>CM042137.1:132066119-132153619 GCA_023376005.1 Doryteuthis pealeii | reverse complement strand
TCTCACTCTTCACCTGTTGGAATCCATCGGCCAATCAGAGATTGGCAGGTAGCTTTTCATACGTCATCCCCAAAATTCTCGTAACTTTCCACTCTTATCTACAAGTTTTAATTTTTTTTCATCTCATTATTCTGCACACATAATTAGGTGCAATAATGGATATACGTGTAGGTGCCAGTGTGTCTATATACAAATGCAGACACATACACAAACACCACCAGCCTACTCAGCACTTAAATGGGGCTCGAATCGTTTAGGATTGCTGTCATATTGTTCAATTTCCATCATATAATAATAAACTGAAAAAATTAAATATTTACACTCAAAAGTAAAGTTGTGGGAGTGGCCTATTGTCGGTATCAGCCGGACAGCAAAGGACCAAGAAGATTGTTTTTTGTCGATGTGGAGAACCACACCTACCACCAACTCCCCACTTTACCACACAGATCAGATTACCTTATCTGTATAGCACATGCGCTGAGTTGGCAGGGACTGGTATCGAACCATGCGATTCCCTGGTGGGTATCAAGGTTCATGGTTCGATACCAGTCATGGATATTCGTGCTGCTTGTGCGACATGATGATGATGATAGCTTTTTCTCTGAATCTTAGAGATAGCTTTGTTATATTCTTATACATTAAGATGTTGATTTAGATTAATTTTGCTGACAGTATTCATAATAATGTTACACGAAACAAACAAAAAAACAATAACCTGGTTCTTTAAAATCAACTTAAAAACAAACAAAATCCTTCTAATAACATCACTCAGAGGAATAGATTTCTGGCTGAAATAATAAAAAGATAATCTTTAAAAATCTCTATTGTGCTTTACTCCCCGTTTTTCAAAGAATATATTTGAACATTTTATCATCATCATCATGTCGCACAAGCAGCACGAATATCCATGACAATCTCTCACCTATCTTCCCTATCACTCACTGCCCCTGGGAGGTCTTCTGTGCAGCATCCAGCATCCTCGCATAGTTGGTCAATATAGGTCCTTGGTGGACCACACTAGCATGTCCATGTGTTAGCTTCCACAAGAGAACGTCGCTTATGAGCTTATCCTTACTTCTCCAGTAGTGTCCTGCATGCTTAGTCCGTCTCACTCGGATGGTTTGTGAGATGGTGGGCAGGTGGCCATACAACTGCTTCCTTGTGGGTGCTGTTTCCACGACTTGTTTAAGATTGCACGCAGCATTCTTGTGCAGCTTCCATCCAGCTTATTGTCAAGGCGCTTCGTTAGGGTCCAAGTGGTGCAGCCATATAGCAGTACAGATATAACACGGCCTGGAAGAATTGTCGCTTTAGCTTGTCAGTGAGATCGGATTTCCATATGACTGATAATTTGTTTGTGGCCGACCATGCCTTTCCAATTCGTGTATTAACATCGCTTTCTGTGGATGAGATATTACTACCTAGGTATGTTAATTGTTCCACCGGCTTAAGAGGCTTACGTCCGTTATTATCTTGCAACACACTCTGGTTAAAAGTGAGAATCCAAATCGTCGAAAATGAACTGCAAGAATATATATCCTGATTATCTTGTGTTGTTTATCCGCCCAATTCTTATTTGTTATGAGTGTCGTCACCTTAGCTAAATAATGGAACATTCCATTTTTATTAGAAAGAAAGGGAAGAAAAAGGATATTCTTATTCTACACAGAAAAAATATAAGAAAGAACGAAAGTGTGAAGGAAAGAGAAAGGTGATGAGCACGCGGAAAACAATGAAAATAAGGAAACAAAGAAAAAAAAAAGTGAAATAGTTAAATCAAGATTATTATACTTTTACATATTGAACTATTTAGCAATAGCTCTTAAAAACATATCAAGCGTTTTAATAATCAAATTATACTCTGGTATATCCACAGGTCCAGCGAGTAGATTATTATCCTACTTGACGTATCGGTTTTGTGAATAGATTTTTTATTTATTAACCTCATTTTAGATCAAATGACAACCGTGTGGAGGTATGCACTGAAATACTAACTCCTCCCAACCACTTGCAAGACTAAATTACTAATTGTGATTTTGTATGCACACATAATTTTTGGAGAATAGGAGGCGGAGACTTCTGGAACTATTTCTTTAATTGAGCCAATGAAAAGAAACATTATTTATCGATATCAATTTTTGCTATTTCGTGCCATATCATAAGGGAACGCTTCGATTTGTGCTGGTCTCAGTGAAACCAGAATCATTTTTTTATTATTATTACTTTAACGTTTAGTGAAGAAGGGCACGTTCATCGATGAAGATGGCCAGCAGAGATTTGAGTAAAAAGCGGACGTCGTCAGCAGGCAATTTGATATGAATATTTATTTTACGTTAAGCATACACAGGGATTTGATTTGTTCGATATTCTTAGCGTATTATGAAAGGTTATCGTTTCATGGGGGTAGGGGGTGAGGAGAATGAAATACGAAAATGTCAGTTGCGCATGCGCCTAGCTTTATCGTGGGCGGAGGCGGTGGCTGTGTTGACAGGGAGCGAGAGGAGAGCTTTTTTTTTTTTTTTTAAAGGGGAATGCATATCGTGAGTATGGATGATGATGATGGTAATGATGAATAATCGTCTTAGTGGTCAAATGAGAGAAGCAAATATGATGTAAAATAGTGAGGCACTGATACAGAGCCTGGCAACCGGTATGTGACCCACAGGCCAAACAATCGTAGGTACAATAGAAAGGCATCCAATCTTATGTTCGATTGAAACAAGTTAGCGTTATCCCTTCCGCACGCTCACCCCCATCTCTCTATTTTCCCCCTACTCTTTCTTTCTATATATATAAGTAAAAGTCGTTGGGGCGGCCTAAAGTCGGTATCAGCCAGTCAGCGAGGGAGTCTATCCCCTTTTCAATAGCGCTAGACCAAGGAGATTGTTTTTGGCGTTTGAAGTGGAACGCCACACCTACCATCAGCTCCTTATTTTACTGCACGGATCCCGGTGCTGCTCATACGCTGAGTTGGCGAGGGTCGGTATCGAACTAGGAACCGTGTGGTTTCTAGCCGAACGCTCTACCGACTGAGCTAACCCGAACTAACAAAAAAGAGAACCTGCCAACTGGTAGATTTTGCAGTCCCAACAGATCTCAGGGCAAAGCTTAAAGAAAACAAAAAGATAGACAAATACCTAGACCTTGCAAGAGAATTGAAAAAGCTGTGGAATATGAGTGTGAAAGTGATACAAGTTGTAATTGGTGCACTTGGAACGGTCTCCAAAGGCTTGGAAAAGAGACTGGAGGAACTGGGAATCAGAGGAGGAATTGTGACCATCCAAAAAACTGCATTATTGAAATCAGTTAAAATACTCAGATGAATCCTGGAGACCTTCAGAGACTTGTCACATAGACTCCAGTGAATGACCATTGGCTAAAACTGATTTGATATATATATATATATATATATATTATATATATCCTATTATAATGGAGATTGTGTGTTTTACTGTCTGTAACCGAAACTAAATCACTACTCAAGTCACAATTCCCTTAGTTATTGACGTCACATTCACCATGAATTTATTTTAATTTTAACCTCAATTATTAATAAAATTGTTTTACATTATCAATACTGTTTACCAAATAACATACTATTATATTTATATATGCAACAAAATAGCGGTTTACAGTTTGAACGGGAAGGCTAATTTGCATATTGATATTAAAAATGTGATTTTAATAAATATGTGCTTAGTATTATTGATTTCTGTTTGGTTTTATTTTAATGAATATAAGCAAACATTTCTTCAATGAATCTTAAATGAAATCCATTAACAAGAAAAAATAACTGTCATTTTATTCTTTACTTCCTATTTTAACTAAATACTTAAATTAGAAAAATAACAATGAAAGACGAGAGTGATGGAAGAGTAAGTTTCAGTTGTTCTACTTTTCGATTATACCCCCCTCTGTTTCAAATCTTTTTATCCGCATTCTTATTTAGTTTCATTAGCCTTTCTAATTTAATACGATATTCTATTGCATTAAAACTTAAATACTTGCACCCGGAGGGTGCATATATTTGCTAGTATATATATATATATATATATATATATATATATAATAAGAGAGAGAGAGAGAGAGAGAGAGAGAGAGAGAGAGAGAGAGAGAGAGAGTTTCACACTGTGTTCTGTAGTGATAAAGAGAGAAACTGTGTCACAGCCAGTCAGGAGAGAGTTAGTCGCCGTCCTCGTTGGTGTTAGTCTTGTAGGCTTCAGGAAATTGAAATCCATCCTGAAATAATAGCATTCTAGCAATAAGAGAAAGAATTAGAAAAGGACACCTACACTATATATTGCTAAACAATTTTCAAAAAGTTGAAATCAGAAAAAATAAACGCTAGAAACAGTGTATCAACAATCAAAAGTGTTGTTATATTGTCTTACGTAAAGCAATACATTTGTATATATATATATATATATATATATATATCCTTATGTAAAAAATGTTTTATTCATTATCTTTTTGACAGATATTTTTCCTCTCGTTTTGTTGTTATTATATACATTCTATATATTGTACACTGATGCTGCTGACGCCCTCTCCTAGACTGACTGCTGTTACAGTGGGAATCTAACAAGTTCATAGGTCACTTGACATATAAAAACAATCTTATTTTAGAACTCTAGCCAATTCTAACCTGATATTGCTACAGGAAAATCATGGAGACAAAAAAAAAGAAGCAAATGTGTCCGTTTCTAATTCGAATGTTATCACAGCATGGGTTTAATCTATATCTGGGAATCTCAATTCGAGAAAAGATACGAAGTCTTTTAGTCAAACTAACAATTGGTACATGCTATCAGAAAAAAAATCTTCAACACTTTATGTATTACGAACATTTTATTGGAGGCGCGTGTAATGGTTAGAGTCGAAGAAAATGGACTGTCGAACAGAGTTCAGATCGTGGACGAGGCTGTTTGCATTTCACATAGCGCTAATACCCTTGGGAAATATATAAATAGGAAACGTATGAAACCACAAAAAACATTAAAATCATTTTGTAAGATTTCTAAGAAAGGGAACATTTGACCTAATTTAAATTTATTAAAGAGCCAAGATATTGTCCCGGCAGGCTTTTTGTTTTTTTTGAAGATCGAATCTCCATTATAAACAGATAGATATCCATTCATTTTAGGCTGGCTATGAGAACTATTTCCTGTTTCGTATATTTTTAGATTTCATTTGGTTTATTAATGGCACATCAATCTTCGTGAGTTGTGTAAAGTTTTTTTTCTACATTGAATTTTTAACCCCACCCCACTAATGCAATATCTTCCAAAAGTAATTGTTTACACCTAGTCTTTCTAATATTGATTTAGTGTATCTATAAACTGGTAAGATGCTGTTGTCGTTACCTCAGCTTATATAATATGTGCTGAGATCTTTATAGTATCGCTCAAAAATAAATATGCCACTAAAAATCAAATGTTTTTCTAAACAAAAGATACTGGAATTTTAGTATATCTAGTTGAAGATTGTGCGATTAAAACGGATATTATTAGGTATAATCTATTACCAAACACCACAGTACTGAAAAGGAAATATGAATGTGTAACAGTATAAAAATAAGTACATCTCTTATACATGTGTATATATCCAAACACACACACGTACCTAAACTCACACCCCCATATATATATATATATATATATATATATATATATACACACACTATAGTATGAGATGGTGATGTTTCAGCTTTTGCTGGAATGGCGTAACAAAGACAGTATTATTGGTAGAGTGCTCAATATAAAAAATAGAGCTGTTATATAATATGATAAGATAAGTATATAAAGGTTCTACATATCTATTTATTAGGTGACAAAGGAACATTCACAACCATATTGGTTTCATGCCATGCAATCATCAGCTGAAGATGTTTCAAATGTAAGAAAAATCGAAAAAATTTCAAAAAATTCAATATATATAAAAACCTTTTGAGTACAGTTGTTGTAATTTGAATTGTGTCGTCTTTTTCTTACACTTTCTCTCTTCATACACACATACATTATATATATATATAATATAATATATTTTTAATGTCAGGCTGGAACTGGTGTAGCAATCCACCAAAGGTTTTTTTCGCGAGCACTTTCGGCATGTCTATCTGCCATCTTCAGGTGTGAAACTGATGGAATGTTTCAGTTGTCTCACTTTTAAAACGAGGAGTAGCGTAGTATATATATATATATATATATATATATATATATATATTATATATATATATATATATATTCCTGTTGTAACAGCGATGAGAATATTGATGCATCTATTTAGGGAGTATATTGATGAGGATATTGATGCATCTATTTAGGAACGAGTAGAGAATTCTAATTAACATTTAAAAGTAATCTTAATTATATCGGGAATTAAAAATGACGTTCCGTTTTGATTTAATTGCACATTGGACGCAAAAATTACATTACTTTCAAAGTTAGATGATTTTAAAAGCATTACTTTTCAGAACAAAATATATAAGAATAGGACGAGTAAGTTTTTGATCAGTTACAATTACGAGCGTGCCCGCCCGCACACACGCATGAACAATTAGTATTTCAGCAATGCACATACACGTGTATATATATATATATATATATATATATATATATATATATATAAATAAATAATGGACCATTCCGTTTTTATTATGAAAAATGGGGAAGAAAAAGGACATACTATACAGAAAACATAATAAGAAAGAAAGAGTAGGGAAAAGATGGAGAGGAGGTGAGCGTGCGGAAGCAATAAGGCTAATATATTTCAATTGAACATAATGAAAAGATGAAAAGGAAAGAAAGAGAAAAGAGTGAGAGAGAGGGTTAAGTCAAGATTATTATACTTTTTACATATTGAAATATTTAGAAATAGCTCTTGCATAAACTCATCAAACGTTGTAATAATTAAATCATCATACTGTGGTATATCCACAGGTCCTGCTAGTACATATAGTTGATATATTATCATACATAAACCCCTATCAGTATTTCTGATTTTCATTACAATCATGTTTATGACTTAGATAACAATATTTTTCAAATTTAGCTTCAGCCACAAACAAACACGATTATTTAACGCCCATAACTTGTCATAAAGATACCATGCTATTAATAAAGTTGTTATCTACACTAAATTGACTTAACTCAAAATTTTGTTTATTTCGTGATTAGACAATTGTTAATCATCACAAACAGTCGGGTTTGTTTTTTGTCTTTTTCAAATATTAAAAAAAAAGTATTGTGAGGAAGAGGTTAGGTAAAGATAATAGAAGATTTTTTTCACATAGCACGTAATGCGACTCCTTGTTTAATTTCAACACGGAAGTTCCGGGGTTGAAACCCCCCCCCAAAAAAAAAACCAAAAAAAAAAAAAAACAAAAAAAAAAAAAAACTGGAATTCTTGAGCGGTTCTAATCAATGGAACGAATTCTCGTCTCGTTTTTCGTTTACCGATCCCTGATTTCTCTGTATTTACAGCTAGAAGTCACGTCTTGATTTTTTTTTTTTAATTTCTAAAAATCTTTTAGATAGATATTTACTGCGCGAAACCAAATAAGATGGGATAACTATGTTACACCTCACACACACACACATACACACACATACACACGTGATCATCTCAGTGGATTGGAAGGTCACCCACGCATTTTTGTATTCACTGTCAGAAATTGATTGGACGCTTGAACCCTTTCACTCTTGGTTTGGTTTGTTGGATTTTACGGCATGTCAACCCTTGTTGCGTTATTCTATGTGAAGGAAGTTTTGTTTTTATTTATGCTTGAGTGATAAACTGAATATTAAAATCACTTCATTCGGCATTGAATAACCCGAAAAGGGTTGATATGCTCAAAAATAACCAACCCAGTAGAAATCTAAATAATAATAATAAGGTATGATACATGATAATGTAGGAGATTTGATATTACTTGGACTCCTGTGAAAATCACCACTTACTGCTGGTGTGATAAAATTACCAGGAGTAAAATAAAGTGGAGCTTGAGGTGTCTTTTGAATTTGTATCACACTGTCGACGAGGCTTAAAATATATTGAAAACATCCCCTGTAGAGAGGATAAGACTCCTCACCAACAAAACGGAATATCATGCATCTGATGGCAAGGGTCCAGTTTTGGAATTCTAGGGCGAGTGGAATATCTGTTTATGACCATTACTCCCAGGTACACTCATACCCGGAGTGTTAGCACCAGTTAGGGTCTATGGGTCAAATAAAAATGTTTGAATAGGACCCTGTCAAAAAGAAAAAGAAAAACAATAAAGAAATAACTACACAAACAATTCAATATGAACAAACGCAATTCCCCAGTCTTAAATCAACCGTAGGCGCGTTGACATACAGTCAATCAAATATTTGTGTAAAAATCAAAAATATTTTCCGATATCAAATATATTTATATTTGAATAAGTAAATAAAAGCAAATACTTTGAATTTTTTTCATATAATAATTTATTTCAACTGCAACAAGCTTAACTCGTAACAGGATCTTCCGATATAGGACAAAGCATAGTAGAAACCATGTTTTTGGCGTATGTCTGAAGATGCTGTTACGAGATAAGACTGTTGCAGTTGAAATTAATTATTACATTAAGCAAATTTGGATTTTAATTCCTTCATTTATTAATCTATATTGCTCTATCTGTTAACACACCAGAAACAATGTATATCAAACTCTCACTACCCATGACCTGTACCGCTATAGACACCAGGAATATATATATAAGATTTAAAAAAAAAGATTGTAAGACCATTTATTAGATTTGCTTTAGTTAATCATTTTCCAAATTACATTATCAAAATTCATTAACTTAAAAAAGAACTTTAATTACTTTCTGAATCGGAAGCCAGTGACTGACTAGATGGTATATAAATCTTAAATTAGTACACAATAAGTCCAGAGGAAATCGTTAAGTCAACTGTATTTCTTTAGTATTAATCAATTTCAATTATTAACTGCACCACTCTCTCATGTTTAAAAAAACCAGTACATTTAATTTTTACAATTTTATTTCTTATTATTTTATACTTAAAAGTTTTGGTATATCATCGAAAGTTTACATGGGTGCAGCAGTTTTTATTTATATATATCTATTCCCATATTTCTCTCTCCTCTTATATATATATATATATATATATTCTTTGCCAGATTATCATGCTTTATTCTCTACGGCCTTCAATAGCAAGTTCAACACGTTATTTCATTTACATTACTTAAATAAATAGGCTATACGATTTTCATATATATATATATATATATATATATATATATATATATTTAATATACCAAACTTATTGGTAAATCGTCGCGGTGAGAAAAAAAACAGCAAATAGTTTGATTGTAAAAATATACTACCAAACATCAACCGGGGAGAAAAAAATTTTTGGAAAAAAGAAAAGACCAGGATAATCGTACCAACCAAAAATAATCTATTGGTACAATAGAAAAAACTGGCCAAAAGAAAAAACAATTTATATGCATATATATATATATATATATATATATATATATATATAAGATATATATATATTCATACAAAACCGCCAGGAAACTAAAGCTAATAAGTAAAAAGTGCTCAATACCTAAGTAGACCAAATAATAAAGATAAATCTAATGAGTTAGACAAACCTACTAAAAGTTTCGCTTACTGCTCTTCAGGGCTAAGATCTGACTCTTCAGGGTCAGATCTTAGCCCTGAAGAGCATTAAGCGAAACCTTTAGTAGGTTCGTCTGACTCATTAGATTTATCATATATATATATATATATATATATATATATATATATATACACATCTAAATAATAAGTCTATCAGAGTCTAAAAAAAAAAAAGAATGGACCTTTAATTTTAGACTGATTTTAACGGCAAGTTAATCTATCTGGGGTTATTTTATGCCCCAACGTTATGAAACAAATTTAAAATCTTAATTTTTTTTGTATATTATTCGTTTTCCCCCCACATAGTTTTATAATAACAAATATTGCCATCTAATACCCATAATATTCACATATCTATTTCGTCCAGAGATGGCATCCTAATATGTACTACCACGCTGGGTCAGGCAGGGTACACTTGGAGTAATTCCAATGAAGGTTCAATTTTAGAATATATAACTATATATACGGTATCAAATCGATGAGTCAAGCACCTTACTTTCTAATCAATATTTCAGCCATAATTTTAACAAAGACAATAAATTCACTACTAGCAGGACCTGATGATGTACCACAGTATGGTAATTTAATTATTACAACGTTTGATAAGTTTACTTAAGAGCTATTGCTAAATAGTTCAATATGCAAAAGTATAATAAACTTGATTAAATTCTCCTTTGTTTTTCTTTCCTTCTTTTCCGTATGTTCAATTGAAAAAAAATATTGTTATTGTTTCCGCGCGCTCACCCCCTCTTTCATTCCCCTACTCTTTATTAGAATTTTCAGTGTACTGTTTCCATTTTCTTCCCTTTCTTTATAATAAAAAAAGCATGGTCCATAGTTTAGATGAAGTGATGTTTGTCTGTTTGTTTTGTTTTACGGCATATCAACCTCGGTGGGTCATTTAATGCGGACAAAGTTGTGAAATAAATTCATTTTTAATGCATAATACAATTTTGTTTATAAACTCATGTTTTTCTATTCAACCCATAGATGGGACCCTAACAGGTACTACCACTCCGGGTCAGAGTGGACCAGGGAGCAATGGTGATGAAGGGGTGCTCCACATTCCCCAAACCTCCAAAACTGGAACCTCACCATCAGATAGTTTAACGTCATTCCCAGGACATGTAGGCCATCAGTCACCGCCTTCTAGCACCCATATGATAAAAAGGGGTTGGGGCTTGCCATAACGGCAATAGGGTTGGGAAAATCATATAGGTGCTAGTGCTTGACGTAACCAGCCGATTGATAGGAGGGGGCCTCTCCGACCGCCCGTCTAGCCCAGATAGGGCCAAAGTGGAGTATTGCAAGTCATGGACTGCTCATCCACCTGGGTTCTATACTTAAGCATCACGGGTCGCCACCCACGACCAACAGGTGGCCCCATTGGGGGAGTCATACCCCTCTGCAGAGGTGCAGTTGGTGGATTCTAACGCCCCAACCGACAGGGCGGTAGATGAAGTGACAATCATAATAAATAAGAATTAGGCGGATAAGCAACAGCAGATAATCAGGATTTACAGTTTTTCATTTCATCTTGAGAGATTTGAATTTTTAATCAGGGGGTGATTCAAGATGATAACGGTCGTACTTTATAGGGACTCATGTATTAATGTATAGATAATAGAAGAAATCGAACTCCCTACCCCCCCCCAAAAAAAAAACAACAAAAACAACTCATCAAACATCATATAAAAATAAGCAATCCATGAAGCTAGATCAATATTACATTTTGATATCTTTATTGCAAATGTACCCAACAACAAATTAACCCACTTAAAAAAAAAACACTACATTTTAACTCTAACTACACACACTTTCATTCCTTAATTTCCATACTGAAAATATCACAAATGTTAAAATATCGAAAAAAAAAATATTACTATTTATAGCTTGACCTTCTCACTTAACGATATTTTGAGAGAAAAAAATTCTTCGACTTTAAAATTATTTATGAAGACACCTGCAAAATCGAATGGGGGGAAATCATTAAGGTAAAGTTCAAGTTTCAAATGGGAAACCAATCCTTTGGGATTCAAAAGACATTCAATCTTGAAATGTAAACAACCATGAAATAAACATGATGGTCCAAGCCTTGAACCGATCACGCTTTTCAAATTTTAAATTTATTTTTTATCGATATTAATATGTCTATTCTTTTGTTGCTAATACATTATATATATATATATATAATATATATATATATATATATATGTATGTGTGTATGTGTGTGTGTGTGTGTGTATTTGGCCAGCATTCTTTCATTTATACATGTAGAATTAAACAAAAGGCACATCTCCTCTTTAACAATTTTATTTTTGGGTGGAATGTTTGGGTGGAATTAGTGGACTTATCCACTAATTCCACCCAAACATTAAAAAGTTGGCCAGAAAATTAGAAAAGATCAAAAATAAAATTGTTAAACAGGAGATGTGCCTTTTGTTTAATTCTACATTATATATACTAGCAAATATATGCACCCTCCGGGTGCAAGTATTTAAGTTTTAATGTAATAAAATATTGTATTAAATTAGAAAGGCTAATGAAACTAAATAAGAATGCAGATAAAAAGATTTAAAACAGAGGGGTATAATAAAGATTTGAAACAGAGGGAGTATAATAAAAAATGGAACAACTGAAACTTACTCCTCCATCACTCTCGTCTTTCATTGTTATTTTTTCTAATTTAAGTATTTAGTTATAAGAGGAAGTAAAGAATAAAATGACAGTTATTTTATCTTGTTAATGGATTTCATTTAAGATTCACTGAAGAGATGTTTGCTTATATTCATTAAAATAAAACCAAACAGTTAGAAATCAATGATACTAAGCACATATTTATTAAATTCGATTTTTTAATATTAATATGCAAATTAGCCTTCCCGTTCACACTGTACACCGCTATTTTGTTATATATATAAATATAATTGCATGTTGTCAGTATGTAGACATAGTTAACAGTATTAATAATGTAAGACAATTTTATTAATAATTGAGGTTTAGATAAAAATAAAATCATGGAGAATGTGATGTCAATAACTAAGAGAATTATGACTTGAGTAGGAATATAGTTTCGGTTACAGACAGAAAAACACACAATCTCCATTATAATAAGATATATATATATATATATATATACTATAGTGTGGGATTGTCACTGTTTCAGTTTTTACTGGAACGGTGTGCCAAACGCAGTATTATTGGTAGAGTGCTCAATATAAAATAGAGCTGTTATATGATATAATAATAAATATATAAAGGTTTTAAATATCTATTTATTTGGTGACAAAGGAACAGTCACAAACATTTTGGTTTCATGCATCAACCATTATCAGGTGAACTTGTTTCAGATGCAAGGAAAATCGAAAAATTGCATAGGATGTGTATGATTGGATGAAATGTTATGCGTATGTATGTAGTGTTGTTTTGAATGTATATGAGTGTTTATGACAGTGTAAAGGTTATGTATACTGGATAATTGTCCTCACACACATTACATTGTTCTATGAATGTGTAACGTTTGATCAATGCGGACGTGTGAGCGTTTGTATTCACGTGTATATGTGTGCGTGGGTGTGTGTTTTTTGGTATGAGCGGATGTCAGCATGCGGCACGTGTGAGGTGGTTGTTGGTGGTGGGGGAAATAGATACTGTCACGGGGCGATTCAATGTGACTGTTCCTTTGTCACCAAATAAATAGATATGTAAAACCTTTATATATTTATTATATATATATATATGTAAGTTGGCAAAATGGCCTGTTGTCAGTATCACCTGGATAGCAAGAGAGTCAATGCCCTTTCACAAGCGCTAGACCAAGGAGATTTGTGCTGAGGTGGAGCGCCACACGTACCATCGGCTTCCCACTTTCCAAAAGCTGTGTTACTCATACATTGAGTTGGTTAGGACCGGTATCGAACCAGAAACCTTGTGTTTCCTTGGCAGATGTTCAACCGACTGCTTGTATATATATATTTTTTTTTGGGGGGGGGGGAGAATATGCGCTTAATTGAAGTCATACCTAATTTGAAAATTAATTAGTTGATAATTAATGAATTAGGCGAATATATCTGTTTAAATGTGAAGCGTAAACAAATAGAGAAAAAGTCATTCTCTGTATGTACATTTCGGCCTATTATGCCTCTTCAGCAGAGTTATAGACTCGAAGTCGCTTTGTGTGTGATTTGAACCCTAACTGCCTGGCTGACATATATGTATATGATGAAAAAAAAGTGTTTAGACAAACTGTAATATTTATTTTATGTCATTTATATTTGAATAGTTCTCAGCAAATTTCGACCGAAGGTTATCGACAGGAAAAAAAAGTCCTTGTGAAAGAAATTATTTTTTTTAGAAAGTTTAGAAAAAAAGTGTTTAAAAGCCACAAAAGAGGCGAAAACATGTACTGAAAAGTGACAAGTCCATTTGTTAAGAGAAAACCATCTTTTGGTAAAATTCGATTGGGTTGTTTTTTATTTAAAGTTTAAGATCATAAAAAAGAAATATTCTGTGGTCTTTAACAATACATGCCTAAATAATATGTCATTTTTATGACTGGGACGATGAAAAATTATGTATACATATAATTTTAATATGTATTGGAGACTGTTCAGATCTATCTATCTTACTGGTTTTTCACCTGTCTACTTTGATTCGTGAATCTTTTTCTATAAACATATACAGTCTCCTTTGCTGCAGACAACTTTTATATTGCTAGGCCGTCTAGAATCAGTCATTTCTTTCTCGTTGATAAAGACCGTTTATTTCTGTATTGTGCTTTTTCTGCGTTGGCGTCAACACATAAGATCTGTACATAGTTTACCTGCAGTTTGTCAGCGCCTACGTTGTTTTATGTTCATGACAAATACACATTCAAGAGGATAGACATAGCGTCCATCTCCTGTTGTCTGTGTAAATGCGTTTTTAAAATTCCTTTGCTATCAACCAGTGCACATTCTAAGTAGATCTTTGCAATAGCATTTCCTTGACTAATCTTCTTCACGGGTCGTAAAATGTCACCGTTGATTCAAAAATCGGTAAACAAGTTTTTTTGTTTTAGAAAAAAAGATTCTCTTGTCTTTGCAGTAAACCTTTACGAATACGGGGTGTTATTGATAATAAATATATTCATAAATCGGTTTAAAGTTTATAAATCTTTGGAATCAATAACTTAGGTTTGGTTTTTATTCAACAATTCATTTATTAAATAATATACGTATTAAATAACAGATAGAGAAAACGAATTTTCCACGTCGATATTCGGATGAAATTTTGAACTTTATCTTATTAACAAACCACAGCGACAGATGTTTATTTTTTATTTTAGTTCAAAATATAGTAAATACATTTAAATATATATGCTTTAATTACAATAATTTTTCATACTTCATCTCAGGTATGTAGGCTGGGATTTTAGAATACACCAAATGCACCTCTGCAGAAAGGTAAGAGCCCCCCCCCATCCCAATAGAGCCACCTGTTAGCTGTGGATGGCGACCAGTTATATTTAAGTTAGGAACCCTAGTGGCTAAGCAGTCAATGACATGCAACACTCCAATTTGGCTCTTGCTTAGGCTAAACAGTCGATCGGAGAGGCCTCCTCTGATCAATCGACTGGTCATGTCAAGCTCTAGCACCTATATGATTGCTCCAACACTATTGCTCTTATAGTAAGCCACAACCATTTTTATCATATGTGCAAGAAGGCGATGGCTGCTGGTCTTATTGTCCTGGGTATGACGTTAAACAATCTGATGGTGAGGTTTTAGTTCTGGAGCTCTGGGGAATGTGGAGTACCCCTTCATCCCCATTACTCCCATGTTCAATCTGACCTGGTGTGATAGGACCTGTAAGGGTCTCATCTATGGGTTAAATTGAAAAAAATGAATTTAAAGAACATGTATTTAAAAATGTGTTTAGCAAATGACTTTAAAAAAGTGAGTCCCCATGAAAAACGAATAAAACAAAACATCTTTGGCATAAAATGATAAATACGGGGTTTGAACAGAGAGGGGTTAA
The DNA here is from genome assembly GCA_023376005.1 of Doryteuthis pealeii. NCBI lineage: Eukaryota > Metazoa > Mollusca > Cephalopoda > Myopsida > Loliginidae > Doryteuthis > Doryteuthis pealeii. The sequence goes on along the minus strand of CM042137.1, from coordinate 132,137,928 downwards.
AGTTTAGGTATTGGACATATACACCAAAAAGAGGGGTCCCCTTAAAAAATTGTCATATTATCAAACGTTTCTGGAAACTCTAAAGGAGGCGGCTTTATTTCTGAAAAGAGGTAACCGAGCGAGTATATGGTGTTAGTAATTTTTGTTATTTATCAATTTTAGTTCTTTTTAACAATGACAAAATAAATACAATTATTCTAATCAATTATTATTCTGATAACTCCATTGCAATCTATTAGATTTTCAATTGCCAGTCGAATGAGCAGTCTATCTTTTTATAATTTAATAAATTATAAAATGCCATGATTAGTTAAATTTTAAGTTAATAGAAACAATGACATCGTGACATGCATTTAAAAATTTTTAATACTTTACAATAAATTATTCTAATTTGTTATCTATATATATATATATATATATATATATATATATATATATATATAAATAAATAAATTATTTATTTATTTATACTATATTTATATCTAGATAATAAATCTTATGTTTAAGTAATAGGTACCAGGTACTTTTGACAATATCACAATTTTTCTTTAAGTGAACCCTCCTTTTTAGCATACAAGTCCGGTAACTAAACGTTGACACCCCTAATGTGAGTGATAATAAATATTCTCATAAATCAGTTTAAATTTGATAAATCTATGGAATCAATTAAACTTGTTTTTTATGATAGGAATTAGGGTGGTATTAACGCAGAATCTAAACATCAATTTCTTATAATGCAACAGGTTATCCCAGATCACCTAACGCAGGACATAAACATATTTATATAGAACAAATCCGACAAAGAGTTATAACAAATAGAATTTATTGTCTAAGCAAAGTCCAACAGAAAGAATACTTAACAGGATAGATAAATGTCCTAAAAGAAAAGAGTTCTTGAATATATTTGAGGTATAACACGAAGAAAAGTTTTGACTTACTGCGTTGAAAATCTCGCGTAAATGGTACGCGGATAGGGGCGCAATAGGTGTGCCAAGTCTGTATGAAACCATAGAGTATAAAAAGGCTCGTATATTATAGTCGGATATGCCGGGGCTAGTGAGCAAAACCTCTATGAAGTTTAAAGTATAAAGGGGGTCACGTCCAGACACACGTATAAGCCTATAGCTGGGGGGCTAAGTCCCCCTGTTCAAATGGACGGAGACACAATTTATGTCTAGTTCACAGCTGGAGATTCCAAGAGAAAGTCACTTTCGCGGGACTGTCTTTAAATATACCGGTCGCAACGCCATCTAACGGCAAACCGTAACAGCAAGGGAAGATAATCCCACGCCTAACGGCAACGGCAGCAAACAAGGGAAGATAATCCCTACATTATTGAATAATCCATGCATTGAATAATCTACGCGTTAAATAACGTATTGAAAAATGAGTTTTCACGTCGATATTTGGATGAGATTTTGAAAGTAAATAAAAAAGGAAAAGATTTTGTTTCTAAAATTCTAAGAAAGCAAAAATTTTCAGCGGTTAAAATCGGATTTTTTTTTTTAGTATGAATTGGTTTTGTGGACTTAGAAAACATCGATTTTCAGTATTGAAATAGGAAAAACAAATATTGAAATGAGTGTTTATTTATAAATGATTAATTATTATTAGTAATTAATTTAACTAATCAATTATTTAATCTAATTATTTCTGAATTTTTTAGATAAAGCCTTATAATTAGCATTATTTGTATTATTCGGACTATTGTCCTCATCTTCGGCCGATGTGACCCCGGCCTTCTTCAGGTATTCCCTGTCGGACTCGGGAATCTTTTCGGGCTCGGGACCCTTCTTGTCGTAATTGGGAGCCATCACGGAACTATCCTGTTCTCATTCCACTAACCATAGCTGGGGTACAGGTGTTAAGCTGTGTTAATTATTATTCTATGTTACTGCTGCCTCTGACCAGGATTGAACCTGCAGTCTAGAGATAACTGTCACTTAGCCTAGTCGATAAAGGAGTTAGGTTAAGACAGTTCTATGTGTCCAATTGGACAATGAAGACGAGGACAATAGTCTGAATAATACAAATAATACTAATTAATCTAATTATATAATATATCATACTCACTTTCTATATGTTTTGGTATAATTTCCTATCAAATAATTTTCCTTAATTTTATTTTATTTACAAACTACAAGGGTGGAAGTTAATTTTACTTTTATCTTAGAAATATACAAGCAAAATAAAGTTGGCGAAGTGGCCTATTGTCGGCATCAACCGGACAACGAGGGAGTCTATCCCCTTTTCCCTAGCGATAGACATAGGAGATTGTTTTTCTGAGGTGGAGTACCACACCTATCGTTAGCTCTCCACTTTACCACACTGATATTACCCAATCTGTGCTACCCATACGCTGAATTGGCAGGGACCGGTATCCAACCTGAACCTTGCGATTCCCAGGCAGGTGCTCTACCGACTGAAAGATATATGCTTTAAATATTTATAATTTTTCATACCTTCTATAAACTACACACTAATACATTATATATTTAAATAAAAATGAAAATGTTCGATACTCTGCAGAACTAGTATTCGTGCTTAATAAAATTTCGCCTGATGATCAACAGCGTGAAACTCTAAGTCGAAGGTTTTTATCCCAGTATTTTATATTTAAAAACTATTGTGATATTACTCACCATTGATGGGCACCGCCAAGTAACTTCTACTCTCTTGAAGGGGGAATTATATGACATGGCGCCCTACTGGCCATAGATCACGGAACAAGCTCGTCTTCTGGATATTTTGTTCGGAGGAAAAGAGGCGTTAAATAATTTTGGTTTATATTGGGTATAGTTATTTACTAAGCTTAGCTTAGATGTGGCACAAGGCCAGAAGTATGGGTCACCCAATGAGAATCGAACTCCCCAAAAATGATCTGCTAATCTAGCTTGCCAACCATTACACCACGTGGTGCGTAGGTTTATGTTCGGTATAAGATGTACATTTAATCACCATTCCTATAACAGCAGCAGGAACTTCAGGTAAAAATTGGCCAATTAGAAACGAGCACATAAAAGCTTTTAAGATGGTCCCCAAACTGTCCTTGAATCAATTGCTAAATTGACTTTCTACCAGAAAGAATACTACAGACTAAAATTCCAAGGAGATCTACAGATACTACACTCTTTTCTACCTAGGATTTCAAGGAACACTACAGACTAGAATTACAAGGAGATCTACAGATACTACACTCTTTTCTACCTAGGATTTCAAGGAACACTACAGACTAGAATTACAAGGAGATCTACAGATACTACACTCTTTTCTACCTAGGATTTCAAGGAACACTACAGACTAGAATTACAAGGAGATCTACAAATACTACACTCTTTTCTACCTAGGATTTCAAGGAACACTACAGACTAGAATTACAAGGAGATCTACAAATACTACACTCTTTTCTACTAGGATTTCAAGGAACACTACAGACTAGAATTACAAGGAGATCTACAAATACTACACTCTTTTCTACCTAGGATTTCAAGGAACACTACAGACTAGAATTACAAGGAGAATACTACACTCTTTTCTACCTAGGATTTCAAGGAACACTACAGACTAGAATTACAAGGAGATCTACAGATACTACACTCTTTTCTACCTAGGATTTCAAGGAACACTACAGACTAGAATTACAAGGAGATCTACAATACTACACTCTTTTTCTACCTAGGATTTCAACACTACAGACTAGAATTACAAGGAGATCTACAATACTACACTCTTTTCTACCTAGGATTTCAAGGAACACTACAGACTAGAATTACAAGGAGATCTACAAATACTACACTCTTTTCTACCTAGGATTTCAAGGAACACTACAGACTAGAATTACAAGGAGATCTACAAATACTACACTCTTTTCTACCTAGGATTTCAAGGAACACTACAGACTAGAATTACAAGGAGATCTACATACTACACTCTTTTCTACCTAGGATTTCAAGGAACACTACAGACTAGAATTACAAGGAGATCTACAATACTACAGGAACACTACAGACTAGAATTACAAGGAGATCTACAGATACTACACTCTTTTCTGCCTAGGATTTCAAGGAACACTACAGACTAGAATTACAAGGAGATCTACAAATACTACACTCTTTTCTACCTAGGATTTCAAGGAACACTACAGACTAGAATTACAAGGAGATCTACAGATACTACACTCTTTTCTGCGTAGGATTTCAAGGAACACTACAGACTAGAATTACAAGGAGATACACACTCTCTACCTAGGATTTAAAGGAACACTACAGACTAGGATTACAAGGAGATCTACAGATACTACACTCTTTTCTGTGTAGGATTTCAAGGAACACTACAGACTAAGATTACAAGGAGATCTACTGATACGACACTCTTTTCTGCGTAGGATTTCAAGGAACACTACAGACTAAGATTACAGGGAGATCTACTGATACTACACTCTTTTCTACCAAGGATTTAAAGGAACACTACAGACTAGAATTACAAGGAGATCTACAGATACTACACTCTTTTCTGCCTAGGATTTCAAGGAACACTACAGACTAGGATTACAAGGAGATCTACTGATACTACACACTTTTCCAGTTTGCATTTCAAAACTAGGATTACGAGGATTAACAAACTGAACCCAGACTCAATACCAACAGAAGAACTTAACATCTAAAATGTCGACCAGAATTTTAACACAAAATAATTATAACGCAACTGTATATCTATCCAACAAGTCGAATACGTTAGCACCAGACCCACACAAGCCAATATGCACATTAGCAAACATTTAACTTATAAATATCTCTAATGTATATGGAAGCGCGTAGTGTAATAGTTACTTTCATAGGAAACGGACACGGCGAGATGAGTTCAAATCCTGGACGAGGCTGTTTGCATTTCACAGAGCGCTGGGAAAGGTAGGAATCCAACTATTCACCCTCCAGCAATGAGTAAATAGTAGGGCAGACTGAGTCCTTGAACCTTGGTTAGGTAACCAGTCTAAGAGAAGGAAAAATCTGAATTCAAACCTGTTAAACGCCGCTTTAGAAATTCTACCTTGTGTCACATCCTGCTTGAGGGGTTGGTAAATATATGTATACACAATTAAATGGATAAGAGGTAAGATAATATGGCAGTCGTCTTTTCAGACAAACTGCCAAAGAAAAAATATTAAATATCTCGCTTTATTCGGCTTTCTCCGACACTTTTCGAAGATCGCAAAGACATCTGAAAATGTCACAAATCAAAGATTAGAAAAAGAAAGAAAAGAAAAAAGAAAGAAAAAAGAAAGAAAAGAAAAAACAAACAAGAAAATTAAAAGAAAAGAAAAGATGGCCGCTTCTCTTGTTTAGTGCGCATGCGCAGTGTCCAAGTGATACTTTGCGGGCAAAATGTCGGCTGCAACTAGCTAATGCCAGAATATTGCTTAATGGAATTTTTGACCAGAGAAAAATCAATCAATTCTTTGTTGTTGTGGATGTTCGGCTATGAAGATACAGAAAACTTTTTTTCCTTTCGGCCGATATCTTGATCGCTGAGTTGGGCTATTTATAAAATGTCCCAGACATCCATGGACCCAATAATGGGGATTACTCTTCATCCCAATGATAACTCGACTTATTTGAATGTTCATTTGAAAGGCGGATTTTATTTCACATCTTTTTTTTTTCTTTAGCTCTTTTTTAGCGTATTTTATTCAACTTTTGTTGTTCCATGTTTTTCTTTTTGTTATCTTCTTTTTGCACATCTTTCTGTTATCTGATTATCTGGTATATATATATATATATATATATATATATATATATATATATATATATATTCTCTTCTTTCTGTTATTTGTTTGGTAGACTTGGCATACCCCTCTTCCTTCTGTTATCAGATTGGTAGACTTGGCATACTCCCTCTTCCTACTGTTTTTTTGCATACTCCCTCCTCCCTTCTGTTTTCAGATTGGTAGACTTGGCATACTCCCTCCTTCCTTCTGTTATCAGATTGGTAGACTTGGCATACTCCCCTCCTCCTTCTTCTGTTATCAGATTGGTAGACTTGGCATACTCCCTCCTTCCTTCTGTTATCAGATTGGTAGACTTGGCATACTCCCTCCTTCCTTCTGTTATCAGATTGGTAGACTTGGCATACTCCTCCTTCCTTCTGTTATCAGATTGGTAGACTTGGCATACTCCCCCTTCCTTCTGTTATCAGATTGGTAGACTTGGCATACTCCCCCTTCCTTCTGTTTTTTGTTTGGTAGACTTGGCATACTCACTCCTTCCTTCTGTTTTTTTGTTTGGTAGACTTGGGATACTCCCTCCTTCCTTCTGTTTTCAGATTGGTAGACTTGGCATACTCCCTCCTTCCTTCTGTTATCAGATTGGTAGATTTGATATTGTAGTCAGGTCGCCCAAAGCGCTACGGGTACTGTGTAATCTAGTATTACCTGTTTCATAGTCGGATCATCGGCGACTAAACCGGTACCCCACCAAGCTTGCCTGGTGAGGAGGGTAGCTAGACACCCAACATGATGAAAATCAAGACCTGTCAAAGGGCGCGGGAAGCTTCTTGCTCAACGGCCATCTAGCACATTACATTACGGGGGGGGGGAGTAGAAATACCTGGGTTGGTATCCAGGCGCCTAGCAAGACCATTTGAGGTATCTTTGTCTTGCATCCTTGTCGAATTTGTTCCTCACGCTGTCTCTCTGACTGATTACCAAGAAGTAGAGCTAGTTCCGTGCACACCATATCCACTAAAAATATCCTCTTCGGCGCAGGTATTTCTGGATTTCAGATTTGGTATATTTTCTATTCTTTCTTTTATCAGATTGGTAGACTTGTCATATGTTCTAATTTTCTGTTATTTGATTGGTTGGTTGGGTTTTAAAGCATGTCAGCCGATTGGCTCATTTTACGCCGTGGACGTTTTCGTTTATTCATTCTAGACGGATATTCAACTTTTTTAAACTCAAGTTTTTAAAAAATACATTAAAAAATTCATTTTGATAGTAGGTATTTATTCAACTTATTCACCACAGGTAGGATGTGATACTCACTTAAAAGTACGACCGTTATCATATTGCAACACCCTCTGGCTAAAAATGAGACCGTCCAAATCGGCCAACATGAAATGCAAAAATGTAAACCCTGATTATCTGGTGTCGCTTATCCGCCGAATTCTTATTTCTTATGAGTGTCGTCACCTCAGCTAAATAATGGGCTATTCAGTTTTTATTGTAAAGAAAGAAAGGGAAGAAAAAGGACATGCTACACAGAAAAATATAATTAGAAAAAAGGAAAGAGAGTTGGGGAAAAATAGCGAAAGAAGGGCTGAGTGGGTGGAAGCGATGGTGCGAATCTATTTCAATCGAACATAACTAAAAGAAGGAAAGAAAGAAAAAATTGAGAGATGGTTAAATCAAGATTATACTTTTTTTTACATATTGATGTATAACGCAATAGCTCTTAAGTAAACATATAAAACGTTGTCATAATCAAATTATGATACTGTGGTATATCCATAGGTCCTGCTAGTTACTATAATAGTAGTAGCTATGTCTACCTGTGTATCGCAATGGTTGTGTTATATAGCGGCTCCAAATTCACGGCCCTACCTCGTGTATCTGTATACGTAGCGAGTTTCGTCACTAACCACTGGACGATATATGTAGTAGCCGCTTAATGAAATCACAACGCATGGGTATTGTAAAAACCTTGACTTTATTTCTTTAATCTCTGTCGTGGAGTGGTTGGCGAGCGTTGACAATAGGAACTGCCTAAGGGTTGACGATGACTACTACTATTGTTGGGATGACTGGCGATAGTGAAGTAAAGGGGTGGACGAACCTCACTGCCCGTTAGCAGCGATGAACAGGTCACTCTTACTTTTTTCCTGTCCCTAGGCTTCTGTCTGACTGACCTCTGGCTGACTTCCTTTTATATATATCAAACGCCAACGCGTTTTCTTTTGTTATGCTTATCAGCGGACAAATCTATTTCTGAACTTATTGTTAGCCATCCTTCTTTGTTCGCTTTACCCGGAAAAAGTCCTTTGTGATTTTTTTGTCGTCTTTTCTTTGTTTCGATCCAAACGGAAAAATTCTACTTCCGCTCGTACAATATACAACAGTTGTTACCTTTAGTGTGTGAAAATGTATTCAAATGTAACAACTCTTATATTGCAATATCATAACGGTCGTACTTTTGAGTGAGTATCGCATCCCCCCCCCGTGGTGAATGAGTTGAATAAATACCTACTATCAAAATGATAGCTCTGTCCCATAACCTTCTCTCACTTTTTTCTTTCTTTCCTTCTTTTTGTTATGTTCGATTGAAAAAGATTAGCACCATCGCTTCCACCCACTCAGCCCCTCTCTCGCTATCTTTCCCCCAACTCTCTTTCCTTTTTTCTAATTATATTTTTCTGTGTAGCATGTCCTTTTTCTTCCCTTTCTTTCTTTACAATAAAAACTGAATAGCCCAGTATTTAGCTGAGGTGACGACACTCATAAGAAATAAGAATTCGGCGGATAAGTGACATCAGATAATCAGGATTTACATTTTTGGCATTTCATTTTGGCCGATTTGGACGGTCTCATTTTTAGCTATCTATTTTTTAAATTTTTTTTATATTTTCTAATTTTCGAATATCAATCGCTAGAGACCAAAGGACGGCAAATTAGTTATAATTTTCGGCACAATTTTGAACACAGTCACACAGGTCTTCCTAGAATATCAATTTCTAACACATATTTTGGCACGGTTTTCATAAATCTATCTATTTAGAGCATTCTCTTTACTTTCATGTTTTATAACTAGTCGCTTCCTGCAGGCGACATTTATTTATAATATATATATATATATATATATATTCTCTTACAGTTTTATTTACCGAGGCGGTTATGTCCAATATTTGGCACAGTTTTTTTTTTCGTGGACACCAACCAAGTCTAGTCTTCTAAGGCCCGGGGGGTAATCCGTCTAAATCACGAAATTCCAACGATTTTGTTTTTCTTGTTATCGGCGACAGTTTCTATTTATTTTTTCTGCACTTACTGAGTTCTCTTACCAATAGTTACTGGTAGCTTATACAGGAGATCAAGTGACCAAGAATAATTTCATAACTCCAGGACTCTCACCAGTATTCTTATGTTCTTTATTTCCAATTCTTTCGAAGCCTTTCTTTCAAAATCTCTGTAGGATTTTTGATATTATTGGCGATAGTTTTTTAATACAAACCGCGAGTTCCTCCTACTTACTCTTATCGCTACTCAGTTTGTATTTAAAACAACCACGTAAACAACTCGACTACTCTACACCTGAATGGCACTACGAATTGCCAGAAGTAATTGTGAAAAAAATCTTCGGTGGATGTATTAACAAACTCTACACATACATTAAAAATCTGGCCAGACAAGTTGAAAAGATCGAAAAGAAACTCGTCAGACATGAAATGTCCGTCGTGTTCAACCAAACGCACATTATATATATATATATAATATATACACACACACACACACACACATATATAAGTCATCCACAGATACGTGTTTCGGTGTTTCACGCCTTTTCCGTGTGGCTAGACACAACAACTATCCTTGGCTAGTTTGCCAGCCTGATTTCTTATACCCTCTGCCACTGACAGCTGCTGTAGCGGGGCTTGTGTTTAAACTATTAAATACATACGTTTGTTTATGTATTTTACGATCCCAGAGAGATCTAGTTTGCGAGCAAACGATCATTGCTTATATGCTTAGTAGTGAGAGTTAATTTAAATCACCCCTTGTTACACAAATTTTGTTATTTTAGATATTTAGAACAATTTTTCAGTGATTGTACGAAGCAGACCCGATATAAGCAACGTCTGATTATGATCAGCCAAACATGTTTCAAGATTAAAATTACTTTATGAATGGATTAGATTGAATATTAAAATGAAGATGTGAAAAAGAAAATAAACAAACAAAAAATAACAACAAAACAAAGCGCAAAATAAACAGTTTAAAACCAAATAAATCTACGCATTAAAAAGAATAAAATGAAACAGATTAAATGAAATAAAAACAAATTGATTTAAATTGTTTACATAAAAGTGGATATAAAAGAAAAAATATTTATTTTAAAAGAATAAATTTATTAATAAAATGAGTTAATATATTAATGAATCAATTTTCCGGGGAATAGACGAACATTTAAGCAAACATGGATGTTAAAATGAATTACATTTAAGTAAAGGAAGTTAAAATAATTTTAAAAATTAAAACTAATTTGATTTCTATTTCACTCAATAACGCGTGTTTTAATTCCTGACCTCTGACAATCAGTTTCTTGGACATTTTCAATGTATTGATTGTAAAAAAAATATTCCAATGAAATCCATACTATACCCAGCTAACAGATTTACCTTTACTCCAATTTTAAAAAGATATATAATGATCATTTCTAGCAGATCACAAGGTGAAAATGAAAGAAAACGAAAAGATCGACAATTACTTGGACCTTGCTAGAGAACTGAAAATACCGTGGAATATGAGGGTGAAAGTGATACCAATTGTAGTTGGTTCACTTGCAACGATCCCCAAAAGGTTAGAAAACAGACTAAAGTAATTGGAAATTAAATGAAAAATTGAGATTATCCAGATAACAGCATTATTGAAATCAGAAGAGTCCTGAAGAGACTTATCACGAAGAGACAAATACCTGGACCTTGCTAGAGAATTGAAAAAGCTGTGGAATATGAGCGTAAAAGTGATACACATTGTAGTTAGAGTTTTTACAACGATCCCTAAAAGTTTAGAAAACAAATGAGAGGAATTGGAAATCAGAGGGAGAATTGAGAGAATCTAAACAGCATTGCTGAAATTGACAAGAATACTTAGAAGGGTCCTGAAGGCCTGATGAGACTTGTTGTCACTCAGACTCCAGTGAAAGTTCATCAGCTAACACTGATGTGAAAAACTCACAAGTAGTGAAATAACGAAAATAATAGTTACTTGTGTATTTGTGTATCAATTTTTAAAATCACCCAACCTCCCACTCGATCCTCAAAACCAAATTAACTTTCACTCACACAGAAATATACATTTCGAAAATTATCTCAATTCTTAAATTGCGAGTATGTGTGTGTCTATTAACTGCTTATTAAAAAAAAAACAAACAAAAAACAAAAAAACACTGAATTTATTTTTTTGAAAAAGCGATTGGAAGTAAGTGTGTTTACTCACGATTTTAAATAGCGGATTCAGCATTATGCTTTTACACCGTTGAGGGATAAACAAATAAGTAGCGAATAACATTTATAGAATTTATTTTTGGCTAAGAGTGATAGTGATACTTTCGTTCAAAACTATAAATATACGTTTGTCAATTTTTTTGTTACGCCGACAGGAATGACGATCAACAGGTTTTGAGTCCTCTTCCATAAGCAATAGCCTGCAGGACACTCGCAATGTTAAAATTGACTTGTATGATAAAATATGACAGAGTTTACCGCACAATTACTTCTGCTACCCCTTATCGAGATAAATTGTAATTTATTATTTGATTGTGAGACAAAAGAAAGTTCACTTACTTGTTTGGTAATATTAATTCCTTGTTTTACCAAATTCCAAGTGATGAATAATAAGACAGAATGTGTCAAAGATGAATACTTACCTAAAAAAGAAGAAAAGATTATTTTAGAATTTGGAATCTAACATAAAAGGAAAAAAAATACAGGAGGATTTAAAATAAAAGATAAAAAGTAGCCATTTACTCAGCTTATCTTATATTGGTACAAGGGCATTTAAAAAGAGTTCCCACTGAAAATAAATCAGTAACTTGTGCTAGCATAGCTAGCTAATCATTGCCCTACACAATGTAAATATCAATGGCTAAAAGTGAATTGTAAAAAGAATAAATAAAAAGTAAAAAAATCATATTACACTTGCCAAACACACACACAAACACACACAAGTCATCCACAGACATGTGTTTCGAAGTTTACTTCTCATCAGTGCGGCTCGACTTTTAACAGCTATCTCTAGTCGGGATCGAAAACCGACAGAATTTTCGTCTGCCAAGTTCCTTACCCTTGCGGCTATCAGCGGCTGTCAGTCTCGGGTGAACAATTAATTGTTTTTACAGTCACCAGAGAACTCAAATCTGTAAATAGCGGACAGGCGAGTAACGGCTAATGCCAAATGGTGAAATTTCATGAGCTCTATCACTGATATTGAACACTCCATAAATAATACCGCAAAAAACTTGGTCCACCACTAGCTCACTAAGTGTGCTAGTAATAACCAAATGCTATTACATTACTGTATATATATATATATATATATATATATTTGGGTGAACTCAAGTGACGATTCCTGTCGTACGAGTTTCTGTTCAATCCTTTGTCTGGCCATCTTTTTGGTGTCAGGGTGGAACTGGTGTAGTGATCCACCAAAGGTGTCTCTACGAGCGCTTTCGGCATGTCGATCTGCCATCTTCAGGTTGGAAACTGATGGTATGTTTCGTGGTGTCTCTCTCTCTTTCTTTTTCTCTCTGTGTGACATGCCGAAACCGCTCGTAGAGACACCTTTGGTGGATTACTAAGCCAGTTCCACCCTGACACCAAAAAGATGGCCAGACACCTTGAAAGGATTGATCAGAAACTCGTACGACAGGAATCATCACTTGAGTTCAACCAAACATGTTTAAAAGAGAAAATGCTGCCAATATATATATATATATATATATATATATATATATACGAGAAGAAAATATTATTAAAATATAACAAACACAAGATGTTATGATCAGGAAAAAACTTTTTTTGTGTGTCAATACTTAAGCATTTCGGTATATTGTACCATCTTCAAGACACTGTTAAGTAATGTTTATGTGAGGGACAAAATGAAAGATGTTAAGTGTATAGTGAATGTGTGAATATGATGTTATAAACCGTCAGTGTCCTGAATATGGTACAATATACCGAAATGCTTAAGTATTGCCACACAAAAAATTGTTTCCGGATCATAACATCCTGTGTTTGTTATATTTTAAAAATATTTTCTTCTCATATTGTCGGATTAATTTCCTCACCATATATATATATATATATATATATATATATATATATATATATATATATAGTTGCGTGTTTTCAAATAATATCGCCCAATCTTGTGTTTAACAAAGCTTGATATTATGGCCTGTCTATTCTCTAGGGGAATTGGATTTCTGTTCACCAGAGATCAAAGCCAGGAAGAAAAGTGCGAATTGAAATACCGATTCTCATGGAAGGCAGTTCTTCAGAATTGCAATATTTGTACAGACACAATCTTTCTAAAAACCAATTTCGTTTTATGTCGTACTAACCTTTGATTTTTTTTTTAATATCAAAAATAGAAACACAGAAATGGGGAAGCGAATGATTGCACTGAATAAGAATATTAGAATGAATTTAAAAAAGAACAAGCCAAAATGAGATTAAGGCTGGTTTAGAGATTGTTCAATGCGTGAATACATATTGGTTTTACTCGTTATTGAATTAACGAAGTTACCTTTACACTGATTTATCGATTAAGACGATCGTTTCGTTTCTTTTTGTCTAAATGTGTTGATAAGATGGACAGATATACGTCTGGTGAAAATAAAAAGGATAACAGAAGAAAAAAAACAGGCGGGGAAAAAAAAGAATAAAAACTAAAGAATCAAAAGATGCCATTATCAAAATGAAGAAATGGCGAAGAAAAGGAAGATGAAAGATGGAAACAACATAAAGAAGAATTAAGTAAATAAAGAGATAAAGAGAAATTAAGGAGGAGAAGAAGAAGAAGAAGAAGAAGAACTGAGAAAGGTGAAAGAGAAAAAGAAGGTTAGATAGAAATCGGGCGAATAATAAAAGAGAGAGAAGAGAGAGAGAGAGAGAGAGAGAGAGAGAGAGAGAGAGAGAGAGAGACAGAGAGAGAAAGAGAGAGAGAGAGAGAGAGAGAGAGAGAGAGAGAGAGAGAGAGAGAGAGAGAGAGAGAGAGAGAGAGAGAGAGAGAGAGAGAGAGAGAGAGAGAGAGACAGAGAGAGAGAGAGAGAGAGAGAGAGAGAGAGAGAGAGAGAGACAGAGAGAGAGAGAGAGAGAGAGAGAGAGAGAGAGACAGAGAGACAGAGAGAGAAGAGAGAGAGAGAGAGAGAGAGAGAGAGACACAGAGAGAGAAAAACAGAGAGAGAGACAGACAGACAATCACAGAGAGAGAGAGAGAGAGAGAGAGAGAGAGAGAGAGAGAGAGAGACAGAGAAAGAAGAGAGAGAGACAGATAAAAAACACAGAGAGAGAGAGAGAGAGAGAGAGAGAGACAGACAGACATTAGAATAAAAAAATAAAATGAAAGAAATAATGAAATATAAACCAAAAAAGCGAGACAAAGTAAAACGTAAAGTAATAAAAAGTAAAAAAGGAAAGAAAGAAAAAAGAAAAAAAAAAGAAATAAAAAGAAAAAATGAGTAAGAAATGTTAAAACAGAAGAAAATGAAGAATAATAAGGAAGAAAAAATTAAAGGAGGAAAAGAAACTTAGACAAAAAATTAAAAAAAGGAAGAACAAATAAATCAATAAAAAAAAAAGAAAAAAGAAAAAAAGAAAAAAGAAATAAAGACAAGTGAGATTGAAAATTGTTTCTTATCAAAATGTCTACAATGACATTACCATGTTAATCCCAAAAGACAGAATATAATTCTTGTATTAAAATGAAAGGTCAATCTTCTTTCTCGATCAAACAAACAATCATCATTCCCACCTTTATTGCCGTACTTCACACTTTACCTACTTATTCACTAAAACGGTTTAAACGTGGTCGATGAAGTCTTATTATACTTACTACAACTTTATTTCTTTTATTGACCAGAATGCATGACCCATAAAAGTTTCTTATTTTGTCAGTTTTTTTTGTCTGAAAGGATCCAATCATTTTAAATGGACATGTCCAGTCGTTCTGTGGACTTGAACACAAAACCCATTCAAAATTAAAGCTCTAACAATAATAAAAGCAACAATATATCTACAGATAACATAGCTGAGTCTATCTATTTGTTTGTCTAGGAATTTGTTCTATATCAAATATATGCAGTCAAAACAATCAACTCTAGCCGCCTCAAACGGTATTTACCCAACACCTCTGCCATGCGCAGTATGTGATACCGTTAGATAGGGTGGGCCTGAAGAGCACCCGGTAAGAGGGTCCCTGTGCCAAACTTAGGCAGACCAGGAACACGAGTGACGCATAGTCGTGCATGGTAATAGAAATAACCGGATAACCTTAGCGGCAGATTTGAATCGTGGCGCACGCGAGGGTCGGTCGGCTAGTACTGTACTAAGGCACTGGGAATGTCACGCGAAGATCGGTTGACAAATACTGTACTGAAGGACCTGGGATGTCACATGAGGAGAAGAGGGAGGAAAGACAGGAGAAATTTTCGAGGTGTCACACCTCGATCCGTGTCACTGTAAGACGTACGATATCTAAGATTTGTTGGCTGGTTGGATTTTACGGCATGTCAACCCTTGTTGGATTATTTTATGCCAAAGAAATCTTGTTTTTTTTTCATTATTGTTGGGGACTCAACTCTCATTTCAAACTCATGTTTAAACTCATTTTTAATACTCATTTTAAAATCTATTTAACCCATAGATGGGACCTAATATGTACTACCAGTCAGGGTCAGGGTGATCCTGGAAGTAATGGTGATAAAAGGGTATTCCACATTCCCCAGTGCTCCAGAACTGGAACTTCTTCATCAGATAGAGTTTAACGTCATACCCAGGACACGAAGTCCCTCAGCCACCGCCTTCTAGAACATATATGATAAAAAGGGTTGGGGAGTTGCAATAAGGACAATGGGATTGGGACAATGTTAGGGTTTGGCACGGCCAGTTGATTGATCGGAGGGGACCTCTCAGACCGCCCGTCTATCCTCAGTGGGGTATTGTATATCATGGACTACTCAGACACCAGGATTCCGTCCTTAAGCATCATGGGTCACTCCCCACGGTCAACAGGTGGCACCATTGGTGACTTATCAATCTGAGATTTGTGTTGCTTGGCTCTGGCGGCTTTCCGTAGATTGGGATCGAGACATCCGGCAGTGAACCTGACAAGAAGGTAGTGTCTGTCGGGGTGGGGTGCGCTCCCTGAACCTAAGCACTTTGATGTATGGCAGATGTTCACGACAGGCTGTAATTTACCTCCCATACACAGGCGGAGTTTGGATATGACACAAAGTAGGGTTAATGTGGGATGCCGCTAGATGAGTAAGATTCCCGTGGGTGGAATAAAAAGTCTTTTGCATTCCCCTACAGAGAAGAGGGAGTAGGTTCTGTGAATGTGCCGGTACGGATTTCAGGCGGAAGGGTTGGACAGCAGCAAATGCAAGCAAATTTATGAGTATTCAGCAAAGGCAGCAATCATCAAGTTATGCTGATAACACGAATTCCCCTCACACACACACTCTCTCTCTCGCCATCCATCGCCATCCATCTCTATTTGCCATCGCTTTTAAGAGGTCCTGTTCAGGGCATTCAGTGTCCGCGCAGAGCTGATGAATGGATGTTTTTGGTTTTTTATCAACACCGCTGTGTCCATGTACAGAAGTCCACAGGAGATCGTTACTTATGAGTACGTCCTTACTTCTCTCGTAGTGTCAAACTCATTTTAATTGGATGGTTTATTAGATATAGCGTAAGTGGCCGTATAGCTGAATTTTGCGGGTTGCTGCTTCTAGTTATTGTTAAAAGATCACACATAATCCTTGTTTAGTTCCCATCTAGCTTCTACAAGCGTTTCTTTAAAGTCAAAGTGGTCTAGCCATACAGTAGTACTAATACGGCTTCAGCTTGGAAGAATTCATATTTTATTAGAGAGATCAGATTTCTATATGACCGATAACCTGTCAATACAATCCATATAGTTAATTTGTAAATTTAACTTTAAAAATCGATAATTGTAAGCGCTTTCCAAGTCTTATCGACAGGAAGAGAAATGGATACTAGTCGGATTCAGGTTCGATGAAAATGGCAGACAAACGATATCTCAAGGTCAAATTGCGTACGAAGAATCAACTGATACTAGATATCATCTAAGCATGAGCAACGGACAGTCCCTTTTATGGAATGAATCAAAAGCTTCTGTTTGAAATACAACAGTCACCTGAAGAAGGTTGTCGAATACAACTGCCGAAACGTTGTAACTATATGCAACAATGATGTAAGCACATGGTGTAATGGTTACCGTTATAGAAAATGGATACGACGAGACGAGTTTAAATCCTGTTTGTATTTCACACAGCGCTAATAATCTTGGGAAAGGTATGAATCCAATTATTTTCCCTACAGCTATGGATAAATAGTAGGGTAGACTGGGCCCTTTTAACCTTGGTAAGGCAACCAGTTTAGGTGAATAAAGATTCTGTATTCAAACCTGTTAGAGTCCGCTTAAGAAATTGACCTTGTGCCACATCCTGCTCGTTGGTAAATATCTATATGCAACAATCATGTTTATAATATAGAACCATATGGCATTAAAAGACAGCGTGCCCGATAAAATCTGTTTTGTTATCCCAAAATCTGAAAACTCAGAAGGCACATGACGTCAAAATTGGTTAGACTTCAAAAACGAAAAAAAAAAAAAAATGGAGGAAGGCTCCAATATGATTCGCTTTTTGTTTTGTATTATCAAATGGATGTCAATCAATTCTCATAGCCAAAATGGCGACATCTCTTCCCCAAATTTCATCCAAAAATCTTCAATCAATAATTCACTGTATAAAGATTATTTTATTACTCTCGCCTTTGTATCTCATTCGGTTTAACTTTTGTGGTACCCACCCTTTTTCTGAAGCAAATACCCCATTTTGTTTTTTTAATAATTCGAATCCAATCAAAGATATTCGTCAGCAAATGACATGGCCTTAAAGAACAAATTTCCATTTGAAATTCTTTGTAAAAAATAATAAACATTCAAAAACTAAAACTAACTAAAAAGAGGCTGTTTTTTTTGAGCAGACATTTTTTCAAAACTCAAAACGAGGCTTGTTCTTTTTTTTTTCATGAAAGCAGACGTTTGTTCTTGTAAGAGCAGAACAAATATCGAATGGATAAACGTAACACTTTCCCTCCAACATTTTCCAATCATTTCTCGTCGGTTTTTTTTTTCTTCTAAAAATCAATTTTGCATCTCATTTTTCTCCCCATTCTGCCATGTTCCGTTTTTGCATTGCTTCATTTTTCTATCTCATATTATGCGTTAACCCTTTTCTGTCTCTTTTTTTATTACTTTATGCGCATGCGTGTCTTTGAGATTAAGTGTTGTGAGTAGAGTTACATTTTTCTTTCTATGGGCGCGTAAAATTTTTACAATGGAGATAAGAACTTTTGCTTTCTGATTGGCTGAGAATTTTGTTAGCTTGGTTGATTGGATTTTACGGCATGTCAAACACATTGGGCTATCTTATGCAAAAGACGATTTTGTTTTATTCACTCTTGATGGGAACTCAACGTTTTTTATTCAATTTTTTGAAAACATTTTTAAACTTAATTATTTTAAATACATTTTTTAAACTTATGTTTTCTATTTAACCCATAAATGGGACCCTAACAGGTACTGCCACTCCGGGGCAGAGTGGATTTGAGATTAATGGTGATTTCCCAGAGCTCCAGAATTGGAACTTCACCATCAGATAGTATCATGTTACGATGTTAGACTGTCTCTCAACCACCGCCTTCTAGCACAAATGATAAAAATGGTCGAGGTTCCCATAAGAGCAATATGGTTAGGACAATCATATCGGCGCCAGGACTTGGCGTGACCAGCCGATTGATCGAAGGAGGCCTCACCGACCGCCCTTCCATCCTAAGTAAGGGCCAAAGTAGTGTTTTGCATGTTATGAACTGCCCATCCACTGGGGTTCCATCTTAAAAATCATGGGTATCCAAACATGGCCAGCAGGAAGCCCCAGAGGGGGTCCTACCCATCTGCAGTCGTATTCTAAAGCCTCAATCGACAGGCAATTTTGTTAGGTAAGATGTGGATGTGAATATAAACTAACGGTGAAATGTTTGTAGGTCTGTTGTTGGATGTTAGTTATTTAAGAAGTTCAAAATAATCTGGTAGGAAGAAGCTGCATCATGACACTCGGTGAGGACCAAACTCACAACAGTTGCGAATCGTTCAGCGATACGAGCATGCGTACCAGTGACCTATGTATGTATATGAGAGAGAGAGAGAGAGAGAGAGAGAGAGAGAGAGAGAGAGAGAGAGAGAGAGAGATGATTTGGACGGCCTCATTTTTAACCAGAGAGTGCTGCAAATGATAACGGTCGTACTTTTAAGGAACATGAATGTTAACGTATAGATTTGTCTTTATGTTTTCATTTTTTCTTTAGATAGATTGAAAGCTATATTATATATCAGGCTTGTTAGCTGTATGTGTAATTAAAAGAGCTCATCATTGTGGCATATATCTATCAAGATAGTCTTGTTACGTATTGATCCCTTCTAAAACATCGGACAACCCTGCAGAAGTGTGGAGGTGTGATTGACAGGTGGAATGTCAGAATTCAATCCATTCTGAAATAACCATAAGAAAGTAAAAATCATATGGGCACTCGTTGATTTGCTTTTGGCAGTCACATGGTGGTTGACAGTTTTAGTTAGATTCAAAAAGTCAGTTGTGCTGAGTGCAAGATACAAAAGAGAAACAGTGGCACACTTTGAGTTTTCAATGTAACCGTGTTCCTATGAAGGGGGTGACGTCTTATAAAGGAAAGAATGAGTTTTCCTTCATTGACAAAAAAGTAAAATAAACGAATAAAAATACGTTACGTTTTTCTTTTTGAAAGACCGGTCCATAAAATGTATTGTTTACCCAACTCCCAGAACAAGCAGGATGTGACACAAAGTAAATATTTCACAGTGGAGTTTAACAGGTTTTAAGTCAGTTTTACTTCTCCAAGACCGGCTGCTATACTAGACTAGTCTGCCCTATTATTCACCAATAGCTGACAAAAGTATTATTAGGATATAAAAACCATCATGTTGTTAGAATGAGTGTGACCTCAGAGAGAGAGAGAGAGAGAGAGAGAGAGAGAGAGAGAGAGAGAGAGAGAGAGAGAGAGAGAGGTTATTTTCTAGATTAGTTTAGGACAAGATCAAGGGTATGAGGCACCCAGTGAGAATCAAAGTCATTGACAATATTCTGCTAATCTTCTAACTATTACACTCTACGATATGCAGAGAGATATAGAGATAGAGATAGCGATAGATAGATAGATAGATAGATAGATAGAGAGAGAGAGAGAGAGATCCGCGCTCTCGGCATGGCCTGGTGATCATTTAACATCCTCAATAATTCAGACTTTTAACAGGGCTTCATACATATTTGTTTGGTTTGTTGGATTTTACGGCATGTCAACCTTTGTTGGGTTATTTTATGCCAAAGAATTTTGTTTTATTCATGCTTGATATGTATTCAATTTTTAAAATTCAATTTTTTTAAAGAAACATTTTTTCTCTTTAACCCTTAGATGGGACCGTAACAGGTATGACTATGCTGGGTCAGAGTGTACCAGCGAGTAATGGGAATGGAGGGGTACCTCACACTCCCCAGAGCTTCAGAATTCGAACTTTACCACTAGATGCAGTTTAAACTCATACACGTGCCACTTATTCATTGGTGTACCTCTTTATTTTTTCTTCTTCTGTGCATGCAGGGTGTAGATTTTGTTAATAAAACAATTTTCATTCACTGGAGGCTCCACCAATATCCAACTCCTCCTCCCTTCTAATCTATTATCTATGTATTAATAGTCGTATTCCTTAATCTTTTGACTGTTATAATCTTGCAACACCCACTGGTTGAATATGAGACTTCTAAATTATCCAAGATTAAATGCAAAAATGGAAATCCTGATTATCTGTTTTTGCTTATGCACCGAATTTTTAAAAAAAATTTCTTATGAGTCTCAGTTTAAATAAGGGACCATTCCGTTTTTATTATAAAGAAAGAAAAAGGACATGCTACAGATAAAAAGATATAAAAAAAGAGTAGGGGGAGATAGAGAGAGAGAGGTAAGCGCGTGGAAATGATAACGCTAATCTGTTTCAATCAAACAATGAAAAAATGAAAAGAAAGAAAAAAAGACAAGTTAAATTAAGATTATACTTTTTACATATAGAACTATTTAGCAATAGCTCTTAGTAAACATAAAAAATGTTGTAATAATTATCATACTGCGATATATCCATAGGCCATGCTAGTAAATAAATAAGACAAACATAAAAATGAAACGAAACAAAAACAAAAAAGTCCAATTGGACACATGGCCTAGTGGATATAGGCATTGGTTTAATATAGTTCTAAGTGACAGTTATCTCTAGGCTGCAGGTTCAATCCTGGTCAAGGGCGTCAGTAACACAGAATAATAATTAACACAACTTAACACTTGTACCCAGCCATGGTTAGCGGAATGAGATCAGTATACCCCGTTGATTGAATAAAGGTTTGGTTTCAAAGTTCTGTGAAGGCTCCTGATTACGACAAGAAGGTTCCCGAGTCCGACAAGAAATACCTGGAGAAGACCAGAGGGCACATTGACCAAAACTTTGTACAGATAAAAAAACGAGGACAATGATCCGAATAATCCTAATAACAGATATTATCGAGCATTATCCAAAAGATTCAGAGAAATAAAAACACACAAAACTCTTAAAAAGGACCCTCTTAAAACGTTCTCACGAGAACTACTGCATCAATATTATTATTCTGTCATCTGTCTTACTCGGGTAGGGTGTCTGGAGGAGAAATGCAGAGGGGTAACATGCTTGGTGTGAGCAGTTCATATAATTCCACTTTGGCCCTATCTAGGTGGTGGGATTAAGGAACCAAGCCGAAACTTTCTATATTGATAACCACTGCACGAATAGCGCCTCTAATATATTTCTATCCAAATGTAATATTGGTACAGTAATAAGTGCGTTGGATTAGTAAATATTTCTACCTGACTTTCTGTAAGTCATCGAGGTTGCCTAAGTCGGTATCAGCCAGACAGCGAGGGAGTATATCCCCTTTTTACAAGCGCTAGATCAAGCAGATTATTTTGGATCTGAGGCGGAGCGACACACCTACCATCAGCACCTCACTTTATCCACAGATTATTGTGCTACACATACGATGAGTTGACGAGGCCGGTATCAAACCTGGAACCTTGCGGTTCCTAGTCAGTTGCTCTATCAGCAGAGCTAAACTGACCACTATAACCTTTCTGTACATCCTTTATAAAAAAAAAAAAATTTGTAAATTGATTTTGTAATACAAGAGAAGCTGAGATTTTCAGTATTTTTTTATATATTAGTCGTCATATATATATATATATACAAAAAAAAAGATTCTGTATGTCTGTATGTTCAAACACACATCCTTTTATAAAGAAAAATTGATGGAGATCAGCAAAGACAAAAGTTCAATAAAATACACACCTATTTTTGTCAGCGAGCGTGGGGGTAAAAAGATTTTTACCCCATATTCCATAAGAAAAACTAAATAGAAATATAAGAATATAAATCAATATATCAAAAACTAATTTTAAAACATGATTAAAAGATAAAACAAAACCATAAAAGATAAAAGCAAAGAAAAAACAAAAGAAAAAAATGCAAAGAATAATTAAATAAATAACTTGAAAAACAAAAATATATAAATAATGAAAATAATAAAACAAGTATATAGGAAAATAATTTTTATTAGTCTATATATAAATAAATATAGATAATATATTTATTCTTAACGTTTTAGATCCCAGGCAATGCCGGGTAACTCTGCTAGTATTCTATATTTTTAATATGATACAATTCCATATTGAAAAGTTTGAAACACTAATTTTATCACCTAAAATTAAAGGGAACGGTTCGTTTCTTCGGTCTTGGATAATACTAATAATTTATGAGTGTTTTATTTTTCGAAATTTATTACCAGGAAATAAATTCTAGCACGAAATGGAAGCAGATTTATTACGATGAAATTAATTACCATTTTATACGAGAGGGGGCGGGGAGTACCGAAAATAATGCCTCCTGTTTATTATAACGGAAATTATATTTTTCCTGGCAACGTCGACGTCATCATCGCCGCCGCCGTGAAAAAATTGGGTCGCCTTAACTGACACAGATTTGTATGAAAACGACATACGGGTTCTTGACCATCAATTAGGAAACTGTGTAACCAAATATGGAAGAATAATCCAATGGTTGCTGAAAACCTGCTCTATCCTACGGATCTGTTATTTTCCCTATACGTGTTTACTCGACCCCGCAGACACGGGCAGGATGTGTCATAAGTTCAATTCTTAAGCAGGGTACAGCTAGTTAGAATTAATAATTTTCAAGCAGATTTATTCGACTAAGAGATGGGATCAAAACAGTTGCAACCATTCCGAGTCGAAGTGGTAGTACCCATTTGGATGCAAACACTGGACAAAGTTATTTGCATTTCACGTAGAGCTAATACCTTTGGCAAAGTATAAATCTAATTATTCCCCCTCGGGCTATGAGTAAAATAGTAGGGTAGACTGGGTTTAATCTTAGTATGGCAACAAGTCAAGGAGAATTAAAGATCTGATTTAAAACGATTTGTAACGAGAATGAAAGTTATAGGGATCGGCCCCTATATTTTTACGGCATGTGGAATTGACCAAATTAAAATAATTAAGTTTTCTTAAATAACTAGATTTACAATGGTATGTCATGAGTTTAGAATTAGGTAAACAAAAGAGAATCGAATGAATATTAGTTTAGAAATATTTTAGAAACAATAGAAACAATGGTTTAAATTCATCCGATAATTTACGTCACCAGAATTCCACAGATATCAAAATCATTCGATATTGCATCATTGCAAATCACCTGATATTTGAGGAATATTTTAGCTTAATCATCACGTAGACAAAGACAATAGGAAAATTATAAAAAGACCCTTTTAGTTGAAAGCTCCTCACTGTCTCTGTGTCTTCCTCTGATCTTTCAACTATTTCTAAACTAATATTCATTCGATTCTCTTTTGTTTACCTAATTCTAAACTCATGACATACCATTGTAAATCTAGTTATTTAAGAAAACTTAATTATTTTAATTTGGTCAATTCCACATGCCGTAAAAATATAGGGGCCGATCCCTATAAAGTAAACTCTGGTGGGGAGGGGCACAGTCAAGTCCGACGCATATGCTCTCCCAACTGACAAAGTCTTCAGTCAGCAACAAACTCTCACAAAAGTACTACTCTCTACTTAACAGCAAGATCCTCATACAGTTTTCTGTTCCACTCGTCTCGACAGCAAAATCCTACTACAGTTGTCTCTTCTCTCGGTCTGGGAGGGCAGGCCCTTAAATACACAGTAACTGTGTACATCCGGGCTACTTACTCTGCATTGCCCGTGCAAAACTTCGTCATTCACCAACACTTTAAGTATGCGTCAATCCTCACAATAGACTGTTTACATCCGGGTTACTCTGCACTGCTCGTGCGGAATTTCAACAGCATTTCAGCGACGAGGAGGTGGCAAGTTCAATTTCCGTGGTCACTCGACCCCCCCCCCACGCACAGGTCAAACATCCGGACGCGCTTTGGTTGGGAATCTCATCTAAACATTTCAGACAAATAGTAATGTTAAACTCTGCTTAAAAATAGATGGACCAAATCACCAACAGGCACCCCAACCCAGATCAGTTTTGAAAGGAACTGAATTTTGCTTTTCACCGGTTGTCAGTAAAGAAAATAAGCAGCCAATAAAAAACGAAAGGCAGGTTTTTATACTAAAATAATTTTTGATTTTAATAAAAAAATTAGTTATTTCATGTTGTTGTCATTAGCATATGTGAAAAAATAATTTTGCACTAAAGATAAACTAATATTGTTATTTAAATAAAAAAAACAACTCAAAACGAAAGGCACGTTTATTTATTTTCCATGTGCCTCTACGGACAGTTAATAAAAAGATTTATAAAAAGTATATAAGGTTATAATAATAACTGCTAACCCTAACTAACCTAACCCTATTTCAGAATTTTAGAATATTCAGTTTGACACATGGCGCAATGGATTTGATAGCGAAATCATTTTCATTTTTATCGGCTGCTAATTCTTTTTACTGACAACCGGTGAAACGTAAAATTCAGTTCCTTTCAAAACTGATCTCGGCTGGGGTGCCTGTTGGTGACTTGGTCCAAATAGTTATTGTGCCACATGTTGTTCGTGCCAATGCATTGGTAAATACATAAATACACACTCATCCAGTCGGAATTTATATGGGATTAAAGAAAACGAAGATGTGATTCCGCATACCCAAGTGCTCCAGGATTAGGGCCTAATCGCTGGATACAATATAGAGTCATACGTATGCAGGGGAATACAATCGACATGTTCTACCTTTTGATTTTAATGTTAGAAATGAATCAAATAAAGAATAAATGAAAAAGATGAAACGAAGATAAATGAATCCAGTAAACAAAATATTGTTATTACAAAAAAAAAAAAAAAAAAAGAAAAGAAAATACCAGTGGATATTTTAGCGTGTAAATAATGTTGCCAGAATCGGTGCAAGTCCATTAGGCATTCTTTGCGAAGAAAGTATAGGAATAGACGCAAGATAAAGCTTGTCTTGGTTACGGAATCATGGCAATCGACCGACGCGTCCTCTGGTGAGAGAGTCAGGTAAAAAACAACAAACAAACAATTAAGTACTCAGCTCACGTTCGTTTTACGGCCATTAGTGATGGCTATCATGGCATTATTTCTGTCCCGATGTTGATAATCTTCTAGGATTTTTATTTTTTTTTGTTATTGGTTTGTGAAGGATAAAGTAAGTTTCTTCGTTTATACTTCGCCATCCATTCCATTCGGTAAAGAAAAAACCGTCTCTTCTCAAAGACTGTCGCCTTTTTTCTTTGCAATTCTTTGCCAGATTCTTTATTCGCTTTCAGTATTTTTCATTTATTTTTTCTTACTTTTTTTATTTTTTAAAATCTGTTTTCGTTTTTTCCTTTTTTTCGTCTTTCTTTTTATTCTTTCATTACCGTCATTTTCTTTCTTTTCTTTTTTCATTCGTTCTAAGATCTTTCTCTCGCCTTCTCTATTTTTCTTTTTCACTCTTGAAAAATCCGCTTTATCATTCCTTCCTTCTTTTTCTGTTCTTTTTATTTTTTCATTCCTATTTTCTTTTTCTTTTATTCTTTGTAATACCTTTTCTCGCCTTCATTATTTTTTTCTATTTCCTTTTCATTCTTATTTTTTCGAATCTGATTTTTCCTTTCCTTCTTTTTTCCTTCATCTATTCATTATTTAATTCTTTTTTCATTCTTTCATATACCTTTATTCAATTTTCGAAATTATTTCATATTTCTTTCATTTTTCCTTGCATTCTTTCTCATTTTCTGTTTTTTTCGTTATTTTCCTTTTTCTTTCTTTTCTTTTAATTCTGAGAGATTTTTTCCCTCGCTTTCAGTTTTCTGTATTCCGTTTTTAAATTTTTCTTTTGATATCTTTTTTCATTCCTTTATTTTTTCAATTCTTTATCCTTTTTTAAATTCTTGATATCTTTTGTTCTAAGTTTTTCAATTTCTTTCATTTTTATTTCTTTTATCCGTAACATTCTTTTCTCTAAGTCTTTCTATCATTTTTTCTTTCTTACGTTCTCTTTTATTCTTTCATTTTTCTTTCTTTTCTTTCTAGTATTTCTTTTCTTTAAATCTTTCTATCGTTTATTTGTTAAATTTTTCTTTCATTTTCTTTTATAATTTAATTCTTTTGCATTCTTTCGTTCATTTTTAATCTATTTCCCTTCAATCAGTTTTATTTTCATTCTTTTTTTCCTAACTTCTTAAATCTAATTCGATGTTTTTAACTTTGATTATTTTTCATAATTCGTCTTGTCCAATTTTCTTTATAATCTCTCAGTCAAGATTGGATTCTCTTCATTTTTTATATTCTTCCTTTATTTCATTCTATTAACATACGTTAGTTTACACTTGTGTTTTGGTGACCAAAAATCTCGAACATTCACGCTTCTTTAGTTAATAGAATTGGTAAACCAACCAAAACTCGCATCTAAAATAAAAACGGAACAATTTCAACAAATTCTATCCCGAGATATATTGGCTTCGATAATTAAGTAAAAAATTCCTATCTCCCAAGATTGTTGTACAACAACACTGCGCAGAATTATTTGATTTTTTTCTCGGACCAAAATCTTCGGATTAGCTTCAATAAGAGAGTATCATCCATCCACACACACACACACAATACACATATATATATATATATATATATATATATATTGAGATGTATTTTTGTATCTGTATCCGTTGTTGGAAATACATATACCAGGTTTGGGCATAGGTGTAAAGCATTAACGTACTATATTATGCTAATGTGTTACCATAATATGTTAGTCAAGGAATAAATATCAGAAAAGTTTCTTTTTAGTTTTTTATTTAGACGTAGTGGTAAATTTTCAGGACAGTGACATCCCTTCTTCCTGACCGTGAATCGTAGTAGTGATCTTCTGACTGCTTGTCCGGTAAGTTGGAATGGTGTGGTGGTGCTTGATGCTATATATATATATATATATATATATATATATATATATTAGTGTGTGTGTAAATCACCAGGTTAATTGGTGTTATGAATGATTCTGGTCTAGACCGTTTTTTTTTACAGCAGAATGTTAAATTTGGTTTGGTACAGTTGAGAGCTCAATTTAGTATAATTCTAGAATTATATACAGAGGAAGGGTGATGACAAAACTGAAGCCAGAATATTCTGGGATTCCCAAAGAAATATATATATATATATATATATATATATATATATATATATATATCCAAAGCATTTCCAATTCCATATCAATAAAATTGCAGTCTGAAGAAGACCATTTAATATGGGTGGAAACAAATCTATAACTGCTAATATCACTGATACTTAAGCAGTTTTCTTTACCATATTATATATATATATATATATATTATATATATATATGTATATGTGTGTGTGTGTGTTTGTGTGTATTTCATGTTTGCGAGCAATATGTCGCAAATAAGGATGAAGGCTATATGATAATTGTCCAAAATTACTGGTGTTATTATACAGACATCATCCTCATTTGAGACATCTATCTCATAGACTTGACTTAGTCATAGTAGAATACGTCAACAAGAAAATCTTCTCCCTAAACACACACACAAACTCCACTTTGCCTCTTAGGCTAGACAAGTGATCGGAGAGACCTCCTCCGATCAATCAAAAACGCCATAGTACCTATATGATTTTCCTGACCATATTGCACTTAATTACGTTGGTAAAATATCGTTTAGTGAAATGTCCATTCAACCAAATGACCATCTGTAAAATATCCATTAAATAACCTGATTGTTGGGGTGCTACTCATGCATGTCTTGAGCAGGACCACATCCTCTTCAGGTCTAGAGCTGGCTTGAATACAAAGTTTTCCTTCACCTAGAACAGTTACCATACCAAGAGCCCAGTCTGTCCAACTATTTACCTATAGCTGGATGGAGAATAGGCGGATTCTTACCTTTCCCAAAGGTATTAGCTTTATGGACAATACAAACAGACTCTTTCAGGATTTGAACTAGAATTGCCTAGTCCACTTCTTACGAAGATAGCCGATATACAATGAGCGCACCTCCCGTAATATTTATCTAATAAATAAATAAATAAAAAAAAAAGTTTCCACATTCTAGATTGTTATTAATAATCTTTTCTAAACTGTCAACGGCTGAGAGAGAATATTTATCTTTTTTCAGGATTCTATTCTCAACAATGGCTTGAGTAAATATATACATCTTATCTTTTCGAAGAATAGACAGTGCTTTATTTCAACACAATTCTAATATAGGTGAGACGCTCCAAACAACTGATGCACTGGATATAGCACGTTTTCAGCTACAATACACTCGGAAAATCATTTAGAATCCTTAACAGATGAATTGTTGATATTGTGAACAATATATCAGTGTATGAACCGTTTCCGTTCAGGTCGGGTGGAATCGTGTGGCTTTTTCTATCCAACTGGTAATTGTAATAAATTGAACCACACCCGTGGCGTTAACACTATTTTAGCATACTCTAATTAAATCAAGAAATAAAGCAGATAACGTTACAACACATGCGCTTTATTCGCTTGGTCAGCGGTGTCCAAGTAAATTGGGATTCGAACAGAATCAGAGGAAACATTGGGAAACCGATAACTGTCCGAATATTAGAAGAACAAAAACAAAAACAAAAACAAAATAATGTTGTATTATCTGCGTTATTCGGACTATTGTCCCCATCTTCATTGTTATTTGTACAACGTTTCGGCCGATATGCCCTCCGGCCTTCTTCAGGTATTTCTTGTCGGACTCGGGAACCTTCTCGGACCCGGGAACCTTCTTTTCGAACTCGGGAACTTTCTTGTCGTAATCGGAGGCCATCACGGAACTTTGAACCTAACCCTTTATTTAATCCACGGGGGTACCCTGTTCTCATTCCGCTAACCATAGCTGGGTAGGAGTTGTGTTCATTTTTTCTAACTGCCTCTACTCAGGATTAAACTCTGGATCCAGAGATAACTGTCTTAACCTAACTACCTTATCCACTCGGCCATATGTCCAATTGGACAATTGAGTGTGAATTTTGGGAACTTATAAACCTAATGTCTTGATTTGGCAAGAATATCTACCTATTTACTTATGTATGTTTTTTTTTTACCTAGACTCATATTGTGTTTTTTTTCTCTCAATCTGTTCTAGCCTTCATAATTATGGTTCCCATATTGTATTCATTTCTATACTAGGTCTACTTAACAGCCCAGTACAGCCTATCATATGTGCTGATTCTTCGAGGCGTCTTCTCTTCCAATGTTCTTCTCTATTACAAACGAAACGTTGTACAAATAACAATGAAGAACGCAGATAATACTAAACTTCAAGCCTCATCTCAAACATTCAGAGAAAAAAATAATGTTGGTTTATTAATTGGATTTTACGGTATGTCAACCCGTGTTGGGTCATTTTATGCTTAAGACGTTTTGTTTTATTTATTCTTGATGGTTACACAATTCTGTTTTGAAACTGAATTTTTTAACACATTTTTAAAAACTGATTTACTTCTATTTAACACATAGATGGGACCCTAACTAGTACTACCACTCCGGGTCAGAGTAGACTTGGGAGCAATGGTGATTAAGGGTACTCCATATTCCCCAGAGCTCCTGAATTGGAATTTCACAAGATAGAGATTAACGTCATAACCAGGACATGAAGCCCCTCAGCCACCGCCTTCTACCATATATGTAAGGAAAAGGTTAGGGCTTGTCATGAGGGCAACAGGCTTAGGGCAATCATTTGGTGTCAGGACAAAGTAGAGGGTTGCATGTAATGGACTCTCTGTCACCTAGGTTCTATCCTTAAGCATCACAGGTAACCATTAACGCCCAACAGGCGGGTGGGGAGCGTCCACATCGTCCAAGATGAAATGCAAAAATATAAATCTGATTACCTGGAGTTGCTTATCACAGAATTTTTATTTCTTTATGAGTGTTGTCCCCCCTCTAAATAATGAACCATTCCGTTTTTATTATAAAGAAATAAAGAAAAGGGACATGACACACGAAAAATATGAAAGAAAGTAGAGGAAAGATAGAAAGGGAGAGAGAGGGAGGGAGTGAGAGTGTGGAAGCGATAACAAATCTGTTTCAATCGAACAGAGAGAGAGAGAGAGAGAGAGAGAGAGAGAGAGAGAGAGAGAGAGAGAGAGAGAGAGAGAGAGAGAGAGAGAGAGAGAGTTAAATCGAGATTATCATACTTTTTACATATTGAATTATTCACAATAGCTCTTAAACATATCAAATATTGTATTAATTAAATTACCATACTATGGTATATCCACAGGTCCTGCTAGTTATACATGATTACGTGTTATTCACAACTAATTACGGTACACTGAATAACTCGCCTGCACGACTTTACTAGCTTATCCAAAATCTTTGCTGTTTTTTTAAAATTTATTTATTTTTCGTTGGATGCTTTAAAAGCTGTTTTAAGAGAAATATCGTAAAATACCGTCAGAATAAGTTAAGGGGACAGTTTTCTCAGTTCAAATGTGTTACGAATTGGGGAGGGGATGGCGTTTTATTCCTCTCCTCTGTATTTAGCAGAAATTGAACATTCAGATTAACATTTATTTCGGTTTTTGCAGAATTTTTTTTTTTTTTTTTTAAGGAAAAAGAAAATCAATTTCCTGGTCGACTGCATGAGGAAATTCTAACTGATCTTCACTGAGAAAAAAGTTTTCCTGAATTCCTGGAAGGCTGGACATATGATGGTATCTCGAACATTACAGAAGAAGGTGGTAAAAAAAAGGGGTAAAAATGGTGGGGAATTAAAGTATTGGTGAAAAAGTAACTTAATTTGAAAAGGAATCATATACACATATATATATATATATATATATATCAGAATATTACAATACGAAAATATTTTAAGATAAGAAAAATAACTCACTACTCGGAGTTTGACAAAGTCAGTTGTCAACTGTTACTTCTAATTACATCTGAAGACTACTTTTTAAAAAGATAGTACTATTGTGTGTATATATATATATATATATATATATATATATATATATATATATATATATATATATATATATGATGTTTCTTAAATGAAGCAACTTCAATAATGATAATAAAGTAAAATTTGAATACACTACGAATTCATGTAATATACGGTCAAGTCATGCTAAAAGCATTGGTTCTCGCTAGATCACCAAAGTTAAGCAGTGATGAGCCTGTTGACCCCTTAGATGAGGGACCACTTAAACAATAACAGGTACTGCAAGCAACTTGAGCCCAATGTACCATATTTAAGCAATGCTTAGTAAATAATACTGATATTTTATTAATATTTAACTCATCATGTACCAACCATATTTCAGCATAGACATGCTACCGGTCCCTGGGTAGGGAGGAAAACCCTTCCCGGTTCGCAAGATTAGATCGTTTGTTAAACTCTATTATAGAAGCAAATCGACTACACAATTTCGTGTATAATCTAGGATAGGACATAAGTCCTTTATTAAGTACTTGTAGGACCCGTGGATATACCACACTATTATAATTTAATTACGTTTGATCTGTTTACTTAAGAGCTATTGCGAAATTCTTCAATATGTAAAAAGTATCAATCTTGATTTGGCTCGTTTTTCTTTCTTTCCTTTTCATCATGTATGATTGAAACATTTAGCGTTATCACATCCGTGCCCTTACACCACTATATTTCCATTACTCTTTCTTATATTTTTATGTGCAGCCTGTCCCTTTTATTCACTTTATAATAAAAATGGAATGGTTCATTTGTTTAGCTGAAGTGACGATGCTCATCAGAAATAAGAATTCGGTGAACAAGCAACAACCAGATAATCAGGATTTACATTTTTTGCATTTTATCTTGGATGATTTGGACGGTCTCATTTTTTTACCCAGAGGGTGTTGCAAGATGATAACGGTTGTAAAATAAGGAACACGTGTATTAATATATTTTAATGACAATGTACAAACCAGTATAGATATGCTACCGGTCCCTGACATGTTGCATTATGGGGGGGGGGGACCCTTGCCGGTTCGTGAGATCACATCGTTTGATAAACCCTATTCTAGAAGCAAATCGACTACACAATTCCATGTCTAATCTGGAATAGGACATACGTCCTTTATTAAAATGATGTCCAATTTCTTATTTCGCTTAAGAAATTCATTTCCTTGAATCCTCGAATCTAAGCGATTGCAGATACAACTGAGGCTGTAACTTATGGCTTATCGCTCTACTGACACATGTTCTAAGGTTGGTTATGGTTGAGTCTCGTAAATATATAACGAATCTCCTAAATGTATTATGCAAAGACAAAGTATTGAATCAGAAGTAATTGTATGGACAGATTTATGTAAAATTTACTAACACGCAAACAATTCACCCGTGATATTGAAGAAACCATCATTTATATATTATATATATATATATATATATATATATATATATATATATATATATATATATATTAGGTAGCGCGTGGTGTAATGGTTAAAGTCATGGAAAATGGACTCGTCCCCCGAGTTAAAATCCTGGATGTGGTAATTGCATTTCACTTAGCGCTAATACCCTTGGGAAAGGCATGAATCCTACTCTCCCTCCAGCTATGGATAAATAGTAGGGCAGACTGGGCTCTTTAACCTATGTTAGGCAGCCGGTCTAGAAGAAGGAAAACACTGAATTCAAACCCGTTGAACTCCGCTTAATAAATTAACCTTGTGTCACATCCTGCTCGCGCGGAGGGATGGGTGTGTGTGTGTATATAAACCTTGGTTCAGATATAATTCAGATAAATATTTATAATACTCCGTATATGTAAAAATATATGCGCAAATCTTTATATGTAGGTTTGAGTTCTCAATTTTGGTTGAAACCTATCAAAGAAACACTTAATGCCGTCCAAACACGCACACATATATATATATATATATATATATATATATATATGAGAGGGAAAGAGGGGGGAGAAAGTTGCCAGGATTTTATGATACATTGAAAATTAAACAAATATATATAGCAATCAAAAGATATGTAAAATACTACGCAAAATTATGTTTAATCAGTATAATTTCAAACAAAATTTGTTTTTCTTCGTTATAATATTTCAATGTTCAGTTTGGTAATAAATAACACCTAATACTATCCGTTTTTATTGTCAAATCGTCACTAGAAATAATGTTATCTCAATTTAGAAGAAAATGAATTGTTAATGCTTACAAGAAACCTTTCATAGGCGGTAAAATAATGAGCTGATGGTAGGTGTGGCGCTCCACCTCAGATGCTAAAAACAACCTCCTTGGTCTAGCGCTATTGAAAAGAGGATAGACTCCCTCGCTGACTGACTGATACCGACTTTAGGCTGCCCCGACGACTTTACCTTTTTACTACTTATTCTACAAATTCTGATTAGAAAACATTGTTAATGTTTACAAGAAACCTTTGATAGTCGGAACAACGAAAGTTTTTACTTCGTATTAGAGTATCTTTGATTGTTATGTTCTGGTAATTTAGGAAATTATATGCAAGGCAAAACATCTCATGAAAATTTCGTTAATGTCGCACTTAAGAAAAACTAGCACGGTGCATTAGCGTCATGCATTAAAAAAAAAAATCAATACATTTTACCACTAATTATTGAACTTCAAAAGTCCCCCCCCCCTGCTGTCGCAACCATAAGATTAGAATTAGTGTCTGTTTGTGATGAATGCAATTGAGACATTAAGAAATATTTAGATCAAAAGAAATTAGAAAATTTAATCTCACCGCAAAGTGCTAACTGTAAATCTCTTGTTACAAAGAAAAAGTTTTAATTACAAACAAAAGTTACAGAAGAATCTTATCACCGAATATTTAACAATATAGCCAAGGGCATTTCAACTGGCTGATAGCTACGCAAGTCTTTGACTGGATGGAGGGTTCTACTGGCCTATATAACTATTGACCTACAATTATTGAGACCATATTTAGAAAGGTAGTTGTTAGCGATATACAATAATAACTTAATTAACAACTACAGTGGTTCTTTGACTTTAGAGTTAATTTCGCTCCGCTTGTAAGTCAGTTTCCTCGTATGTCAAATCAATGTTCCCCATTGAAATTAACTGAAATCACATTAATTCGTTCCATCGCCCTCCAAAATTACCCTAATGACGTTCCATCACCCTCCAAAATTACCCTAATTTGTTTTTGTTACGTTACGTTCTATTGCTAATTCTTGTAAAATCTATTAACTGGGTTTACCTGCAGTCGACCGACGACAGAACCGCAGAATGGCAGCAGCAGATTGCAACAAATTCCGCTTTTGCGGCCTGTCACAGAATAACTACGTTAACCGAAAATTTAAAAAAAAAAAAAAAAAAAAAAAAAAGTTGGCCCGTACAGGACTCTATCAAGACACTAAATTCTACTACACAGCGAGTCAAACGAATTACAAACTCTTCTACAACAGAATCGTCTAACGAATGACAAACTTTATGTCTACCGGAGAGGGAGTCCATTAGTGGCACGTAATAACTACGCTCTACTCGCTTTACCCTACCTTCCACATTGATTTTAACAGTTTTTTTGTTAAATAAGAAAAATAGGACTGTATTGTATAAAGACATAATCTATCTATACATATATAAAGGACAGTTGTGTGTATGTATATATGTCTGTGTACATCCGGAGGAAAATACGAAAATAAATCAACTAATGACATATATATATATATATATATATATATATATATATATATAATATATATAAAAGAGTTTTATAATTTGCTTGAAGCATTGTGTATATATTGGTTAGGAGGTTGATTTAGAAGGCTATCACAATGCAGGTGTAAAGAAAAAAAATAATACGGTAACAATAAAAATAATAATACGGTAACAATGGTGTTGTGTTAACCTGTATTTAATTCTTGAGAATTTTAAGAATTAAATACAGGTTAACACACAACACCATTGTTACCGTATTATCATTTTTTTCTTTACACCTGCATTGTGATAGCCTTCTAAATCAACCTCATATATATATATATATATATATATATACACATTCATTATCACCAGCTTGTGCTTTTTGTGAGAAGATAATGAAGATTTTATTTATATTCGTGAAGATAATTAAAGAATAGAATTTAACCAGTAGCAGCATTGATTTTTGTATTTGATATTTTAAATAGGAGACACTGATTTTTCATTTCAAGGTATCTGGTCACTGTTTTTCCAGACACCTCACCAGGCCAAATCAACGGAAGGTCTTTTTTTACATAGGATTTTTAATAGGGTATCCTGCGAGGATCCAACTCCCGATTCAGTAATAACTGATTTACGATACTAACCTTTTTAAAAGAAAATCACCCCTCTCCCCAGGCGACACCGGGTATCTAGTAAAATAACTTAAGGATTTATGAATTGGATAATTGACGTATTTTAATGTTCATTCTTTTCTAAGTAATATTTTTGTGTTGAATAGTTAATGTGATTAATGTTTATTTTCCTGAATATTTATCTTTGACGTATTAAATTTGGAAACTTAAATATTTTAGTCGGCGTATCTAAAACTCATTCGTAGCTCAAATTTGAGCTCTCAATACAAAATAAAAAAAATGATCCTAGACATAAGTGCACTGTGGCGGAAAATCAACCTATAAAATCATAGGCGAGCTTTTTATATCAAACTACCTGCAACCTTAGGAAGAAGCGAAAACTCGACTTACCTTATTGGAGACAAGGCCTTATTGCAACCTTTAAGAAGAACGTTTGATATGACCTAAACTTTGTAGGTCTCATAATTGTAGTACAATAAGAAAGGAAAAATGAGCCTATCCTTTCGCTTTGATGTCGGTCGAATACTAATACTTTACGACCCCACCCCACAAAAAACAGTCCGTAAACTTGTTGATACCAAGACAGTTATTATCCCTTCAACCAATCAAAATGATTGAAAAGTGTTAACAACAACAACAACAAAATAATATAAAAATACCAATAAGGCACTCTTCAAGCTTTTCTTCCCATCGAAGATTGCAGGTAAGTGTCTTCAGAACTTTTATTTTTTCCTCTAACAGTACAAAATATGGATACTTGATGGATTAAGTGCCATGCCAAACATTTGATCCCTTACTAACCTATTCTTCATAAGGATATTTAAATGTCACCTTATATGTGTGAAAAAAGGGGGAGGACTGGTGACTTACCGGCTGGAGCTGCTTGTTGAGTTGAGGGAGGTTCTGACTCTTGTGATTGAACACGAGACCAGAAAGGGATTGCATTATATAGTTTCCTGTCGGAAGTTGGAGGGGTGAGGAACATAGCAGCGCCTATATAATGGGCTTTCCTCCCCGTTCAATTATCGTTTTTCGATCCCATGATCAACTACGGTTATAGAAGTTTTTTTACGGGTGTTTACTACTTGTTACCAGACCCTAGCAGGAGTGGGTCACAAAAGATTATTCCTTTTGCAACCCCGACTCGTGGGGTTGCTCCACCTGGGTCACCAGTGTTCAACTATTTATTTTTTCTACATATGCAACATGCTTTATAACACGAAAGGATTGTCACAGAGAGGATAGATATACAAACAAAAGTGCGCATTGCAATAAATTGGAAATTCTTCAAAACATCAACAAAAATAAACTAATGGGTCAATTCTAATAAGATTTTTCGTTATATGAAATAATATAAGAACTTTTATTATATTAAATGTTTCCTCTAAATTGAAAAAGCTAAGGATTTTTTCATTATTTTTTGTTTCGCATATTGACGCCCTCCTCTATATTATGAACTATAAGTTTCTTTGTAATTTTTTGATGAAGAAAAACAAACACTTTTGGAAATATAATTCAATGACGGAACACATGTAAAAATAAAAGAAATCAACGTTACGATGAATTCGATAGGACATCTTACATTTTAAATTTCGTATATAAAATATTCATCCTTTTTTTTTTTTTAATCCTTAGTTTATTTTCTAAGAAATGTGATATCAACAGATTAACGTGTTTACTTTTCCATTTCACTGCATAACGTGGGCGTATTTTTTTAATAAAAGAAAAATTATATAAAAAATATAGCTGAAATTCCATTTGACTGATCTATATATAAAAAAATATCGAAAATAATTTTTGAAGTAAAAATTGTCTTTTTTCGTTACGGGAAACCTGACAAAATTTGTATCTGAAACTGCCATTTAGTGCTGACAGCTGCTGCTGCTGATAGTGTGGTAAAAATGACAGGTACTGTCATAGAAAATTGCCCTACCTTTTATTTTGGCGGGAAATATATGAAAAATGTTTTAAAACAATAAAAACTTACGTTTTATATAACAGTTCTTTAATACATAAACTTGGAATTGTTATTTATATCAAACGTAAAAGGAAACGGTAAAAAGATAATTTTCCATTTTTCTTATTGACGTTTTAAAATATATTTTGATAATTTACGCACTTATTTAGGTTTGCATTTTGTAAATCCATAAAAGTGGAGGAAATATTTTGATACATCTTTTTTTTGTTTAAGTTGTATGAAAGATCTTTCTATCTGGTTAAATTCTTCACTTAAAAATTGGTTCAGCAAATCCTAAGAGCCATACAATAAAAACTCATGAATATTCCCCTTTTTTATTTTGGTGTTATTGTGTGAATAGAAATGAAATGGTCATTTTTATTTGAAACTTTAATTTTTAATTGTTTTTTTAAATCGTTTATCAATGAATATTACAATAATTATTATCCATTTTAACACCCTGTCTCTTTCAATTTTTTATATACTAACATACGGATAGATTAATTTCTTCGGATTCAATTTTTTGAAGATTAAAAAAAAGATCGTAGTGAATTCCGAATTCCATTGGAGATAACAGTTCAGTAGGTTATTTCTCTGAAATTTTAAAATGAGGCTTGATAATTAGTATTGTTTGTATTATTCGGACTATTGTCCTCATCTTCATTGTTATCTGTACAACGTTTCGGCCGATGTGCCCTCCGGTCTTCTTCAGGTATTTCTTGTCGGGCTCGGTAACCTTCTCGGACACATAGCCTAGTGGATAAAGGAGTTAGGCTAAGACAGTTCTAAGTGACTGTTATGTCTAGACTACAGGTTCAATCCTGATCAGGGGCAGCAGTAACATAAAATAATAATTAACACAGCTTAACACCTGTATCACACCTATGGTTAGCTGAATGAGAACAGGATAGCCTTGTGGACTGAATAAAGGGTTAGATTCAAAGTTCCGTGATTGCTCCCGACTACGACAAGATGGTTCCTTACGACGAGAAAGTTACCGAGTCCAACAAGAAATACCTGAAGAAGCCTGGAGGGCACATCGGCCGAAACGTTGTACAGATAACAAGGAAGATGAGGACAATAGTCCAAATAGTACTATTTCAGTAGGCGTTGTTTTGGTTTATGCTGTCAAATTAAAGGCTTGTTAGTTTCCTGATATTCATATTTTCAATATAACTAATATGATTCTATCCTGGTATAATTAAATAAGTATCTCCCTCCTAGGCCAATACTGAAAATCCGGATGACCAGTCCACTGATACACATTCTCGTCAAACACAGAATTTTTGTAAAAGACACCGTTTCTCTTATTTGCGACCGCTCGACTATATAAGGTGTAAGAAAGACAGTTCCCCCCCCCAATTTTTTTTATTTTCCGCAAGTAAGTATTGATACTTACTTTCAAGTGGCTTCGGGCAGGGTAGGTGAGGATGGGAAGCACCTGTCTTGTATTGGTGTATATCTATTACGTTTATTTTCATTAAAGGTCACGCATTGGCCGCATATGTCACATGTCACAACTTGCCGTATAGTATAAGGGACTTGTTTTGACGCAGATTACTCTGGTTTTATCATCATTCTACCCACTCCACGCCAATCGTGTTTATAGAACTACAGTGATCTAGACTGGAACGTAAGTACTCCGACATTTTTCTAACATAATAAAGCAAGCCACAACCGACTGGCCAATCAACACTCGTGGCTTCCTTTAAAAATGAAACCCGGATTATATTAGCTTTCTTTGACAAAAAATGCTGCTGCTACATGTATTGTGTTTTGAAAAGGGTTATTAATTTTCTTTAAATTTTATACAAAATATTTACTTGTTTTAAAGTCTTCTTCTTATGCATGCTAAGTATTTTCTTCATATTCAATGAAATAAATCCAAATAATGTGTAATAGTTAAGACTATAGGTATGATAAAGAAATATGGAAGAAAACTTTCGAATATTACCAAAATTATTGTTTCTCTAAATATTATTCATGTTAGGAACTTATTTACCTGCAATCTTCGAGGGAGGAAAAACTCGAAGATTGCCTTAATGATGTATTCATATTAATGGTTGTTGGTATTAATCCTTATATGTCACTAATAGTACTGGGTACTCGCTTGCTTATTTTATTTTAGGCACGCTTTGGGGTCGGGTGTACGCGCCCGCCCCGGGTTAAAATCACGAGCGTCGATCCCAGGGGGCCTTCCCCCAGGCAACACCTTCCCCCTCGATCTAAAGGGGCAGAGCTAGGTTTATTGCCCAATGCCTGAGGCGCCCCCTTGACGGGCAATGCCGAGGGGATAGACGCAATTTTTAACCTCGCCACTAATGAGTCTCCACTTGTAGATAGTCCCACGTTAATAAGGCCTTGTGCCTAACCTAGTACAAGTGGGGTACGAGGATAATACTACGCCTCTCCTCATCTTTAGAGGTTCCAGGTACTTTTTACAGTATCACAATATTTCCTTAAGGGTACATCCCCCCCCCACACTTTTCGGAACACATGTCCGGTACTGAAATTTTGAACCCCTACTGAATGTATTTGTCGAAAGTTAAACATTGACCAATTTTTCTATAAATGGAAATACAAGAAATTTTTATTATATCCTTTTTTATTATTTAGTATACCAAATTCTTTTTCCTTCAGTTCAACCCCCAACTGCATTTACATCAAACAGAAACCTAGCCCTATAAGCTGGGGCTGTAGAATAAAGCCAACTGCACCTCTACAGAGGGTAAGACCACCAAAATAAAACCAACTGTTCGACTTAAGTAGCGACCCGTGATGCTTAAAGATGGAACCCTAGTAGTTGAGCAGTCCATGACATGCAATACTCCACTTTGGCCCTTACTTAAGCTAGACATACGGTCGGAGAGGCTCTGATAAATCAACAAGTCAAGCCCTAGCACCTATATGATTGCCCCAACCCTACTCCCCTTATGGCAAGCCCCAACCCTTTTTATCATATATGTGGCTGAGGGTCTTAGGATCCTGAATATGACGTTAAACTGATGGTGAAGTTCCAATTATGGTGCTTTGGGGAATGTGGAGTACCCCTTCATCACCATTACTCCTAGGTCCTCTCTGACCAGGAGTGGTAGTACCTGTTAGGGTTCCATCTATAGGTTAAATAGAAATGACTTAAGAAATGTTTTTAAAAAATTGAATATCCAACAAGAATGAATAATTAACTATAATCAGAATATTTTACTGAATGCCTCTTATCTTAGATAATTTGGTTTTCTTGGCAGATATGTTTTCATCTCCTGGAATAATGGCGCTTCACAGTCTTCAATCTCTTAAGTTTTGTACCTCACTAAGTAGAATAAACCTCAAAATAGAAATATTTTATCACCATGGACAGGTATTATAAATTAAGCTGAGTCAATTTTGGCACAAGACTAGAAGTCTTGAGCATCCAGTAAGAATCGAACATCCTCACAATGGTCTCCTAACTTTATTCACTTTCAATTATACTACACCAAATGCCCTTATCATCACAGACAGTTGAACAATTTAAAATTTCAGGTAAATTGTCTGTTGATAAATTTATTTAAAGGAGTGACTCGCTATTTTTGTTTTGAGTTATCTCATCGAATTCAAAATATCATTGTTATTTTTTTAAATGTTTTTATAAATAAAACTAACTAAATGAAACAGCTTGAAGCGTCTTGCTAAATTACAAAAGAAAGAAAGTTACGATCCTGTCCAATTTAAATGTCATTCTATCGCACAATACGAAAAACAGAACAAATTCAACAATTGTCACTAATTACAACCGGAGGGGGGTGGTGCTAGAAAAAGAGAGAGAAAAAGAAAGAAAAGAAAATTCCGTGCAAAACTCAAAGTGAATAAAAAGAAATTGTTTTATTCTGTTTTTCTGCCTCTATTCCCCATTTTGTATCGAATAAGTTTTTTCCTTTTTTTTTTTACCTAGATATATAAATTCCTTTAACTTGTCAATAAAATTTGCAATAAACAAGAAGAAAAAGTGCCAGAGAATTGTTCAAAGGAAACATTCATTCAATAATTGGACAGTTTGTATTCCGACTGGTCGATAATGGTCAAGTACTGAGATATTTAGATACAACAGAAACAAAAAGAACAGAAAAGAAAAAGATTCAAATTGTTCATCACATTTTATGCAATTATTGTTTTGTTTTATTCAATGGGAGGCTGAATATGTGACAATAATATAATACAAATGTGCTAAGTATGTGCATAAATATTTAAAATTACTGATAGTCTTTTCTTGAAAAAAACGTATCCATGTATGTATGTATCTATCTACATGTATGCAATATTGTCCAAGAATATTCTCTCTCTCTCTCTCTCTCTCTCTCTCTCTCTCTCTCTCTCTATGTATGTATGTATGTATGTATGTATGTATGCATAGGTATGTATGTAGATGTAGGTATGTATGTAGATGTATGTATGCATAGGTATATATATATATATATATATATATATATATATTATGCATAGGTATATATATATTTATGCATAGTGATGTATGCATGCATATTTATGTATGTATGTGTATATATGTACACATATGCATGAGTATATATGTATGTATATATAGAGAGAACTCTCCTGGACTCGGTTACCTCCGGAGGCGTATCTAAAGAATAACAATTTTTTACCTAAAAGAAACATTTTCTTTACTAAGAAAGTTAATTAGCCTAGCCTTGATATATTTTTGTTTTTAGTAAAATAACTTGATGAACTGAGAACCCATTGAGTTTCCGTTCAACAGCCGTCCAGGCTGATATTTATGCTTCTATTTAAGAAAAAAAGGATTCTAATTAGCATTTTCTGATTATCTTATTCATATATGGATGATTAATTAAAGTTCAACAGAAGAGCAGAACATCTTCTATTATGGGTAAATTGTAGGGGAGACTGGGCTCTTTCACCTTGGATAAATAACCAGTCTATGAGAATGAAAAGCCTTAATTCAAACCTGTTAAACTCCGCTTAAGAAATTATCCTTATGTCGCATCCTACTTTTGTGGATGGGTTGGTATATATATATAAATATATATATATATATAATGTGTGTGTGTGTGTGTGTGATTTCCTTGTCCTTCAAGGTTTTACTATCAGATTGGGTCTATTATCTGCTTAATGAAATATAAGGACATTTTAAGCGAGATAGTTTTGTTGATATTCTTATGGGAGAATATCTTTTGTCATTGTGCACCAAAAATAAAATATGAAACTGTATGCGGATCTGATTCTATTGTCTGTATCCTATCTGTTTGCGACCGGTTTTTGTTTTCATGACATATCAAGTTTCTTGAATGAACTGCTAAGATTTCCAAGCAGTCGGCCAATATACAACCTTTTTCCTGTTCTCCAAGAATTACACCAGTCTAATTTCTCTGATTGAGACGTCACAATTACCAACTCTAGTTTTATGCCCTCTAATTTACGAATACGAGAAATGTCTTCTATCGATGCTGTTCAAAAATGTCAGACTATTTTATCATGTGATTTAGAAACAGTATAAGTATTTACTGATTAGTTTAGACCGACCCAGACAATGTCTCCTGGTATAAAATTCAACATGATTATCTTTCGTCTTCAATAATTTATTCGAATTGTATTCGGTTCTTAGTTGTAAAAATCACAGCTTATCGTTGTTTTAAACTCTATAATAACGTGCTGGGACACGGTCTCAATGTATGGAAACGATGCTCCGGCTCAGTATTACAGTCGTTGTGTTGGATGATACCGAATATAATACTATAATGAGTGATTTCTTCTAATGCTGGTCGTAGCACAGATTATAGTATTATAGTGTCCTGAAGGAGAGCTGGTTTTGTTCCTTTACCAACTCGGCTGAAATATGATAACCAAAAGCTGTCAACGGGATCAAACAAAACAAACATGAACACCTTCTGATAATTATATACAAAATATATACATTTATTATTTTTTATACAATGATTAATATTTTTTGTATAATGTCAGAAGAGCAAGGTAATTTCTTTGTCAGTCGACTGGCGATCTACAGCTAGTTGTTTTGGATAACTTATTAACTTGGTTTGTTACCGAGTGGCAAGACGTCAGAGTGCAGTATGGACGGTGACAAGGGATCAGACGTGTAGCGAGTCTGGTTGCGGCGTCAATATAATAACATGTGCTGGAGCATCGCTCTATAAACGTGAGACCGTGCCCCAGCACATGTTATTATAACTGACTTTTTTTAGGCGACTGTCGTACTCGTTACTAGAAGCGGATACCCGGAATTGTCTGGGTACAGGAGTGATGAAGTTCGTCTTGCAGATCCATTGATTGTTTTGATCTTCTATAATTGATTTGTTTATGTTTTAATCACGAACGTCACCCATGACTTCCCCTTCTCTTACTATTTAAATCCTAATTTTCAAATATCTTCAGACATATTAATAAAATCTTCATTTTTCCACAAAAAAGCAAGAAACGGTGATATTTAATGTGTATATACTTACTTTGCCCTTAATTGTTTTTTCGTAGTTTCCTCCGGACATACATATTATACACACCAACTGTCCTTTGTATATATACAGATGTCCTCGGAATTTCAAATTGAGCCTGAGGTGTAGACGTCTATTTTTACTATCCATGCTATGGAATATATCTTATTAATCAAATATGTGTTTTAAACAGAAGGGAGACCTCTCCACATTCAATGGTAAGCTCTTAAAATTAATAGACCAGTTCAAGTACATAGGTAGTAATATCTCCCCCACAGAAAGCCATATTAATGTACGAATAGGGAAGGCATAGACTACTTTAGAAATATATCAATAATATGGAC
Source organism: Doryteuthis pealeii (assembly GCA_023376005.1). Classification (NCBI taxonomy): domain Eukaryota; kingdom Metazoa; phylum Mollusca; class Cephalopoda; order Myopsida; family Loliginidae; genus Doryteuthis; species Doryteuthis pealeii. Next base: position 132,093,221 of record CM042137.1, on the reverse strand, counting down.
GTCTGATCTCAATGATAGGCTAAAGTGACAATTCTTCATAGCCGTAGTTGTTTCAGTACTACTATATGGCTGCACCACTTAATGAAGTGCCTAGAGAATAAGCTAGATGGGAACTATATAAGAATTCTGCGTACAATCTTAAACAAATAGTGGAAACAACACCCCACTTGCACCTTATCACACAAACCATCAGAGTGAGATGATCAAGACATGCTGGACACTGCTGGAGAAACAAGGACGAACGCATAAGCGTTGTGGAAACCAGCACATGGACATGCTATTGCAGGCTGTCCGGCAAAGACTTACATTGACCAGCGCTGCGCGGATACTGGATGCTGTGTAGAGGACCTAAAGACAATGAATGATAGGTGGTGAGATTGTCTTGGATATATGTACTACTACCGTGACATGATGATGATATCTCTTAAACATTAGGAAATTCAATAAGAAAAAAATCTTAAGTAATATAACATATACCCTCAATATATTCAAATAAGAATTGATCAATATAGAATTATTTGAAACATTTACTTTTGCGAGGTGCTCGTCTCATATATATGTGTGTGTGTGTGTGTATGACTTAAGACCGATGATGCATTAAGTTTTAGCAAATCCTTCGCACCGCATAATAAACCCCTTTTAAACACATTACTTGTCTTGTCTTTATTCCTTTCTGATGACAAAATTTCTGTTAAATTATATATCCTGTTGTTATAGTAACTAGACATGTTTGATATAACGTGAAATGAGCAAACATTGTATAACCATAACAAGAAAAGTGTGCTAATTAATCACACATATTAGGATTGAATTGCCCTTGATATCTTGTTTCCATCACCGAAATATCTTGATGGTATCTTTCTCTACGTTATCAATTATTTTGTTCAAATTAGATACAAAAATCATGACGAGAATGCAATGCCATTCTATTGTATATTGCACATTTATCTCATTGTTTATTAAAACAGTATTGTTTTAAGCTCTATGAGACCCAATAAATGTCAGTACAATCAATACGGACGAATCTTATGACACCAGCAGAAGTAGATTCAGTTAACCTCTGAACTTGATGTCAAACATCAATTCTATGACCTTAAGTCCCATGAAAATCTTTGTTTTGTATCACTTTTCTATGAGACTAATTTTATTTTTAGATGTTAGAATCTGTAACGATTGTACAGCATGTTTAATAAAATTAGATATAGGAGTTAATTTTATGAAACAGCCGGTACACTAGATCGACTTATAGACGAGTATATTAGGCATATTTGAAATCTGATAAAGAACGCGTCCTGGGTATGACGTTAAACTGCATCTAGTGGTGTAGTCCCAAATTTGGAGCTCAGGAGAGTGTGAAGTATCCCTTCATCACAATTACTCTCAATACTCTCAAGTTTACTCTGCACCGGAGTGGTAGTACCTGTTAGGGTTCCATCTACGGGTTAAATAGAAGAAATGAGTTAAAAGTGTGAGCCTAAAAATATTTGAGTACCCATCAAGAATGAATAAAACAAAACGTCTCCGGCATAAAATAACCAAACAGAAGTTGGCATGCCGTAAAATCCAACCAACCAGACAAAGAAGGTTGATTTTTGTGTGTCTACTTACCCCTGACAAAGCCTAGAAAATCAGCATTCGAAATCATTAAAATTGCCTCAACTAATGCCCAATAACTAATTTTATGAAACACCATGTATATTTTGATGAGGCCGATTTTGATATAAAGGGGTTGGGTGAAAGAGGACCGTCTTCAGGTTTACCATTGGTAGATGTACTTTTGAATATAAAAAAACCTTGATGACCTGAAATGATATCCACCCCCCCCCCAAATCACCCTGTCACCCCATTCCCCCAAACCCCAAATTATACAGAAAATCACCCGTGTAACAGTTACACCAATACCTAACCCCACCTCAATACTCTACATACAATTAAAAAACAAATTTAACTACGACTCACCACAATTTAAGAATTAGTTAAAATATTTTTTAAAAAGTCCCTTAGTAATCCTCCTTAGTAAATAATTTTCTAAATATGTTTCAATACATAAACCATCTTCCAACTTCAAAAATAATCTACGTTCAGAACGTGGAATTCGGATTTAGCTGATTCGGATTTAGTGTAAAACACGTTTTTTGCTAAGTTGGAAGATGGTTTATGTATTGAAACATATTTAGAAAATTATTTACTAAGGAGGATTACTAAGGGACTTTTTAAAAAATATTTTAACTAATTCTTAAATTGTGGCGAGTCGTAGTTAATTTTTTTTTTAATTGTATGTAGAGTATTGAGGTGGGGTTAGGTATTGGTGTAACTGTTACACACGGGGATTTTCTGTATAATTTGGCGTTTGGGGGAGTGGGGTGATTGGGGGGGGGAAATCTCATTTCAGGTCATCAAGGTTTTTTTTTATTCAAAAGTACATCTAAATGATAAACCTGAAAACGGTCCTCTATCAATTCAACCCCTTTACATCAAAATCAGGTATAATCAGTTTGTTTTTATATTGGTTACAGAAACAAAGATTTACTTTTTACATTCTATGTGTTATCTATGCTATTGTTTTTACTCTTTGTTTTTTTACTCTTTGTTTCTTTACTCTTTGTTTCTTTACTCTTTGTTTCTTTACTCGTTTCCATTAGCAAAGAGATTGATGTCCATTATTTAGTGCTTTATCTTATCTAAACGAAGACGACAGTCTAGTTTCAAATAGTCAAATATCTATTTATTAATACTCGTGTCCCTTATTTGTATGACCGTCATCCCTTTGCAACGTTCTCAGCTTAAAAAAGGAGACCATCCAAATCGTCCAAGATGAAATGTATAAATGTAAATCCTGATTATCTGGTGTTGTTTATTCGACGAATTCTTATTTCTTATTAGCGTCGTCAACTCGGCTAAATCGAAGGACATGCTACACGGAAAATATGAGAAAGAATGAATGAGCGCGCGGAATTGATAATGCTAATCTGTTTCAATCGAACACAATTAAAAAGAAAAGGAAAAAAAGAAAAAAGAGGGAGAGTTGAATCAAGATTATACTTGTTACGTATTGAAGTATTTGCAATAATTCTGAATTAAACATATCAAACGTTGTAATAATTTCATAAAATTATCCATAATTTGTAAATTATCATACTGTAGTATATCCACAGGTCCTGCTAGTTGCAGTTATTTCTCTAAGAATGTTTATATTTTATTTTCTTTGCAAAAAGCTAACCGTACTGACCACTACAAAGGAAAGTATTGTAATTATTTGTATATAAAACGCATTATTTTCTAGATTTTTTTTCAATCTGAAGGTTAGGGATGCGTATTATACACAATAAATATAAAGTGGACTGAAGAGTTCATATTAAGTCATATTGTGTCACATCCTAACCGTTACGAATGAGTTGGGTAAATATCTGCTATTTGTCAGCAAATGTTGCATGAATTATATACATGATTATATATTGTCATATATATATCGATATACAAATGTTGATATCACTTTCAGAATGCGACAACAATAACTACAAAGTCCGTAAACCCTGTTGGCTGGGGCTTTAGAATACACTGACTGCCATCAGTAAGACCCCCCCCCAATAGGGCCACCTGTTGGTCGTGGGTGCGATCCGTAACGCTTAAGACCGGAATCTCGGTGGCAGAGCAGTCCATGACATGCAACACTCCGCTTTGGACCTTAATGAGGCTAGACGGGCGATCAGAGAAGCCACCTCCGATCAACCGGTTTGTCACGCCAAGCCCTAGCACATATGGCAGCTCCCAACTTTAAAAAAATAATATATGTGTTAGAAGAGTTGTTTGTCCTGTTTATGACTATCTGACGATGAAGTTCCAGTTCTGGATCTCTGAGGAATGTGGAACACTCCTTCATCACAATTCAGGTCCACTCTTACCCAGAGTGGTAGTACATGTTAGGGTTTCATCTATGGGTTAAATAGAAAAGAAATGAGTAAAAAATGTTCGGTATAAAATGACCCATTGGGTTGACATGCCGTAAAATCCAACTAACCAACAAAGTCGGAACGAGTTCAATTGTCGGAACAACTCTTGGAATAATGACGAGTCTTCTCCAAATTACAGTTTCTAAAGTCATACTACAAAGTTAATTCTGATTCAAGTGCGCACTTGTCTAATCCTAATTGGCAAATGTCTGGAAATTAAAGTTTGCTTACAAAATCCATTCAATTGATGTTCACTAAGCTGATCATAGAATCTGCACAACAGACAAAAATAAGAGATTCCAAATAGGAACAAATAGAAAGGTAAATATAAAATAATGAGATGGGGAAAGACCCAACATTTTAGTTGTACATTATATAATAGTGGAAAGTTACTCAGAATTTTGGGATGACATGTGAAAGGTGACCTGTTGGTTTCTGATTGGTCGGAGGGGGAGACTTATAGGATTCATGAGAGAGAAAGGGTTTCAGTATTCATGAGAGAGAGTTTTAGTGTTCATGAGAGAGAGAGAGAGAGAGAGAGAGAGAGTTTTTTAGTGTTCATGAGAGAAGAGAGAGAGTTTTAGTGTTCATGAGAGAGAGAGAGAGAGAGAGAGTTTTAGTGTTCATGAGAGAGAGACAGAAAGAGAGACAGTTTTAGTGTTCATGAGAGAGAGACAGAAAGAGAGAGAGGGAGAGTTTTAGTGTGCTTGAGCTATATATATAGAGAAAGACAGTGTTCATGAGAGAGGGAGGGAGACGGAGAGTTATAGTGTTCATGAGAGACAGAAAGAGAGAGAGAGAGAGTTTTAGTGTGTATGGGATATACATAGAGAGAAAGACATAGTGTTCATGAGCGAGGGAGGGAGAAGGAGAGTTATAGTGTGTATTTGACGTAGCAATCGGAGACATCCTTTTTATCAAATCTAAAGAAGCAGGCCTCGGGAGAAGATTTTTTTTTATTAAGTGTTCATTTTTATTTTTTAAATTTTTGTTTTTAATTTTTATTCTTTTTTTCATTTTCTTCGGAAGAGTTTGAAATCAAAGTTGTCTTTCTGTAAAAAAAGAAAATAAAGTTCCAAGTTTTGGTTCTCCGATTCGTAACGTTGAAACTTCCCTCTTAAAAATCTCCAACTTCAATGCCCACTAACTGACATTTCAATCCAACTCCCGAAACACCTTTGCTCCATAAGCTTTGTGCGTAGATATATGTATATATGTGTGCGTATATACATAATATATACATAATATATATATATATATATATAATATATATATATATATATATATATATATCGATTGATTAAAGCGTTTCTTCCAATAACTACTTTTATGGAATCGTACTTCACCCTTGACATTTGAACAACTATTAGATCAAATAATCGGATTCTTTTCATCTTTTGAATTACCTAACATAAAAGAAGACCAATAGATACAAACTACAATAGATTATTCCCCTTTTTTTATCTAGTTTTATATATTAATGTATTTTTTGGCGTTTTTTGAATTTTCTTTCCTTCATTGTCGTATATTTTATGTCCATTTCATTTGGTTCTTTTGTTGTTCGTCTTTCCGATCACAAACATTTTTCTTTCACCCCCACGACTCTCTTAGGCTTTGTCAAATATTAACTAACCAGCTGTTTCTACAACCAAAGATAGAATTTCTTATACAAATACATCAACACTTTCCTTTAAAATTATCACATACTAACAAGAATATGCGCCTTCCGGGCATAAGTTGATCTTGTGACACATCCTAATCGTGAGTGTCGTCATCTCAGTTAAATAATGGACAATTCCGTAATAAAGAATACTTTCGACCTTGGGTCACACTCTACCTGTGGTGAACCGGATAGGTCAATACTTACTAACGGGACTCGGTATAATAACATAACTATTAAGCGTTATTTCAATATTCAAGATTTGGCTTGTTTTGGCTTGGCTTGTTTTGTTTCACGGCATATCAACCTGAGTGGGTCATTTAATGCCGATCAAGTTTTGAAATAAATCAATAGTCAGTAAATAACTGACGTTAAAGTGTATCTAATGGTGAAGTTCTAATTCTGGAGAATGGAGTACTCCTTCATCGCTATTACTCCCAGGTCCACTTTTATCCGAGGGATAGTACCTGTTGGGGCCCCATCAATGGTTTAAATAGAAGAATGAGTTTTTAAAAAAAGTGTTTAAAAATCGAGTTTGAAAAAATTGAGTCTGAAAAAACAATATTGAATGCCATCAAAAATGACTAAAACAGAACATCTTCGGATAGAATAATCAACAATGGCTTGGCATGCCGTAAAATCCAGCCAACGCATCACTGAGGGAATAAGTGAAGGCTTCATGTATTTTCTAAGGACATTAGCGCTACATGAAACCAAAGAGATGTCTAGGATTTGAACTCGGTCACCGATTCCGTTTTCAAAACGACAATAACAATACGTACCGCATCTCAGCGAGATTACTGTTGCCGTGAGAATCAATGTAACAAATGAATAATTGTTTTTAAATATATCTTAGGTAACGTCGATTAAATAAGTAGACTTGAATAACGACAAGCAATGAACATATACATATTGGCGTATCTTGGACCCTAACAGAAAAAGAACAAGATAACACACAAAGACCAGTCATTCATCGACCTTCAACCAGAACCCAAATATTACCCCAACCCCACCCCAAAAAACCCATTCGTTTCCACGGCAATTTTAAAGTTTGACCAGTCATATTGATCAGTGTCTGATGTTGCTTTTACGCCTTGAGGCCAATTTGATTTGGTTTCGATTCGCGTCAAACAACAAGAAGAGAAAATATTATCGAGTCGTCGTCGTCGTCGTCCAGCCTTGCATTGTTACAAGAATACAATTATTGCCGGTGCAATGGTTCACTGACCATCTGTGGTTGTGTCTCGGTTGATCGCTCTCAACAAGGAGATCTAATGGTCATGGTGGATTTCAATTGACAAATAACAAAGAATGAAATAATCAGTGATCAAGTCGCTTTTAGTTTTACGGTTTATTTATAACCAGTCGGTCTGATTACAAAATCGAAAGAATCCGCATTTTGGCAAAGTTGGTTTCAATTATAACTACTGTTCTTTTTATTATCTATCAGGGTCGATTTAACTCAGTAGGTAAAGCATCCACTTGGGAATCGCAGGGTAACCTGGTTCAATACCGGTCACCAACACTCAGTGTATAGTAGCAACATTAGGTAATCTGATATGTGCGGTAAAGTGTGGAGTTAAAGGTAGTTGTGGGCGTTCATCTCTGCAAACAATCTCCCTGGTCTTCACTAGCGAAAAGGGGATGGACTCCCTCGCTGTCCCGGCTGATACCGACAATAGGCCACATCGCCAAACTTTAACTACTTTTATTTAGCTATCTCTCTATCTCTGTTATATTTATAGAATGTGTGTCAAGATTATAAGAAATAAATGACATGTAAATCCTGATTAACTGGGTGTTGCTTATCCGCCGAGTTCTTATTTTTATGAGTGTCGTCATCATCAGCTAAAATATGATCATTCCGTTTTATTATGAAAAGGAAAAAGGACATGCTACACAGAAGCATGAGAGGATGGTGCAATTAATAATTCGAAAAAGTTAAGTGCTAAAAATACAGTCGACTTACCGATTTCGACTAGACTTGTTGTGCATTTAAGATTTAATATATAACAACAAAAGTCAGTCGCTATTTCACAAAGTATGGCAGTTAATATTGGAAAAAATGACTGTAATGGATTCTGATTAGAATGTTATTACGGAACTAAACAATAAATATGATTATACTCTATAAAATTTGTGTTATCTAAAGAAAGTGTTTTTATAACAAGATTGGGTAGTTTTATAAAATTGTTTAAATTTCGTCGTAATTTCAATTTTACATATTTTCTGTATGTTGAGTGATGGAGGGGAAGAATATTGGTGTAATGTTACTTCTAGATTTATTTTGTGGTATTTTGTGTCCATTTTTTTTTCCTTTTTTTTTTTTTTTTTTTGTTGTTTAATGCATACAAGCCTGTTCTCACACGGAGACTCGGCTAGGATTCCCACTGTTGCTTCCGGAGGTGTTCCTGTAAGTAGAATCTATTGTTTTTGTTTTCTGCTTAACGTTTGCGAATTTATGTCTCTCCAATGATCAGTAATTGTGTTTGGGCGTGTGTCTGCATAAGGGAGGTTAAACCATACAAAAATATCCCAATTTAGATACTCGGGATTCCCAGCTAAAAAACGTGCTAAAGGTACTCGTTAAAAAGAGCTCAATATACGATTAAAAACCGAATGGTAAAAACAAGACCACGGTATGCTGACAAGTCAGCCATTAGGTTTTAATCGTATACATTCGAAATCTAAGGGGAAGTATTTTTAACTGTTTTGGTTCATTGAAATAAGGATGTTTTTTCCATTTGATTTGCAGAAAATGAAGCAATTTAATTTCATAAACTAATTTTGTAATCTAAAACGGTACTTAATCAAATGGCACATTTTTGCCGTTTTTGGCTCTCTTGAAGATATGCCTCTTTTAAACGGTGATTTATTTTATATATTAAGAAATTCAATCGAGTCTTTAAAAATAATTTAAGTTTGGCTCTTTTCTTAAGGAAAGAACAATTAAAATTAGTGCATTTACAATTTCATTTTTTTAATAAAATCAAAGAACGGAGAGGTGCTGTCCGAACGCATGTTGGCCATACTAGCGTATTTCAATTCTGTCTGGTGTAAATATTATTCATTATTCTAATAATCAATGATTGTACAACTCGTGATTAAGAACTTTACATTTTCAGTTTGTTATTTCCAATCTTTTGTAAGTTAATGTAAAAATTTCCAACTAAACAATCACAACGTTAATTTGTTATATACAAAGTAAATCCAATTAAGAGACAAAGAGATTTCATAATTATCGTGTGAATTTGGTATTGTTCTAAATGAACAAAATCCGAGATTCATTCAGTTATTTTAATAAAAATGATGGCATGAATTATTTATTGATTTAATCATTGAAATCTGTCCGGGTTTTAGTTTTTCCAACTAACAAGCATTTTGGCAATATTTTACATATTCCTGCTAGAAAAAAAAAAGACTACCAAAAACGATTAGTAATGTTTAATCAATAGAACTTATTATTTTAATTAAAACATGAAATTCTTTCAGCCTGGGAATTTGAATTCTGCACAATTGTATTTTGTATAATGTAATGTTGTGGGCTTTTTTACGGCACTATTAGGACCGTACAGTGTATATCAGGGTCGAACGCGTTGGTTTGTTTGTCAGCCCCCAGAACAGTAGTCGTCGTTTCCTAGTCAGCCCGAACCCCAAAGAATTCTTCCACCATTTTTCGCGTGGCAGGGAAAGGTATCACCTTACAAGTCAAATAGTTCTTCGTTGCGGTCAATGACTTTATCTCCACGAGTGTCTAAATGGTCAGGGAAATTTCGGTGTTTATTTCATTCATAATACGTCCTGTATATTTTCGTAGTAAAAGAAATACTATAATACCAAAGATTTAATTTTCCGGAGTTTATTAGAATAAATTCAATTTCGCCTTTTAACTTGAGAGAGAGAGAGAGAGAAGAGAGAGAGAGAGAGAGAGAGATCAGTTTCATAACAATGATGTATTTAGTAATGTTCTTACTTGTCCAAGTCAGGTACCAATTATCAGGCTTCAAATACAGCGAACCACAAATCTCGATCTAGACTCAGACTATCGCCTTCTTTGAAATAACTCGGCCAACTGCCATTCGACTGTCCTCGGCAAATTCCGTAACCCACTGTCACAAAATCTAAGGCACCCTCATTATATAGAATGGGTGTGGAACTTTCTACCAGAACATGTAGAACCTTTAGAAATGTTCTAACTTTTCTACCAAATTGCACGTGTACATAAGAGGTCAACGGATCAACCATCCCTTCGTCTGACCAATCGATTGAAAATTAATTTAAACAGCAACGATCCTAGACTTCTGCTATCGAAACGAGTCACAGATATAATGAGAATTTCATTATCTTCTGCTCGCCCGAATGTTTATATTCTTTTCGGGCCCGATTCTTCAAAGGACACCCAGTCGGTCTGAGAATCATGCTACACCATTAAGCTTTTGTTTGACACAAGGCCACAAATATGGTGTTTCCGAGCTAAGGCGCGCCAATTATGCTACATAAATATATTGCTTATCTGTCGGATTATTTATTTATTGTAAATAGACACCTTCTCGATAGAACATAACCCTTGGTTTTAATGAGAAGCAAAAATAGTTTACATTAAAACTTTGCCATGTCCAAAAAGTATACATAAAAAATTGGGGAGTCTAAAAAATCAACATTGTGACTTGCTACAAGAAGGAAAACAAAACACATCCTTATGATTGATAAAGATAATGATAATGATTATTAAACAATAAATGGTGATAAAAAGATGGTGTTTATAATAATGATTGTCATTTGACTGGTTGCATTGTAATTCTTTTTATTTCACAAGGAACCATTAGTAAACATAATTTAAGGCACGATAAATATATATATATTGGATATATATATATATAATATATAATATATATATTTGCCCCGAAATAAGAACAGGGTTATATTAATTTTCCACTCCGAATATAACACTTGGGCTTATTTCACGGGATGTCTTATTCTTACCTATATCGAAAATTCCTAAATAAACAGAAATTAAGAAAAACATCATACATTTTAATTTTACCATTTAACGGTTTTTTAAATTCGAAAACTCATTAAGAAATTCCTTAAAAATAAACATATCCTCTGGAATGTATTGCTCTCAACTAGGGCTTATTTTAAGGGAGATTTATAGGTTTGGTTTGATTGTTTTACGGCATATCAACTTAGTGGTCCATTTATGCCGATAAGTTTTGAAATAAATCAATTCTTAATGGATAATACAATTTTTTTTATTACATTTTTCTATTTAATCCCATAGATGGGACCTAATAGGATAACTACCAGTTCGGTCAGAGGATCAAATGATGATGAAGGGGTGCTCACATTCCCCAAACCTCCAAAAACTGAACCCTACCATAATAGAGTTTAACCGTCCAATTTTTTTCCCCCAGGACATGTAGACCGCAGCACCGCCTTCTTAGCATCTAATATGATAAAAGGAGTTGGGGATTGCCATACAAGGGCATAGGTTGGGGGAATCATATCAGGTGAAATAGGGCTTGACGTGACCAGCCGATTGATCGGAAGGGGCCTCTCCGACCGTTCGTCTAGCCCAAGATAAGCCATAATTGGAGTATTGCATGTCATGAACTGCTCATCCCTGGGCTCTCCTTAAGGCATCAACGGGTTCCGCCACCCACGGCCAACAGTGGCCCATTTGGCGGGAGTCTTCCCCGTCTGCAGAGGTGCAGTAGGTGCAATTCTAACGCTCCAGCCACAGGGCGCGGGGGGGAATATAATTATTAAAATCATCGTGGAAATTACGGCTGTCTTAATTTCCGAAGAAACATGGTTAAATTAAATGTGGTGCCTATTGGTGGGTGTGAAGTAAGGTGATCTTAACTTATGTTAGAATGACACAGTACAAGAATACGTGTGGCATGATGACTTTCTGTAGGTGGGGAGACCGAGATCCAAGTCAAATTCCCGTTCAAGATGGGACAAAACCTTCACATTTTGATCTGTCATTTTATACCCCTAGGTCATGGGAACCCCTTTACCTGTAGCGAAACCAAAATAAAGAGGCCGATAATTCCTCGTGGAAAGGTTTGCAGAATAAAACTAATCGCCATAAGTTAAAGCACGAAGCTAACAAAAAAGAATTCACTCCAGAACAAAATGCAGGTGTGCAGTTCCGATGTATCTGACTTTCAAACCGAGAAAGCCATTCTAAGGTTACCACATTACCGCCCACCATATGTGTAAGATATCTATATATTCATACTCTTGTGTCTTAAAAAGTACGACCGTTTTATAATCTTGCAACACCCTCTGGTTAAAAGGAAACGTCAAATTGTCCAAGATAAATGCTAATGTAAATCTGATTACTGATGTTGCTTATCAGCGGAATTCTTATTTCCATCGCTTAAATAATGGGACCATTCCCGTTTTTACTATGACAAAAAGGAATAAGGACATGCTACATAGAAAATATAATTCCATGAAGAATGCAGCTATTCCGTTTGTATGTATCTGACCTTTAACCGAAAAGCATTTCAAGGTCATCCGCATTCATTGCCCACCAGATTGGTTGCTATTAGCATAAACTAACAGGACCTGTGGGATATACCACAGTATGACATTTAGTTATTAACATTTGTATGTTTACTTTAAGCCTATTGCAAAATATTTCATATTTTAAAAAGTATAATAATCTGATTATTTTTTTTTTTCTTTACTTCTTTTTCATTAATGTTCGAATTGAAAAGTGATTAAGCGTTGTCGCTTCCGTGTGCTTCACCCTTTCCTCTATCTTTCCCTACACTCTTTCTTTCTTTCTCTGGTTAAACAAATGAGACCGCCCAAATCGTAAGATATGAAAGAACGAGTGTAGGGGAAAGATAGAGAAAGGGGGTGAGCACACGGAAACGACAGACGCTAATTCACTTTTCAAATCGAACATAATGAAAAGAAGTAAAGAAAAAAAATAATCAAGATTAATTATACTTTTTAAATATTGAAATATTTTGGCAATGGGGTCTTAGTAAACATATCAAATGTTGTAATTACTAAATTGTCATACTGTGGTATATCCACAGGTCCTGTTTAGTTATTGCTAATATCTAACCATCTGTGGCGATAATCGGATGACCTTGAAATGGCTTTTCGTTAAAAGTCAGATACATACAAACTGATAGCTGCATTTCCTTCATGGAATTCTATATTTTTCTATTGTAGCAGTGTCCTTTATCTTCCCTTTTTTTGTTCATAGTAAATAACGAATGGTCATTTTTAGCTGATGAGAATAGAATTCCGCTGATAAGCAACACAGATAATCAGGATTTACATTTTAGCATTTCATCTTGGATCAAATTTGGACGGTTTCACTTTTAACCAGAGGGGTTGCAAGATTATACGGTCGTACTTTAAGGAACCGAGTATGAATATATAGATATCTACACTACTGGTGGGCGTAATGTGGTAACTTAGAAGGGCTTTTCGGTTTGAAAAGTCAGATACATACGAAACGCACACCTGCATTTTTTTTCTGGTGAATTCTTTTGTTAGCTTCGTGCTTTATACTTTTCATGCGCGATTAGTTTTGATTCTGCAACACCTTCCCCCGAGGAATCGGCCTCTTTGATTTGGTTTCGCTACAGTAAAGGGTTCCCATGGACCTAGGTTAGAAATGCCAGATCAAAAGTGAAGGTTTTTCCGCCATCTTTGAAGCGGGAATTTGACTTGGATTCTCGGTCTCCCACCGACAGAAAGTTCATCATGCCACACGTATTCTGGTATGTGTCATTCTAACATAAGTTAGAGATCACCTACTTCACACCACATGGCACACATTTAAATATACCATGTTTCTTCGAAAAATAAGACAGCTTGTAATTTTTCACGATGATCTTTAATATAATATCCCCCCCGCCCTGTTGGCTGGAGCGTTAGAATGCACCGACTGCACCCTGCAGACGGGAAGACTCCCCCAATGGGGCCAACCTGTTGGCCGTGGTGGCGACCCGTGATGCTTAAGGATAGAGCCCAGGTGGATGAGCAGTTCATGAACATGCAATACTCCACTTTGGCTCTTCTTGGGCTAACGAACGGTCGGAGAGGCCCCCTCCGATCAATCGGCTGGTCACGTCAAGCCCTATCACTATATATTCCCCAACCCTATTGCCCCTTATGGCAAGCCCCAACTCCTTTTTTCATATAGATGCTAGAAGCGTGGCTGCGGGTCTACATGTCCTGGGAATGACGTTAAACTCTATCTGATGGTGAGGTTCCAGTTTTGGAGTTTGGGGATGTGGAGCACCCCTTTCATCATCATTGATCCCTCTGCCCGGAGTGGTATTACCTATTAGGGTCCCATCTATGGGTTAAATAGAAAATGTGTTAATAAAAAATTTATTATCCATTAAGAATTGATTTATTTCAAACTTTATCGGCATTTAAATGACCCACTAAGGTTGATATGCGTAAAACAAAACAAACCAAACCTATAATCCTCCCTTTAAAATAAGCCCTAGTTGAGAAGCAATTACAGTTCCGAGGATAATGTTATTTTTTAAGGAATTGTCGTTAATGAGTTTTCGAATTTAAAAAAAACAGTTAATGGTAAAATAAATGTAGATTGTTTTTTCTTAATTTCTGTTTATTAGGAATTTTCGAATATAGGAAGAATAAGACATCGTTGAAAATAAGCCCAAGTGTTATATTTCGGAGTGAAAATTTAATATAAGCCTGTCTTATTTTCGGGCAACAATATATAATATTATATATATATATTATATATATTTATATATATTATCGTGCCTTAAATTATGTTACTAAGTGGTTCCTGTGAAATATAAGAATTACAATGCAACCAGTCACAATGACAATATTATTAACACCATCTTTTATCACCATCTATGTTTATTAATCATTATCATTATCTAATCAATCATAGGATGTGTTTGTTTTCCCTTCTTGTGCATCACAATGTTGTTTAGAACTCCCAATTTTTGTATGTATACTTATTTTGGACCATGGCAAAGTTTTAATGTAAAACTAATTTTGCTTTCTCATTAAACAAGGGTGGTTCTAATCGAGAAGGTGTCTATTTACAATAATAATAATCCGCAATAAGCAATATATTATGTAGCATAAATTGGGCGCGCTTACCTCGGAAACACCATATTTGTGGCCTGTGTCAAACAGAAAGCTTAATGGATGTAGCATGATTCTCAGACCGTACTGGGTGGTCCCTTTGAAGAATCGCCCGAAAAGAAATATAAACATTCGGGCGAGCAAGAAGATAATGAAATTCTCATTATTCATCTGTGACTCCGGTTCGATAGCCAGGAAGTCTAGATCTTGCTGTTAAAATTTATATTTTCATCGATTGGTCAGACGAAGGGATGGTTGATCCGTTGACCTATTATGTGACACGTGCAATTTGGTAGAAAAGTTAGAACATTCTAAAGGTTCTACGATGTTCTAGAAGTCCCACACCCAATTTCTATATAATGAGGGAGCCTTAGATTTTGGGGACAGTGGGGTTACGGAATTTGCCCGAGGACAGTCGGAGTTGGCAGTTGCCGGGTTATTCAGAGCGATAGTCTGAGTCCTAGATCGAGAAATTGGTGTCGCTGTATGTGAAGCCTGATAATTGGTAACTGACCGTTGGAACAAAGTAAGAACATTACTAAAGACATATTTGTTAATGAAACTGAATCTCTCTCTCTTCTCTCTCTCTCTCTCTCTTCGTCTCTCAAAGTTAAGAAGCCGAAATTTGAATTTATTCTAATAAACTCCGGAAATAAAACTTGGTATTATAGTATTTCTTTTACTAACGAAGATAATACCACGGACGGTAATTAAATGAATGGAAAATAAACACCGAAATTCCCTGACCATTAGACACTCGTGGAGATAAAGTCAATTGACCGCAACGAAGAACTAATTTGACTTGTAGGTGATTACCTTTCCCTGGCCACGCGAAAAGTGTGGAAGAATTCTTTGGGGTCGGCTGCCTAGAAAGACGACTACTAGGTTCTGGGGCTGAACAAACAAACCAACGCTCGACCCCTGATATACGACTGTACAGGTCCTAATAAGTGCCGTAAAAAAAGCCACAACATTACATTTACAAAATACATGTGGCAGAATTCAAATTCCCAGGCTGAAAGAAAATCATTTTTTAATTAAAATAATAATTTCTATTGATTAAACATTACTAATTAACGTTTATTGTAGTCTTTTTTTTCCTAGCAGGAAATGTAAAATAATTGCAAATGCTTTAGTTGGAACTAAAAACTCGGACAGAATTTCAAATGATTAAATCAATAAATTAATTCATGCCATTCAGTTTTTATTAAAATATAACTGAATGAAATTCGGTAATTTTTGTTCATAGAACAATACCAATTCACACGATAATTATGAAATCTCTTTTCTCTAATGTGGATTTTACTTTTATAATAACATTAAACGTTTGTGATTGTTAGTGGAAATTTTTAATTAACTACAAGATTGGAAAATAACTGAAAATAAGTTTAATCACCGAAGTTGTACAATATTGATTATTAGAATAATTGAAATAATTTTACTAACCAGACAGAATTGAAATACGCTAGGTATGGCCAACATGCGTTTCGACAGCACCTCTCCGTTTCTTTAGATTTTATTAAAAAATTGAAATTGTAAATTGTCACTAATTTAATTGTTTTCTTTTCCTTAAGAAAGATGACCCAACTTAAAATATTTTTTTAAGAATCTATGAATTTCTTAATTAATAAAATAAATAACGTAAAAGAGGCATATCTTCAAGAGAGCAAAAAACGGCAAAAATGTGCATTTGAATAAGTACCGTTTTAGTTCAAAATTAGTTTATGAAATAAATTGCTTATTTTCTGCAAATCAATGGAAAAACATCCTTATTTCAATGACCAAACATTTAAATACTTCCCCTTAGATTTCGAATGTATACGATTAAAAACCTAATGGCTGACTTGTCAGCATACCGTGGTCTGGTTTTTGACCATTCGGTTTTTAATCGTATATGAGCTCTTTTAACGAGTACCTTTACACGTTTTTTGAGCTGGGAATCCCGAGGTATCTAAAAATTTGGATATTTTTGTATGGTTTAACCTCCTATGCAGACACACGCCCAAACACAATGTACTGATCATTGGGAGAGACATAAATTCGCAGGTAAGCAGAAAGAAAAACATAGATTCTAACTTACAGAACACTCCAGACAGCAACAGTGGAATCCTAGCCGAGTCCTCCGTTGAGAACAGCTTGTATGCTTAAAACAAAAAAAAAAAAAAAAAAGGAAAAAATATGGACACAAATACCACAAAATAAGTCTAGAAGTAACATTACACCAATATCTCCACCTCCATCACTCAACATACAGAAAAATATGTAAATTGAATTACCGACGAATTACAATTTAAAACTTACCCAATCTGTTATAACACTTTCTTTAGATAACACAAAATTTTATAGAGTTAAATCATATTTATTGTTTTGTTTTCCGAATAACATCTAATCAGAAATCTTACAAGTCATTTTTTCCACATATTAACTGCCATACTTTGTGAAATAGCGACTGAACTTGTTGTTAATATAAATTTAAATGAACACAGTCTAGTCGAATCGGTAAGTCGACTGTATTTTTTAGCATTAATCTTTTTCGAATTATTAATTGCCCATCCCTCTCATGCTTCTGTGTAGCAATGTCTTTTTCCTTTTCATACATAAAACGCGAATGATCCAATATTTAGCTGAGATGGACGACACTCATAAAAATAAGAACTCGCGGATAGCAAACAGTTATCAGGATTTACATTTGTTCATTTATTTCTTATAATCTTGACACTACATCTATAAATATAAACAGAGAATCGAGAGATAGCTAAATAAAAGTAGTATAAGTTGGCGATGTGGCCTATTGTCGGTATCAGCGGACAGCGAGGGAGTCCATCCCCTTTTCCGCTAGTGATAGCGCAGGGAGATTGTTTTGCGAGATGAAGCGCCACAACTACCTTTAATCAACACTTTACCGCAACATATCAGATTACTGAAGTGTGCTACTTATACATCTGAGTTGTTGGTGACCGGTATTGAAGCAGGTACCTGCGATTCCCAAGTGGATGCTTTTACCTACTGAGTTTAAATCGACCCTGATAGATAATAAAAAGAACAGTAGTATATGGAAACCAACTTGCAAAATGGCGATTCTTTCGATTTTGTAATCGCGACTGGTTATAAATAACTACAACTAAACGCGACTTGATCATGATTATTCATTCTTTTGTTATTTGTCCATTGAAATCCCATGACCATTAGTCTCCTTTGTTGAGAGCGATCAACCGAGACACAACCACAGATGGTCAGCTGAACCAATTGCACCGGCAATAATTGAATTCTTGTAACCCAATAATTTGCAAGGCCGGACGACGACGACGACGATCGATAATATATTTTCTCTCTTGTTGTTTGACGCGAAATCGATAACAATCAAATTGGGCCTCAAGCGTAAAAGCAACATCAGACACTGATCAATATGACTGGTCAAAACTTTAAAAATTGCCGTGGAAACGAAAGGGTTTTTTGTGGGGTGGGGTTGGGGGTAATATTTGGGGTTCTGGTTGAAGTCGATGAATGACTGGGTCTTTTGTGTGTTATCTTGTTCTTCATGTTAGGGTCCAAGATACGCCAATATGTATATGTTCATTGCTTGTCGTTATCAAGTCTACTATTTAATCGACGTTACCTAAGTATATTTAAAACAATTATCATTTGTATACTTGAATTTCTCACGGCAACAGTATCTCGCTTGGAGATGCGGTACGTATTGGTTATTGTCGTTGAAAACGGAAATCGGTGACCGAGTTCAAATCTAGACGATCCTCTTGGGTTTCATGTAGCGCTAATGTCCTTAGAAAATACATGAAGCCTTCACTTATTCCCTCCAGTGATGGGTTGGCTGGATATTTTACGGCATGCCAAGCATTGTTGAGTTATTTATCCCGAAGATGTTCTGTTTAGTCATTCTGATGGGCATTCAATATGTATTTTCAGACTCAATTTTTTCAACTCGATTTTTAACACTTTTTTAAACTCATTTTTCTATTTAAACCATTGATGGGCCCAACAGGTACTATCCCTCCGGATAAAATGGACCTGGGAGTAATAGCGATGAAGGAGTACTCCATTCTCCAGAATTAGAATTTCACCATATATACACTTTAACGTCAGTATTTACTGACTATTGATTATTTTATTTGATCGGCATTAAATGACCCATCAGGTTGATATGCGTGAACAAAACAAGCCAAGCCAAAACAAGCCAAATCTTGAATATTGAAATAACGCTTAATAGTTATGTTATTAATACCGAGTCCCGTTAGTAAGTATTGACCTATCCGGTTCACCAAGGTAGAGTGTGACCCAAGGTCGAAAGTATTCTTTATTACGGAATTGTCCATTATTTAACTGAGATGACGACACTCACGATTAGGATGTGTCACAGATCTTATGCCCGGAAGGCGCATATTCTTGTTAGTATTGATATATTTTAAAGGAAAGTGTTGATGTATTTGTCTAAGAAATTCTATCTTTGGTTGTAGAAACAGCTGGTTAGTTAATATTTGACAAAGCCTAAGAGAGTCCGTGGGGGTGAAAGAAAAATGTTTTGTGATCGGAAGACGAAAACAAAAGAACCAAATGAATGGACATAAATATACGACAATGAAGGAAAGAAAATTCAAAAAACGCCAAAAAATACATTAATATATAAAACTAGATAAAAAAGGGAATAATCTATTGTAGTTTGTATCTATTGGTCTTCTTTATGTTAGGTAATTCAAAAGATGAAAGAACCGATTATTTGATCTAATAGTTGTTCAAATGTCAAGGGTGAAGTACGATTCCATAAAGTAGTTATTGGGAAGAAAACGCTTTAATCAATCGATATATATATATATAATATATATAATTATATATATATATATATATATATAATTATGTATATATTATGTATATTACGCACACATATATACATATATCTACGCACAAAGCTTATGGAGCAAAGGTGTTTCGGGAGTTGGATTGAAATGTCAAGTTAGTGGGCATTGAAGGTTGGAGATTTTAAGAGGGAAGTTTCAACGTTACGAATCGGAGAACCAAACTTGGAACTTTATTTTCTTTTTTTACAGAAAGACCCTTTGATTTCAAACTCTTCCGAGAAAATGAAAAAAAGAATAAAAATTAAAAACAAAAATTTAAAAATAAAAATGAACACTTAATAAAAAAAAACTCTTCCTCCGAGGCCCTGCTTCTTTAGATTTGATAAAAAGGATGTCTCCGATTGCTACGTCAAATACACACTATACTCTCCTTCTCCCTCCCTCGCTCATGAACACTATGTCTTCTCTCTATGTATATCCCATACACACTAAACTCTCTCTCTCTCTCTTTCTGTCTCTCATGAACACTATAACTCTCCGTCTCCCTCCCTCTCTCATGACACTGTCTTTCTCTAATATATATAGCTCAAGCACACTAAACTCTCCCTCTCTCTCTTTCTGTTCTCTCTCATGAAACTAAACTTCCTCTTTCTGTCTCTCTCTCATGAACACTAAAATCTCTCTCTCTTTCTCTTCTCATGAACACTAAAACTCTCTCTCTCTCTTCATGAACACTAAAACTCTCTCTCTCTCTCTCTCTCTCTCTCTCTCATGAACACTAAAACTCTCTCTCATGAATACTGAAACCCTTTCTCTCTCATGAATCCTATAAGTCTCCCCTCCGACCAATCAGAAACCAACAGGTCACCTTTCAATGTCATCCCAAATTCTGAGTAACTTTCCACTATTATATAATGTACACTAAATGTTGGGTCTTTCCCCATCTCATTATTTTATATTTACCTTCTATTTGTTCCTATTTGGAATCTCTTATTTTTGTCTGTTGTGCGATTCTATGATCAGCTTAGTGAACATCAATTGAATGGATTTTGTAAGCAAACTTTAATTTCCAGACATTTGCCAATTAGGATTAGACAAGTGCGCACTTGAATCAGAATTAACTTTGTAGTATGATTTAGAAACTGTAATTTGGAGAAGACTCGTCATTATTCCAAGAGTTGTTCGACAATTGAACTCGTTCCGACTTTGTTGGTTAGTTTTGGATTTTACGGCATGTCAAACCCAATGGGTCATTTTATACGAA
This sequence comes from Doryteuthis pealeii, assembly GCA_023376005.1. Classification (NCBI taxonomy): domain Eukaryota; kingdom Metazoa; phylum Mollusca; class Cephalopoda; order Myopsida; family Loliginidae; genus Doryteuthis; species Doryteuthis pealeii. The sequence continues at coordinate 132,072,419 of CM042137.1, read as the reverse complement.
CATTTTTTACTCATTTCTTTTCTATTTAACCCATAGATGAACCCCTAACATGTATACCATCTGGGTAAGAGTGGACCTGAATTGTGATGAAGGAGTGTTCCACATTCCCTCAGAGATCCAGAAACTGGAACTTCATCGTCAGATAGTCATAAACAGGACAAAAACTCTTCTAACACATATTTAATTTTTTAAAAGGGGAGCTGCCATATGTGCTAGGGCTTGCGTGACAAACCGTTGATCGGAGTGCTTCTCTGATCGCCGTCTAGCCTCATTAAGGTCCAAAGCGGAGTGTTGCATGTTCATGGACTGCTCTGCACCGAGATTCCGGTCTTAAGCGTTACGGATCGCACCCCGCCAACAGGTGGCCCTATTGGGGGGCGGCTTACTGATGGCAGTCAGTGTATTCTAAAGCCAGCCAACAGGGTTTACGGACTTTGTAGTTATTGTTGTCGCATTCTGAAAGTGTATCAACATTTGTATATTCGATATATATATGACAATATATAATCATGTATATAATTCATGCAACATTTTGCTGACAAATAGCAGATATTTACCCACTCATTCGTAACGGTTAGGATGTGACACAATATGACTTAATTGAACTCTTCAGTCCACTTTATTTATTGTGTATAATACGCATCCCTAACCTTCAGATTGAAAAAAAATCTAGAAATAATGCGTTTTATATACAAATAATTACAATACTTTCCTTTGTAGTGGTCAGTACGGTTAGCTTTTGCAAAGAAAATAAAATATAAAACATTCTTAGAGAAATAACTGCAACTAGCAGGACTTGATATACTACAGTATGATAATTTACAAATTATGGATATTTTATGAAATTATTACAAACGTTTGATATGTTTAATTCAGAATTATTGCAAATACTTCAATACGTAACAAGTATAATCTTGATTCAACTCTCCCTCTTTTTTCTTTTTTCCTTTTCTTTTTAATTGTGTCGATTGAAACAGATTAGCATTATCAATTCCGCGCGCTCATTCATTCTTTCTCCATATTTTCCGTGTAGCATGTCCTTCGATTTAGCCGAGTTTTGACGACGCTAATAAGAAATAAGAATTCGTCGAATAAACAACCCAGATAATCAGGATTTACATTTATACATTTCATTCTTGGACGATTTGGATGGTTCCTTTTTTAAGCTGAGAACGTTGCCAAGGGATGACGGTCATACAAATAAGGGACACGAGTATTAATAAATAGATATTTGACTATTTGAAACTAGACTGTCGTCTTCTTTTTAGATAAGATAAAGCACTAAAAATAATGGACATCAATCTCTTTGCTAATGGAAACGAGTAAAGAAACAAAAGTAAAGAAACAAGAGTAAAGAAACAGAGTAAAAAACAAAGAGTAAAACAATAGGCATAGATAAAACATAGAATGTAGTAAATCTTATTGTTTCTGTAACCAATATAAAAACAACCTGATTATACCTGATTTGAAATGTAAGGGTTGAATGATAGAGGACCGTTTTCAGGTTTATCATTGTAATGTACTTTGAATAAAAAAACTTGATGACCTGAAATGAGATTTCCCCCCCCCCAATCACCCCACTCCCCAAACGCCAATTATACAGAAATCACCCGTGTAAAGTTTACAACCAATACCTAACCCACCTCAATACTCTACAACAATTAAAAAAAAAATTAACTACGACTCGCCACAATTAAGAATTAGTTAAAATATTTTTTAAAAAGTCCTTAGTAATCCTCCTTAGTAAATAATTTTCTAATATGTTTCAATACATAACCATCTTCCAAACTTAGCAAAAAACGTGTTTTACACTAATCGAATCAGCTAAACCGAATCCCACGTTCTGAGTAGATTATTTTTGAAGTTGGAAGATGGTTTATGTATGAACATATTTAGAAATTATTACTAAGAGATTACTAAGGACTTTTAAAAATATTTAACTAATTCTTAAATTGTGGTGAGTCGTAGTTTAATTTGTTTTTTATTGTATGTAGAGTATTGAGGTGGGTTAGGTATTGGTGTAACTGTTACACGGGTGATTTTCTGTATAATTTGGGGTTTGGGGGAATGGGGTGACAGGTGATTTGGGGGGGGGTGGATATCATTTCAGGTCATCAAGGTTTTTTTATATTCAAAAGTACATCTACCAAATGGTAAACAATGAAGGTCCTCTTTCACCCAACCCCTTTATATCAAAATCGGCCTCATCAAATATACATGGTGTTTCATAAAATTAGTTATTGGGCCATTAAGTTGAGGCAATTTTATGATTTCGAATGCTGATTTCTAGGCCTTTGTCAGGGGTAAGTAGACACACAAAAATCAACCTTCTTGTCTGGTTGGTTGGATTTTACGGCATGCCAACTTCTGTTTGGTTATTTTATGCCGGAGACGTTGTTTTATTCATTCTTGATGGGTACTCCAACAATATTTTTAGGCCACACTTTTAACTCATTTCTTCTATTTAACCCGTAATGGACCCTAACAGGTCTACCACTTCCGGTGCCAGAGTAAACTTGAGAGTATTGAGAGTAATGTGATGAAGGGATACTCACTCTCCTGAGCTCCAAATTTGGGACTACACCACTAGATGCAGTTTAACGTCATACCCAGGACGCGTTCTTTATCAGATTTCAAATATGCCTAATATACTCGTCTATAAGTCGATCTAGTGTAACGCTGTTTCATAAAATTAACTCCTATATCTAATTTTATTAAACATGCTGTACAATCGTTAAGAATTCTAACATCCTAAAAATAAAATTAGTCTCATAGAAAAGTGATACAAACAAAGATTTTCATGGGACTTAAGGTCATAGATTGATGTTTGACATCAAGTTAAGGTTAACTGAATCTACTTCTGCTGGTGTCATAAGATTCGTCCGTATTGATTGTACTGGACATTTATTGGGTCCCTCATAGAGCTTAAAACAATACTGTTTTAAATAAACAATGAGATAAATGTGCATATATCAATAGAATGGCATTGCATTCTCGTCATGATTTTTGTATCTAATTTGAACAAAATAATGTAACGTAGAAAATATACCATCCAAGATATTTCGGTGATGGAAACAAAATATCAAGGGCAATTCAATCCTAATAATGTGGATTAATTAGCACACTTTTCTTGTTATGGTTATACAATGTTTGCTCATTTCACGTATATCAAACATGTCTAAGTTACTATAAACAACAGGATATATAATTTAAAGAAATTTTGTCATCAGCAAGGAATAAAGAACAAGACAAGTAATGTGTTTAAAAGGGGTTTATTATGCGTCGAAAGGATTTGCTAAACTTAATGCATCATGCGGTCTTAAGTCATACACATCACACACAACACATATATATGAGACGACACCTCGCAAAAGTAATGTTTCAAATAATTCTATATGATCAATTCTTATTTGAATATATTGAGGGTATATGTATATTACTTAAGATTTTTTTCTTATTGAATTTCCTAATGTTTAAGAGATATCATCATCATGTCACGGTAGTAGTACATATATCCAAGACAATCTTCACCACCTATCATTCATTGTCTTTAGGTCCTCTACACAGCATCCAGTAATCCGCGCAGCGCTGGTCAATGTAAGTCTTTGCCGGACAGCCTGCATAGCATGTCATGTGCCTGGTTTCCACACGCTTATGCGTTCTCCTTGTTTCTCCAGCAGTGTCCAGCATGTTATCATCTCACTGATGGTTTGTGTGATAAGGTGCAAGTGGGGTGTTGTTTTCCACTATTTTGTTTAAGATTGTACGCAGAATTCTTATATAGTTCCCATCTAGCTTATTCCTCTAGGCATTCATTAAGTGGTGCAGCCATATAGTAGTACTGAAACAACTACGGCTTGAAGAATTGTCCTTTAGCCTATCATGAGATCAGACGTCCATATTATTGATAATATTTCTAAAGTAGTCTATGCTTCCCTATTCGTACATTAATATGGCTTTTCCTGTGGGGGAGATATTACTACCTATGTACTTGAACTGGTCTATAATTTTAAGAGCTTACCATTGAATGTGGAGAGGTCTCCCTTCTGTTTAAAACAAATATTTGATTAATAAGATATATTCCATAGCATGGATAGTAAAATAGACGTCTACACCTCAGGCTCAATTTGAAATTCGAAGGACACTGTATTATAACAAAGGACAGTTGGTGTGGTATATATGTATGTCCGGAGGAAACTACGAAAAAACAATTAAGGCAAAGTAAGTATATACACATTAAATATCACGTTTCTTGCTTTTTTGTGGAAAAATGAGATTTTATTAATATGTCTGAAGATATTTGAAAATTAGGATTTAAAAATAGTAAGAGAAGGGGAAGTCATGGGTGACGTTCGTGATTAAACATAAACAAATCAATTATGAGAAGATCAAAACAATCAATGGATCTGCAAGACGAACTTCATCACTCCCTGTACCCAGACAATTCCGGGTATCCGCTTCTAGTAACGAGTACGACAGTCGCCTAAAAAAGTCAGTTTATAATAACATGTGCTGGGGCACGGTCTCACGTTATAGAGCGATGCTCCAGCACATGTTTATTATATGACGCCGCAACCAGAACTCGCTACACGTCTGATCCCTTGTCACCGTCCATACTGCACTCTGACGTCTTGCCACTCGGTAACAAACCAAGTTAATAAGTTATCAAACATAGCTGTAGATCGCAGTCGACTGACAAAGAAATAACGCTTGCTCTCTGACATATACAAAAAATTTAATCATTGTATAAAAAAATAAATGTATATATTTTTGTATATAATTATCAAAGGTGTTATGTTGTTTTGTTTTTGATCCCGTTGAACAGCTTTTTGGTATCATATTTCAGCCGAGTTGGTAAGAACAAAACCAGCTCTCCTTCAGGACACTATAATACTATAATCTGTGCCCGACAGCATTAGAAGAAATCACTCATTATAGTATTATATTCGGTATCATCCAACACAAAGACTGTAATACTGAGCCGAGCATCGTTTCACATACATTGAGACCGTGTCCCAGCACGTTATTATAGAGTTTAAAACAACGATAAGCTGTGATTTTACAACTAAGAACGCGAATACACATTCGAATAAATTATTGAAGAACGAAGATAATCATGTTGAATTTTTAACAGGAGACATTGTCTGGTCGCTAAAACACTAATCAGTAATACTTATACTGTTTCTAAATCACTGATAAAATAGTCTGACATTTTGAACAGCATCGATAGAAGACATTTCTCGTATTCGTAAATAGAGGGCATAAAACTAGAGTTGGTAATTGTGACGTCTCAATCAGAGAAATTAGACTGGTGTAATTCTTGGAGAACAGGAAAAAGGTTGTATATTGGCCGACTGCTTGGAAATCTTAGCAGTTCATTCAAGAAACTTGATATGTCATAAAACAAAAACCGGTCGCAAACAGATAGGATACAGACAATAGAATCGATCCGCATACAGTTTCATATTTTATTTTTGGTGCACAATGACAAAAGATATTCTCCATACATGAATACAAAAAACTATCTCGATTAAATGTCCTTATATTTCATTAAGCAGATAATAGACCCAATTGATCGTAAAACCTTGAAAGCACAAGGAAATCACACACACACCACACACATTATATATATATATATATAATATGATATATATATATACAACCATCCACAAAAGTAGGATCGACATAAGGATATTTTCTTAAGGCGGAAGTTTTAACAGGTTTGGAATTAAGGCTTTTTCATTTCTCATAGACTGGTTATTTTTATCCAAGGGAAAGAGCCCAGTCTCCCCACATTACCCAATAATACGAAGATGGTTCTGCTCCTTCTGTTGAACTTTAATTATCATCATATATGAATAAGATAATCAGAAAATGCTAATAGAATCTTTTTTTTTCTTAATAGAAGCATAAAATCAGCCTGGACGGCTGTTGAACGGAAAACTCAATGGGTTTCAGTTCATCAAGTTTATTTATAAAAACAAAATATATCAAGGCTAGGCTAATTAACTTTCTTAGTAAAGAAAATGTTTCCTTTTAGGTAAAAAATTGTTATTCTTAGATACGCCTCCGGCAGGTAAACCGAGTCCAGGAAGATTTCTCTCTATATACTACATACATATATACTCATGCATATGTGTACATATAATACACATACATACATAATTGCATGCATACATCACTATCATAAACCTTATATATATACCTATGCATTAATATATTATATTAATATATTATATATATCCTATGCATACATACATCTACATTACATACCTACATCTACATACAATATATGCATAC
>CM042137.1:132028390-132066019 GCA_023376005.1 Doryteuthis pealeii | reverse complement strand
CAGATATACTCAATTTACGAAAAATTTCAAGGTAATTGTCTGTGATAATTTATTTAAATGGGTGACTCGCTATTCTTTGTTTTTGAGTTATCTCATCGAATTCAAATATCATTGTTATTTTTTCTTAAATGCTTTTTATAAATAAAAACTAACGTAAATGAAAACAGTTGCAGTGTCTTGCTAATTAACAAGAAAAGAACAGAAAGTTCGATCCTTCCTAATACTCAAATGCTTTCTATCGGGCACAATACCGAAAACAGAAACAAATTCAACAATTGTCACTAATTAAACCGGAGGGGGGTGGTTGCTATGAAAAGAGAGAGAAAAAGAAAAAAAGAAAAATTCGCGTGCAAACTCAAAGTGAAAATAAAAAGAAATTGTTTTATTCTGTTTTTCTGCCTCTATTCCCATTTTGTATCGAATAAGTTTTTTTCCTTTTTTTTTTTACCTAGATATATAAATTCCTTTAACTTGTCAATAAAATTTGCAATAACAACAGAAGAAAAAGTGCCAAAGAATTGTTCAAAGGAAACATTCATTCAATAATTGGAACGTTTGTATTCCGACTGGTCGATAATGGTCAAGTGTTGAGATATTAGATACAACAGAAACAAAAAGAACAGAAAGAAAAGATTCGAATTGTTCATCACATTTTATGCAATTAATTGTTTTGTTTTATTCAATGGGAGGCTGAATATGTGACAATAATAATAATTAAATGTGCTAAGTATGTGCTGAAAATATTTTAAAATTACTGATAGTCTTTTCTTTGAAAAAACGTATCCATGTATGTATGTATCTATCTACATGTATGCAATATTGTCAAGAATATTCTCTCTCTCTCTCTCTTCTCTCTCTCTTCCCTCCTCGTCTCTCGTCTCTCTCTCTCTCTCTCTCTCTCTCTCTATGTATGTATGATGTATGTAAATGTATCAATAGATGTATGCATAGGTATGTATGTAGATTGTAGGTATGTAATGTAGATGTATGTATGCATAGTAATATATATATATAATATATTTATGCTAGTATGTATGTATGCATAGGTATATATATATTTATGCATAGTGATGTATGTATGCATAGGTATATATATATTTATGCATATGATGTATGCATGCATATTTATGTATGTATGTGTATATATGTACACATATGCATGAGTATATATGTATGTATATATAGAGAGAACTCTCCTGGACTCGGTTACCTCCGGAGGCGTATCTAAAGAATAACAATTTTTTTACCTAAAAGAAACATTTTCTTTACTAAGAAAGTTAATTAGCTTAGCCTTGGTATATTTTTGTTTTTAGTAAAATAACTTGATGAACCGAGAACCCATTGAGTTTCCGTTCAACAGCCGTCCAGGCTGATATTGATGCTTCTATCTAAGAAAAAAAGGATTCTAATTAGCATTTTCTGATTATCTTATTCATATATGGATGATTAATTAAAGTTCAACAGAAGAGCAGGACAACATACTATCATGGGTAAATTGTAGGGGAGACTGGGCTCTTTCACCTTGGATAAATAATCAGTCTATGAGAATAAAAAGCCTTAATTCAAACCTGTTAAACTCCGCTTAAGAAATTATCCTTATGTCGCATCCTACTTTTGTGGAGGGGTTGGTATATATATATATATATAATGTGTGTGTGTGTGTGTGTGTGTGATTTCCTTGTCCTTCAAGGTTTTTACTATCAGATTGGGGCTATTATCTGCTTAATGAAATATAGGACATTTTTAAGCGAGATAGTTTTTGTTGATATTCTTATGGGAGAATATCTTTTGTCATGTGCACCAAAAATAAAAATATGAAACTGTATGCGGATCTGATTCTATTGTCTGTATCCTATCTGTTTGCGACCGGTTTTTGTTTTCATGACATATCAAGTTTCTTGAATGAACTGCTAAGATTTCCAAGCAGTCGGCCAATATACAACCTTTTTCCTGTTCTCCAAGAATTACACCAGTCTAATTTACTCTGATTGAGACGTCACAATTACCAACTCTAGTTTTATGCCCTCTAATTTACGAATACGAGAAATGTCTTCTATCGATGCTGTTCAAAAATGTCAGACTATTTTATCATGTGATTTAGAAACAGTATAAGTATTTACTGATTAGTTTAGACCGACTCAGACAATGTCTCCTGGTATAAAATTCAACATGATTATCTTTCGTCTTCAATAATTTATTCGAATTGTGTTCGGTTCTTAGTTGTAAAAATCACAGCTTATCGTTGTTTTAAACTCTATAATAACGTGCTGGGGCACGGTCTTAATGTATGGAAACGATGCTCCGGCTCAGTATTACAGTCGTTGTGTTGGATGATACCGAATATAATACTATAATGAAAGATGTCTTCTAATGCTGGTCGTAACACAGATTATAGTATTATAGTGTCCTGAAGGAGAGCTGGTTTTGTTCCTTTACCAACTCGGCTGAAATATGATAACCAAAAGCTGTCAACGGGGTCAAACAAAACAAACAGGAACGCCTTCTGATAATTATATACAAAATATATACATTTATTGTTTTTATACAATGATTAATATTTGTGTATAGTGTCAGAAGAGCGAGGTAATTTCTTTGTCAGTTGACTGGCGATCTACAGCTAGTTGTTTTTGAATAACTTATTAACTTGGTTTGTTACCGAGTGGCAAGACGTCAGAGTGCAGTATGGACGGTGACAAGGAATCAGACGTGTAGCGAGTCTTCTGGTTGCGGCGTCAATATAATAACGTGTGCTAGAGCATCGCTCTATAAACGTGAGACCGTGCCCCAGCACATGTTATTATAACTGACCTTTTTTAGGCCACTGTCGTATTCGTTACTAGAAGCGGCTACCCGGAATTGTCTGGGTACAGGGGTGATAAAAGTTAGTCTTGGAGATCCATTGATTGTTTTGGTCGTCCATAATTGATTTGTTTATATTTTAATCACGAAAGCCACCAAACGTTAGTCTCGCAGATCCATTGGTTGTTTTGTTCTTCCATAATTGATTTGTTTTAATCACGAACGTCACCCATGACTTCCCCTTCTCTTACTATTCAAATCCTAATTTTCAAATATTTTCAGACATATTAATAAAATCTTCATTTTTCCACAAAAAAGCAAGAAACGTTGATATTTAATGTGTATATATTTACTTTGCCATTAATTGTTTTTTGTAGTTTCCTCCGGACATATATATATATACAAACCAACTGTCCTTTGTATATATACAATGTCCTCGGAATTTCAAATTGAGCCTGAGGAGTAGACGTCTATTTTTTACTATCCATGCTATGGAATAATCTTATTAATCAAATATGTGTTTTAAACAGAAGGGAGACCTCTCCACATTCAATGGTAAGCTCTTAAAATTAATAGACCAGTTCAAGTACATAGGTAGTAATATCTCCCCCACAGAAAGCCATATTAATGTACGAATAGGGAAGGCATAGACTACTTTAGAAATATCAATAATATGGACGTCTGATCTCAATGATAGGCTAAAGTGACAATTCTTCATAGCCGTAGTTGTTTCAGTACTACTATATGGCTGCACCACTTAATGAAGTGCCTAGAGAATAAGCTAGATGGGAACTATAGAAGAATGCTGCGTGCAATCTTAAACAAATAGTGGAAACAACACCCCACTTGCACCTTATCACACAAACCATCAGAGTGAGATGATCAAGACTTGCTGGACACTGCTGGAGAAGCAAGGACGAACTCATAAGCGACGTACCCTTATGGAAACCAGCACATGGACATGCTATTGCAGGCTGTCCGACAAAGACTTACATTGACCAGCGCTGTGCGGATACTGGATGCTGTGTAGAGGACCTAAAGACAATGAATGATAGGGGCAGGTGGTGTGATTGTCTTGGATATATGTGCTACTACCGTGAAATGATGATATCTCTTAAACATTAGGAAATTCAATAAGAAAAAAATCTTAAGTAATATAACATATGCCCTCAATATATTCAAATAAGAATTGATCAATATAGAATTATTTGAAACATTTACTTTTGCGAGGGGCTCGTCTCTTGCCTTATAAAACAGTAGTAAAATAAAAAATAAAGGTAAAGTCGTCGGAGTGGCCTAAAGTCAGTATCAGCCAGTCAGCGAGGGAGTCTCCTTTTCAATAGCGCTAGACCAAGGAGATTGTTTTAGCATCTGAGGTGGAGCGCCACACCTACCATCAGCTCCTTACTTTATCGCACAGATCCCTGTGCTACTCATACGCTGAGTTGGCGGGGACCGGTATCGAACTAGGAACCTTGTGGTAACCACACATATTAGTATTGAATTGCCCTTGATATCTTGTTTCCATCACCGAAATATCTTGATGGTATCTTTCTCTACGTTATCAATTATTTTGTTCAAATTAGATACAAAAATCATGACGAGAATGCAATGCCATTCTATTGTTTATTGCACATTTATCTCATTAAAACAGTATTGTTTTAAGCTCTATGAGACCCAATAAAGGTCGGTACAATCAATACGGACGAATCTTATGACACCAGCAGAAGTAGATTCAGTTAACCTCTGAACTTGGTCTCAAACATCAATTCTATGACCTTAAGTCCCATGAAAATCTTTGTTTTGTATCACTTTTCTATGAGACAAATTTTATTTTTAGATGTTAGAATCTGTAACGATTGTACAGCATGTTTAATAAAACTAGATATCTGAGTTAATTTTATGAAACAGCCGGTACACTAGATCGACTTATAGACGAGTATATTAGGCATATTTAAAATCTGATAAAGAACGTGTCCTGGGTATGACGTTAAACTGCATCTAGTGGTGTAGTCCCAAATTAGGAGCTCTGGAGAGTGTGAAGTATCCCTTCATCACAATTACTCTCAATACTCTCAGGTTTACTCTGCACCGGAGTGGTAGTACCTGTTAGGGTTCCATCTACGGGTTAAATAGAAGAAATAAGTTAAAACTGTGAGTCTAAAAATATTTGAATAAAACAAAACGTCTCCGGCATAAAATAACCCAACAGAAGTTGGCATGCCGTAAAATCCAACCAACCAGACAAAGAAGGTTGATTTTTGTGTGTCTACTTACCCCTGCCAAAGCCTAGAAAATCAGCATTCGAAATCATTAAAATTGCCTCAACTAATAACCAATAACTAATTTTATGAAACACCATGTATATTTTAATGAGGCTGATTTTGATGTAAAGGGGTTGGGTGAAAGAGGACCGTTTTCAGGTTTATCATTGGTAGATGTACTTTTGAATAAAAAAAACCTTGATGACCTGAAATGAGATCTCCCCCCCAAATCACCCTGTCACCCATTTCCCCCAGACCCCAAATTATACACAAAATCACACCGTGTAACAGTTACACAAATACCTAACCCACCTGAATACTCTACATACCCCCCCCAAAAAAAAAAAAAAAAAAAATCAAAAATTAACTACGACTCGCCACAATTTAAGAATTAGTTAAAATATTTTTTAAAAAAGTCCCTTAGTAATCCTCCTTAGTAAATAATATTCTAAATATTTTTCAATACATAAACAATCTTCCAACTTCAAAAATGATCTACGTTCAGAACGTGGAATTCTGATTTAGCTGATTCGGATTTAGTGTAAAACACGTTTTTTGCTAACTGGTATAATCAGGTTTGTTTTTATATTGGTTACAGAAACAATAGATTTACTTTTTACATTCTATGTGTTATCTATGCTATTGTTTTTACTCTTTGTTTCTTTACTCTTTGTTTCTTTACTCTTTGTTTCTTTACTCGTTTCCATTAGCAAAGAGATTGATGTCCATTATTTAGTGCTTTGTATTATCTAAACGAAGACGACAGTCTAGTTTCCTCCAAGTCAAATATCTATTTATTAATACTCGTGTCCCTTATTTGTATGACCGTCATCCCTTTGCAACGTTCTCAGCTTAAAAAAGGAGACCATCCAAATCGTCCAAGATGAAATGTATAAATGTAAATCCTGATTATCTGGTGGTGTTTATTCGACGAATTCTTATTTCTTATTAGCGTCGTCAACTCGGCTAAATCGAAGGACATGCTACACGGAAAATATGAGAAAGAATGAATGAGCGCGCGGAATTGATAACGCTAATCTGTTTCAATCGAACATAATTAAAAAGAAAAGAAGGGAAGAAAGAAAAAAGAGGGAGAGTTGAATCATGAGTATACTTTTTACATATTGAAGTATTTGCTATAATTCTGAATTAAACATATCAAACGTTGTAATAATTTCATAAAATTATCCATAATTTGTAAATTATCATACTGTAGTATATCCACAAGTCCTGCTAGTTGCAGTTATTTCTCTAAGAATGTTGATATCTTATTTTCTTTGCAAAAAGCTAACCGTACTGACCACTACAAAGGAAAGTATTGTAATTATTTGTATATAAAACGCATTATTTTCTAGATTTTTTTTTCAATCTGAAGGTTAGGGATGCGTATTATACACAATAAATATAAAGTGGACTGAAGAGTTCATATTAAGTCATATTGTGTCACATCCTAACCGTTACGAATGAGTTGGGTAAATATCTGCTATTTTTCAGCAAATGTTGCATGAATTATATACATGATTATATATTGTCATATATATCGATATAAAAATGTTGATACCACTTTCAGAATGCAACAACAATAACTACAAAGTCCGTAAACCCTGTTGACTGGGGCTTTAGAATACACTGACTGCCTATCTGCAGGGGTGTAAGACCCCCCAATAGGGTCATCTGTTGGTTGTAGGTGCGATCCGTAACGCTTAAGACCGGAATCCTGGTGGCTGAGCAGTCCATGACATGCAACACTCCGCTTTGGACCTTAATTAGGCTAGACGGGCGATCAGAGAAGCCACCTCCGATCAACCGGTTTGTCACGCCAAGCCCTAGCACATATATCAGCCCCCCTAATTTTTTTAATCATATATGTGTTAGAAGAGTTGTTTGTCCTGTTTATCACTATCTAACGATGAAGTTCAAATTCTGGATCTCTAAGTAATGTGGAACACTCCTTCATTACAATTCAGGTCCACTCTTACCCAGAATGGTAGTACATGTTAGGGTTTCATCTATGGGTTAAATAGAAAGGAAATTAGCAAAAAAAATGTGTTCGGTATAAAATGACCCATTGGGTTTGACATGCCGTAAAATCCAACTAACCAACCAAGTCGGAACGAGTTCAATTGTCGGAACAACTCTTGGAATAATGACGAGTCTTCTCCAAATTACAGTTTCTAAAGTCATACTACAAAGTTAATTCTGATTCAAGTGCGCACTTGTCTAATCCTAATTGGCAAATGTCTGGAAATTAAAGTTTGCTTACAAAATCCATTCAATTGATGTTCACTAAGCTGATCATAGAATCAGCACAACAGACAAAAATAAGAGATTCCAAATAGGAACAAATAGAAAGGTAAATATAAAATAATGAGATGGGGAAAGACCCAACATTTTAGTTGTACATTATATAATAGTGGAATTACTCAGAATTTTGGGATGACATTGTGAAAGGTGACCTGTTGGTTTCTGATTGGTCGGAGGGGAGACTTATAGGATACATGAGAGAGAAAGGGGTTTCAGTGTGAGAGAGAGTTTTAGTGTTCATGAAGAGAAGAGAGAGAGAGAGAGAGAGAGAGAGAGAGAGATAGTGTTCATGAGAAAGAGAGAGAGAAAGAGAGAGAGAGAGAGAGAGAGAGAGTTTTAGTGTTCATGAGACAGAAAGAGAGACAGTTTTAGTGTTCATGAGAGAGAGACAGAAAAGAGAGAGAGGGAGAGAGAAGAGAGACAGAGAGATGGGAGAGAGAGAGGAGGGAGAGTTATAGTGTTCATGAGAGACAGAGAGAGAGAGAGAGAGAGTTTTAGTGTGTATGGGATATACATAGAGAGAAAGACATAGTGTTCAGAGAGAGGGAGGGAGAAGGAGAGTTATAGTGTGTATTTGACGTAGCAATCGGAGACATCCTTTTTATCAAATCTAAAGAAGCAGGCCTCGGGAGAAGATTTTTTTTTATTAAGTGTTCATTTTTATTTTTTTAATTTTTGTTTTTAATTTTTATTCTTTTTTTCATTTTCTTCGGAAGAGTTTGAAATCAAAGTTGTCTTTCTGTAAAAAAAGAAATAAAGTTCCAAGTTTTGGTTCTCCGATTCGTAACGTTGAAACTTCCCTCTTAAAAATCTCCAAGTTCAATGCCCGCTAACTGACATTTCAATCCAACTCCCGAAACACCTTTTGGCTCCATAAGCTTTGTGCGTGTATACTATATATATTATATATATATATATATATATATATATATATATATATATATATATCGATTGATTAAAGCGTTTCTTCCAATAACTACTTTTATGGAATCGTACTTCACCCTTGACATTTGAACAACTATTAGATCAAATAATCGGATTCTTTTCATCTTTTGAATTACCTAACATAAAAGAAGACCAATAGATACAAACTACAATAGATTATTCCCCTTTTTTTTTATCTAGTTTTATATATTAATGTATTTTTCGGCATTTTTTTTAATTTTCTTTCTTTCATTGTCGTATATTTTATGTCCATTTCATTTGGTTCTTTTGTTGTTCGTCTTTCCGATCACAAACATTTTTCTTTCACCCCCACGACTCTCTTAGGCTTTGTCAAATATTAACTAACCAGCTGTTTCTACAAACAAAGATAGAATTCCTTATACAAATACATCAAAACTTTTCTTTAAAATTATCACATACTAACAAGAATATGCGCCTTCCGGGCATAGGTTGATCTTGTGTCACATCCTATTCGTGAGTGTCGTCATCTCAGTTAAATAATGGACAATTCCGTAATAAAGAATACTTTCGACCTTGGGTCAAACCCTACCTGTGGTGAACCGGATAGGTTAATACTTACTAGCAGGACTCGCTATAATAACATAACTATTAAGCGTTATTTCAATATTCAAGGCTTGGCTTGTTTTGTTTCACGGCATATCAACCTGAGTGGGTCATTTAATGCCGATCACGTTTTTAAATAAATCAATAGTAAGTAAATAACTGACATTAAAGTGTATCTAATAGTGAAGTTTCAATTCTGGAGCATGGAGTACTCCTTCATCACTATTACTCCCAGGTCCACTTAGATCCGGAGTGATAGTACCTGTTAGGGCCCCATCAATGGTTTAAATAGAAGAAATGAGTTTTTAAAAAAGTGTTTAAAAAACCGAATTTGAAAAAAATTGAGTCTGAAAAACATATTGAATGCCCATCAAGAATGACTAAAACAGAACATCTTCGGGATAGAATAACCCAACAATGCTTGGCATGCCGTAAAATCCAGCCAACCCATCACTGAGGGAATAAGTGAAGGCTTCATGTATTTTCTAAGGACATTAGCGCTACATGAAACCCAAAGAGGATCGTCTAGGATTTGAACTCGGGTCACCGATTCCGTTTTCAACGACAATAACCAATACGTACCGCATCTCCAAGCGAGATACTGTTGCCGTGAGAATTCAATGTATACAAATGATAATTGTTTTAAATATATCTTAGGTAACGTCGATTAAATAAGTAGACTTGATAACGACAAGCAATGAACATATACATATTGGCGTATCTTGGACCCTAACATGAAAGAACAAGATAACACACAAAAGACCCAGGTCATTCATCGACCTTCAACCAGAACCCCAAATATTACCCCCACCCCACCCCACAAAAACCCATTCGTTTCCACGGCAATTTTAAAGTTTGACCAGTCATATTGATCAGTGTCTGATGTTGCTTTTACGCTTGAGGCCCAATTTGATTTGTTATCGATTTCGCGTCAAACAACAAGAAGAGAAAATATATATCGAGTCGTCGTCGTCGTCGTCCCGCCTTGCAAATTATTGTTACAAGAATACAATTATTGCCGGTGCAATTGGTTCAGCTGACCATCTGTGGGTTGTGTCTCGGTTGATCGCTCTCAACAAGGAGACTAATGGTCATGGTGGATTTCAATTGGACAAATAACAAAGAATGAAATAATCAGTGATCAAGTCGCTTTTAGTTTTACGGTTATTTATAACCAGTCGGTCTGATTACAAAATCGAAAGAATCCGCCATTTTGGCAAAGTTGGTTTCAGTTATACTACTGTTCTTTTTTATTATCTATCAGGGGTCGATTTAACTCAGTAGGTAAAGCATCCACTTGGGAATCGCAGGGTACCTGGTTCAATACCGGTCACCAACAACTCAGTGTATAAGTAGCACACATTAGGTAATCTAATATGTGCGGTAAAGTGTGGAGTTAAAGGTAGTTGTGGCGCTCATCTCTGCAAAAACAATCTCCCTGGTCTATCACTAGCGAAAAGGGGATGGACTCCCTCGCTGTCCGGCTGATACCGACAATAGGCCACATCGCCAACTTTACTACTTTTATTTAGCTATCTCTCTATCTCTGTTATATTTATAGAATGTGTGTCAAGATTATAAGAAATAAATGAACAAATGTAAATCCTGATTAACTGGTGTTGCTTATCCGCCGAGTTCTTATTTTTATGAGTGTCGTCATCTCAGCTAAATATTGGATCATTCCGTTTTTATTATGAAAAGGAAAAAGGACATGCTACACAGAAGCATGAGAGGATGGTGCAATTAATAATTCGAAAAAGATTAATGCTAAAAAATACAGTCGACTTACCGATTTCGACTAGACTTGTTGTGCATTTAAGATTTATATATAACAACAAAGTCAGTCGCTATTTCACAAAGTATGGCAGTTAATATTGGAAAAAATGACTGTAATGGATTCTGATTAGAATGTTATTCGGAAAACTAAAACAATAAATATGATTTAACTCTATAAAATTTTGTGTTATCTAAAGAAAGTGTTATAACAGATTGGGTAAGTTTTAAATTGTAAATTCGTCGGTAATTCAATTTACATATTTTTCTGTATGTTGAGTGATGGAGGTGGAGATATTGGTGTAATGTTACTTCTAGACTTATTTTGTGGTATTTTGTGTCCATATTTTTTCCTTTTTTTTTTTTTTTTTTTGTGTTTAAGCATACAAGCCTGTTTTCAACGGAGGACTCGGCTAGGATTCCACTGTTGCTGTCTGGAGTGTTCTGTAAGTAGAATCTATTGTTTTCGTTTCTGCTTACCTGCGAATTTATGTCTCTCCCAATGATCAGTACATTGTGTTTGGGCGTGTGTCTGCATAGGGAGGTTAAACCATACAAATATCCAAATTTAGATTACCTCGGGATTCCCAGCTCAAAAAACGTGTAAAGGTACTCGTTAAAAAGAGCTCAATATACGATTAAAAACCGAATGGTCAAAAACCAGACCACGGTATGCTGACAAGTCAGCCATTAGGTTTTTAATCGTATACATTCGAAATCTAAGGGGAAGTATTTTAAATGTTTTGGTTCATTGAAATAAGGATGTTTTTCCATTTGATTTGCAGAAAATAAGCAATTTAATTTCATAAACTAATTTTGTAATCTAAAACGGTACTTATTCAAATGGCACATTTTTGCCGTTTTTTGCTCTCTTGAAGATATGCCTCTTTTACGTGATTTATTTTATTATAATTAAGAAATTCATAGATTCTTTAAAAAAAATATTTAAGTTGGGTCTCTTTTCTTAAGGAAAGAAAACAATTAAAATTAGTGACAATTTACAATTTCAATTTTTTAATAAAAATCTAAAGAAACGGAGAGGTGCTGTCGAAACGCATGTTGGCCATACCTAGCGTATTTCAATTCTGTCTGGTTAGTAAAATATATTTCAATTATTCTAATAATCAATATTGTACAACTTCGGTGATTAAGACTTAATTTTCAGTTTGTTATTTTCCAATCTTTGTAGTTAATTAAAAATTTCCACTAAACAATCACAAACGTTAATTGTTATTATAAAAAGTAAATCCACATTAGAGAAAAGAGATTTCATAATTATCGTGTGAATTTGGTATTGTTCTATGAACAAAATTACCGAGATTTCATTCAGTTATATTTTAATAAAAACTGAATGGCATGAATTAATTTATTGATTTAATCATTTGAAATTCTGTCCGGAGTTTTAGTTCCAACTAAAGCATTTTGCAATTATTTTACATTTCCTGCTAGGAAAAAAAAGAACTACCAATAAACGTAATTAGTAATGTTTAATCAAATAGAAATTATTATTTTAATTAAAACATGAATTTCTTTCAGCCTGGGAATTTGAATTCTGCACAATTGTATTTTTGTAAATGTAATGTTGTGGGCTTTTTTACGGCACTATAGGACTGTACAGTCGTATATCAGGGGTCGACGCGTTGGTTTGTTTGTCAGTCCCCAGAACCTAGTAGTCGTCGTTTCTAGTCAGCCGACCCCAAAGAATTCTTCCACACTTTTTCGCGTGGCCAGGGAAGGTATCACCTTACAAGTCAAATAGTTCTTCGTTGCGGTCAATTGACTTTATCTCCACGAGTGTCTAATGGTCAGGGAAATTTCGGTGTTTATTTCCATTCATAATACCGTCCGTGGTATTATCTTCGTAGTAAAAGAAATACTATAATACCAAGTTTATTTTTCCGGAGTTTATTAGAATAAATTCAATTTCGGCTTCTTAACTTTGAGAGAGAGAGAGAGAGAGAGAGAGAGAGAGAGAGAGAGATTCAGTTTCATTAACAAATATGTCTTTAGTAATGTTCTTAACTTTGTTCCAACGGTCAGTACCAATTATCAGGCTTCACATACAGCGACACCAATCTCGATCTAGGACCTCAGACTATCGCCTCTGAATAACCCGGCCAACTGCCAACTCGACTGTCCTCGGCAAATTCCGTAACCCCACTGTCCCAAAATCTAAGGCTCCCTCATTAATATAGAAATGGGTGTGGAACTTTCTAGAACATCGTAGAACCTTTAGAATGTTCTAACTTTTCTACCAAATTGCACGTGTCACATAAGAGGTCAACGGATCAACCATCCCTTCGTCTGACCAATCGATGAAAATAAATTTTAACAGCAAGATCCTAGACTTCCTGGCTATCGAACCGAGTCACAGATGATAATGAGAATTTCATTATCTTCTTGCTCGCCCGAATGTTTATATTTCTTTTCGGGCCGATTCTTCAAAGGACCACCCAGTACGGTCTGAGAATCATGCTACATCCATTAAGCTTTCTGTTTGACACAAGGCCACAAATATGGTGTTCCCGAGTAAGGCGCGCCAATTATGCTACATAAATATATTTGCTTATTGCGGATTATTATTTATTGTAAATAGACACCTTCTCGATTAGAACCACCCTTGTTTTAATGAGAAGCAAAATAGTTTTACATTAAAACTTTCCATTGGTCCAATAAGTATACATACAAAAATTGGGAGTTCTAAATCAAACATTGTGACTGCACAAGAAGGGAAAACAAACACATCCTATGATTGATAAAGATAATGATAATGATTAATAAACATAATGGTGATAAAAAGATGGTGTTAATAATGATTGTCATTGTGACTGGTTGCATTGTAATTCTTATTATTTCACAGGAACCACTTAGTAACATAATTTAAGGCACGATAATATATATATATATATATATATATATATATATATATATATATATATTGTTGCCCGAAAATAAGACAGGGCTTATATTAATTTTCACTCCGAAATATAACACTTGGGCTTATTTTCACGGGATGTCTTATTCTTCCTATATCGAAAATTCCTAAATAAACAGAAATTAAGAAAAACAATCTACATTTATTTACCATTAACGTGTTTTTTTTAAATTCGAAAACTCATTAACGACAATTCCTTAAAAAATAAACATATCCTCTGGAATGTAATTGCTCTCAACTAGGGCTTATTTTAAAGGGAGGATTTATAGGTTTGGTTTGGTTTGTTTTACGGCATATCAACCTTAGTGGGTCATTTAATGCCGATAAAGTTTTGAAATAAATCAATTCTTAATGGATAATACAATTTTTTTATTAATACATTTTTCTATTTAACCCATAGATGGGACCCTAACAGGTACTACCACTCCGGGTCAGAGGGATCAATGTGATGAAGGGTGCTCCACATTCCCCAAACCTCCAAAACTGGAACCTCACCATCAGATAGAGTTTAACGTCATTCCCAGGACATGTAGACCCGCAGCCACCCTTCTAGCATCTATATGATAAAAAGGATTGGGGCTTGCCATAAGGGCAATAGGGTTGGGGAATCATATAGGTGATAGCTTGATTCGATTGATCGGAGGGGGGCCTCTCCGACCGTTCGTCAGCCCAAGATAGGCCAAAGTGGAGTATTGCATGTCATGAACTGCACATCCACCTGGGCTCTATCCTTAAGCATCACGGGTCGCCACCCACGGCCAACAGGTGGCCCCATTGGGGGAGTCTTCCCCGTCTGCAGAGGTGCAGTCGGTGCATTCTAACGCTCCAGCCGACAGGGCGGGGGGGATTTATATTAAAATCATCGTGAAAAATTACGCTGTCTTATTTTCGAAGAAACATGGTATATTTAAATGTGTGCCTATGTGGGTGTGAAGTAGGTGATCTCTAACTTATGTTAGAATGACACATACCAGAATACGTGTGGCATGGTGAACTTTCTGTAGGTGGGAGACCGAGATCCAAGTCAAATTCCCGCTTCAAAGATGGAAAAACCTTCACTTTTGATCTGTCATTTTAACCTAGGTCCATGGGAACCCCTTTACCTGTAGCGAAACCAAATCAAAGAGGCCGATTCCTCGGTGGAAGGTTTTGCAGAATCAAAACTAATCGCGCATGAAAAGTTAAAGCACGAAGCTAACAAAAAGAATTCACCCAGAAAAAAAATGCAGGTGTGCAGTTCGTATGTATCTGACTTTCAAACCGAAAAGCCATTCTAAGGTTACCACATTACCGCCCACCAGATGTGTAAATATCTATATATTCATACTCTTGTTCCTTAAAAGTACGACCGTTATAATCTTGCAACACTCTGGTTAAAAGTGAAACCGTCCAAATTGTCCAAGATGAAATGCTAAAATGTAAATCCTGATTATCTGATGTTGCTTATCAGCGGAATTCTTATTTCTCATCAGCTAAATAATGGACCATTCCGTTTTTACTATGAACAAAAAAAAGGGAAGATAAAGGACATGCTACATAGAAAAATATAAGAATTCCCATGGAAGAAATGCAGCTATTCAGTTTGTATGTATCTGACCTTTTAACCGAAAAGCCATTTCAAGGTCATCCGATTATCGCCCACCAGATTGGTTAGATATTAACAATAAACTAACAGGACCTGTGGATATACCACAGTATGACAATTTAGTTATTACAACATTTGATATGTTTACTTAAGACCTATTGCAAAATATTTCAATATTTAAAAAGTATAATAATCTTGATTATTTTTTTTCTTTACTTCTTTTCATTATGTTCGATTGAAAAGTAATTAGCGTTGTCGCTTCCGTGTGCTCACCCCCTTTCTCTATCTTTCCCCTACACTCTTTCTTTCTTTTCTCTGGTTAAAAATGAGACCGCCCAAATCGTCCAAGATGAAATGCCAAAAATGTAAACGCTGATTATCTGGTGTTGCTTATTCGAGAATTCTTATTTACCATGAGTGTCGTCACCTCAGCTAAATAATGGACCATTCCGTTTTTATCCTAAAGAAAGAAAGGGAAGAGAAAAGACACGACACACAGAAAAATATAATGAGAGTATGGGGGAAATATAGAGAAAGGAGGTAAGCGTGCGGATGCGATAACGCAAATCTGCTTCAATCGAAAATAAGGAAAAGATGAAAAGAAAAAAAAGAGTAAGAGAGTTAAATCAAGAGTAGGGGAAAGATTGAGAGAAGGAGTGAGCACGCGGAAGCGATAACGCTAATATGTTTCAATCGAACATAATGAAAAGATGAAAAGGAAAGAAAAATAAGAGTGAGAGTGAAATCAAGATTATTATACTTTTTACATATTGAACTATTTAGCAATAGCTCTTAAGTAAGCATATCAAACGTTGTAATAATTAAATTATCATACTGTAGTATATCCACAGGTCCTGCTAATCTTTTTTATAATTATTGGTATCAGTAATTACTTTCTTTCATAGTTTTTTATTTTTTTTTTTTCCATCGAAGTTACATGTTCTATCCATTTTAAGAAAACTGTCTTGTTTTTCTAGTTTCAAGTTTTATCTCATTCAGCCGATGTTTCGTAGCATGTAATCCTTTAGAGTATGCACTTCACATAATTAAACTTTATATTTCTTGACTCTTTTTTTTATTTCCTCGTATTTTATCTACAAAGTCTCCGCGTTTTAATCTTCCCCGATTAATTTTCTATTTCTAACTTTGAAAAAAAATTCCTTCGTTAAATTCTTTTTGTAATTTGATTTTCGCATTATCCAGGAATATTTTGTTATTAAGATAAGGAAAGAGACATCACAGAGCCGGAGTGTCTGTCTGTCTGTCTTTTATGTGCGAGAGGGAAGAAAATATTAGATTGGTGGAAAAAATATTTGCGTGTTTTTCATTGTTAAATTTAAAGCAGTCTATCTCAGCTTACGATAACATGTCTTGATCAAAAGAAAAACCATTTGAATATATCAATTTTTCTTGACAATAACCATATATATATATATAATATATATATATATATATATATATAATGGAGATTCGCTTCCGGTTTTTGTCTGTAACAAAAACTACGTCACTGCTTACGTCACGCTGCCTAAAATCGTCATAAATAGAATACACTCAAAATTTGAGCATGCAGTGTTAGAAAGTCCTCATTGTTTTTTTTAACAAGTTTTAATAAATACAAACCTGGCATTATCTATCTATATTTTTATTTTATTTTAATATATATTAAAAGTTATCAGAACTAAGTTTCCATTTCAATTTTTTAATTTTTTACTCCTTTAATAAATTTGATGATTTTACTTTACTTATGATACAAACTCTCTGATATTAAATTTTCAACTCCCATCCCTCAGGCAATATTTATTTTACGTCGCCCAGAGGGCGTTTTATTTTGCTAGTATATATAAAGCTAAAATGTGTTATATATCTCTAAGAAATAAATATTCACATATTATATGGTGGGAATGATTCGCATAATGATTTTAACAAAACTGGGTTTAATAAATAATTATTTGTTGTTACTGATTTCTAATACTATCATGTTATTCCCAAATGTATTAAAAGCAATCCCATATATAATTTCATATAGAAATCAATTCAAATAACATTAAAATAAGTGTAATATTTTTATATTCGTTCTTATTTAGTTTCGTTAGTCGTTCTAATTTAATATAATTTATTACTTTAAATACAGGGGCTCATACTTTTGATAGCGTGTGTAATATATATATATATATATATATATATATATATATATATATAGTATTCAATTGTCGTTTTAACCTTTCCGTTGCAGTGGCATCAGTAAATAATCCAAAAGTGCTCAATATATTAAAAACATACTATAATAATAATAATATTTTTAGAGGAAAAGAGTTAAGGATCTACCATAGTTTCAATCCAAATGATTTCATCAGGACCCTACCCTACGCTTAACCAAGTCGATGTAATTCCTTTGTTTAATTTAACTAAGGAATTACACCGACTTAGTTAAGCGTAGGGTAGGGTCCTGATGAAATCATTTGGATTGAAACCATAGTAGACCCTTAACTCTTTCATCTACTAATAATATATATATATATATATATATATATATATGGAAGATTATGTGCTTAATTAAAGTCATACCTAATTTCGTTAATTGATTAATTATAATTAAATGAATTAGGCGTGCATATCGGTTTAAATGTAAAGCGTAAACAAATCGAGATAAAAGTCGATCTCTGTATGTACATTTCAGCCTATTAGGCCTCATCAGCAGAACTATAGACTGGGCAGTGCTTTGTGCATGATTCGAACCCTACCTGTCAGGCGGACATTCTAACCACTTCACTAGCTGGCTTCCCCAGAATTTCTCGTTCATTTTAAACTGATATGTATATCGCACTTTTTGGGTGACTTATGGCACGACAGTATGAATATAATATATATATATATATATATATATATATATATATATATATATATATTTGATTTCGGTTATTATGGGTATGGTTTACTAAACAACTTGACAAAGAGTTGAAGTTAAGTATAAACTGGAGGTTGAGTTTAAACACATTTATATTTAAAAAAAAGTAAGATAATATTTGCTAGTCAATGCTGAATTCCTTTGAAGATAAAATTTGAATACCGACGTGAAAGTCGGGACTGATGTTTTTCGTTCGGCGTGAATAATAGGGTCTGAGTATCTTCTCTTTGACTACTGGACAGGATGAAGATAGTTTGGTAGCCATAGCAACTAGATTTTGGCAGCAAAATAGGGGGATTTATTTTTGGAAATTATGACACACGTGGTTTTTTTTTCTGTTTTTAGATTGGATTAAACATTTGCGTTGCATAAAATTCTTATGTTCCACATATATTTATATTTTATATATTTGTCCAACCCTTCCACATGAGCAGGATGTGACACAAGACCAATTTATTAAGTGGAGTTTAACGGCTTTTAATTCAGTTTTCCTTCGTCTAGACTAGTTGACCAGTCAGTTTAAAAGCCAAGGTTTAGTCTGTACTAAATATTTTGGGTAGCATGTCCATTGAAACTTTAAAAAAATTATCACTGATACAGGCATTAACAACAATTTCGGTCAAATTATATTTAATATGCAATCATATCTATTATTGTACTCAAGCTAAAGGCTTTTTCTTATTTAGTTTAATGACACAAAATACATACTAGAATATTCCTTAGTTCTAGGATTGTTATTTAAAAAAATTCCATCTTAATTGGTTATAATTTGTCATAAGTCAAAACTTGACACGTCTCTCGTTTCAATTTCTACCTGTCACTTCCCCCTCTCTCTATATATCTTAATTAACTCTTCCTTATATATATTAGTTTTTCTGTGAGTGTAAAGAGTGAGATTGGAGAGCATGAGAGGGTGATTGAACTTCCCACTTTATTTGTATGTTAAATTTCATCAGTAGTCAGACCTTAGCTTCTCAACATGTGGGCTCTTAAAAGAATTCAAGAATCAGGTCCATTTGAATTGTGATTAGGTCAAACATTCCCTTTCTTAGAAAAATTGGAAAATGATTTTAATTTTTAAAATTCTCCGATCGAATTTATTTTTCAAAATTTAATTCGCGTTGCAAACTCGCTTTTCCCTGATCCCAATTATCTACCAAGAGCTAAATGTGTGACACAACGGGTCACATATTTTCCAGTATACATGTATATATATATATATATATATATATATATATATATATAAGCAATAAAAATGATGTCAGAACAAGTTATTTGTTTTTAATTTTGATTGGACTCAACGCCCTGACTCGAATTGTTATGAATGACCCGATAAGTTTTATATTTTCATGCCTTTAGATCAATTATTATACACGAAGAAAAGAAACAAACGACGTGGATTGTTATTTTGACCCCGTAGAAACCAGCCCTGAAAATTAATAAAAACAAACAAAAGTCTTTAAAAATCTCAAATGTGTTTACTAGACGTTTTTCAAAGAATATATTTTTCTTTTAACTAAATAGCTACAATTACTGTAAATACGTTTTTCTGTTTATTATAATATCATCTAAGGGTAATCCATTCATATATAAAGTACAGTTGGTGTGTATTTATGTATGTATGTATGTATATATATGTTCGGAGGAAACTACGAAAATAAAACAATTAAGGATAAAGTATATATATATATATACTAGATAAAACGTGACCCGTTGGGTCACCCATCCGTTCTGGGTAGATAAATGAGATTAGGGAAAAAGGAGTTTGCAAAGCGAATAAAATTTAAAATAAAAAATAAATACGGCCGGACGAAACCTTAAAATTATTATCAATATGCTTTCTAAGAACGAGAATATTTGACCTCATTTAAGCTACGGGTTGCTGGTTATGAAATTTAACAGAAATACATCTTTTATTCTCCCGTCTCTCACTCTCTCTACTTACAGAGAAACTAACATCATATAACGAGGAAGTAGTCAAGAGTTATATAGGGGGAAAGAAAGTGATAGACAGAGAGTATAGTAAGAGATTGGTCGGTTTTTGACTTAATTGCAAATTACTACTAATTAGAACCAATTAAAACAGAATTCCTTTCAAACATAATTCAATCCTAAAAATAATGAATAATTTAGTATAATTTTCGTGTCGTAAACTAAACAGTAAAAAGCCTTTAGGAAGTAAAAGTTGATTAACTCAGCTTTAGTATAATAATAGATATTCACTATTATATATATATATATATAATATATATATATATATATATATAATGTGGGAGATTATGCGCTTAATTAAAGTCATACCTAATTTTGTTAATTAATTAATTATAACTAAATGAATTAGGCGTGCATACCGGTTTAAATGTAAAGCGTAAACAAATCGAGAAAAAGTAATCTCTGTATCTACATTTCAGTCCATTAGGCCTCATCAGCAGAGCTATAGACAGGGCAGTGCTTTGTGCGTGATTCGAACAGGCTGACAGGCGGACATTCTAACCACTACACTAGCTGGCTTCCCCAGAATTTATCGTTCATTTTTAAACTGGTATGTATATCGCACTTTATGGGTGACTTATGGCACGACAGTATGAAGTAGTCAAACAGTGTATTTGAAAATAGCGAAGGCCGACAATTTGTGGGAGATTATGTGCTTAAATAAAGTCATACCTAATTTTGTTATAATTAATTAATTAACAAAATTAGGTATGACTTTAATTAAGCACATAATCTCCCACAAATTATCGGCCTTCGCCATTTTCAAACACACTGTTTGACTACTTCATATATATATATATATATACGTTCACTATCATCTTGCTTTTGTGCAAAAATAATAAACAGTTTATTCATATTCGTGAAGATATTTAAAAAGAAGGATTTGAATAGTAAGAGAAGGACAGATCATTGATTAAAACATTAAAACATAAAAAATCAATTATGGAAGACCAAAACAATCAATGGATCTACGAGATTACCGTTTTTTTTTTATCTCCCCTCTCTACCCAGGCAACGCCAGGTACCCGCTTCTTGTTTAATAAAACATCAGGTATAAAAGATTCAAGCTCAATCTAAGTTTAGTGTGTGCTTGAGTGTGTGTGTGTGTGTGTGTGTGTGCGTATGTGGGGGTTGTGATAAATTCCGCTGACCCAGACATTAAGAATTTAACATCAAAGATTCGAGTGGCGACTGAGACAAGTGCTTAATTTGCCTCAAAGACGTTTGTTTGGAAATATACAACAAAAAAATATCATTATGATTTTTGTACATAAGTCAGTTGTCAAGTCTCCGCCGTACAAACCAGCACAGACAAAAAAGTTTGATGAATTGTATTTAGACAAAAAAGTAGTTGGATGCTAAGATTCTTATCATATTCTAAACTGGTAGCGGCTACTCAGCATCGCCTGGGTAGAAGGAGTAACACTGGCGTATTTATTTGTTTACTTTTGAGGTTTGCTGGACATTTTAAAGTAGAAATTCAATGCCATTTCTATGTATATTTTAATTTTTAAATATCTTCGTGAATATAAATCAAATGTTCATAATTTTGCACAAAAAGCAAGAACCTTTTATATTTAATGTATATATATAATATATATATATATATTTACTTTGTCGTTATTTTTTTTTTCATAGTTTCATCCGGACATACATACGTAGTCCGTAACTGCTCTTATATATGTATAGATAGATTTTAGATATAGTAAATTATGTTAGATATGAGTCGGAGTAACACTGACAAAAAAGCGTCCACGCGGGTCACTATAAACATATATATATATATATATATATATATATATATATATATATATATATATATATATATGAAAAGTTTATATATATATATATTAGTGACACAAGGTCAATTTTTAAGCAGAGTTTAACAGGTTTGAATTCAGAATTCTCCCTCTCCTAGACCAGTTGCCACACCAAGGTTAAAGAACTTAGTTTACCCTACTATTTACCCATAGCTGGAGGGAGAATAGTTGGATTTGTGTCACATCGGCGTTCGGCTATAAACCATAAGGTTCCTAGTCCGATACCGGCCCTCGCCAACTCAGCGTAAGAGTAGCACAGGGATCTGTGTGGTAAAGTAAGGAGCTGATGGTAGGTGTGGCGCTCCACCTCAGACGCAAAAACAATCTCCTTGGTCTAGCGCTAGAGAAAAGAGGATAGACTCCTTCGCTGATTGGCTGATATCGACTTTAGGCCGCCCGACTTTATATATATATATATATATGAAAAGTTTCTTAGTAGTACAAAATTTTATGAGGCCACGTAGAAGCGTAAACATCATGAGAAAGAAGGAACATTTTCTTAAAAGAAAATTAGGGTACCCTTATAATTAGATATATAATCTAAAATGAATTATTCTTTTTTTTTTCAATTCTCATCGGAGAAATTCATTGATAGATGGTTGAACAGGTTGGAATTGTTGAAAAAAGTAGCTTATTTTTTTTCAATAGGAACGAGAAATTAAGAGAAATTACGAACCGTGCGGAGGGGTTCGGAAATTTCTAGTTCCACCACACGAAAGGTTGAGGCTTCAGGTGTCAAAAAGAAGCAATTAGTGGAACTGTTTTTGTGTACACAGGACAGGCTGGATACGGGCGATATAAAGAGACTCAAGTACTTGTAGCTGAAGTTTACTGCTAGAAACACTAAGGATGGAAAACATGGCTGGGTGGTATGCCCGAGCACATGTGGGGTTACTCAATAAGTGTTGTCAAATGGACAACATTATTGAGTATTGAATTCATTCATTCGCATGAAGAAATACATAAAAAAGGAAAATACCAAATCATCTGCACCACGTGAAAATAATCAGTTGGCATAGCCAAAAGAAAGAAATATACCGTAAGTGTTGCCCGAATCAAATATACTAAAGTGCTAAATATATTAAGTAGAGCCAATAAATGATAAAGCAAGTCTAATGAGTCAGAGATTATCTACCCAGGTTTCTCCTAATGGATCATCAGGATAATTCTGACTTATCAGAATTATCCTGATGATCCATTTGGAGAAACTGATAGTTTCTGACTCATTAGACTTATATAAAGTTAGGGTCGAGAAGACGTAAAGTCAACAGCGTTTGGTAACCGAGAAGTTTCTCGCCAATGCAATTTTCATACCAAACTTAATTTGAATAGTGCATAGGTGAGAAACTGACTGTTACGAAGCATAGGTGAGAAAATGACTGTTACGAAACATATTTGTGCAAAACACCACGCAACATCCTTCAGTTCTTATATGGTTTTTGCTCTAAGCGTTTTGTTAATGTCTAAGGGGTCCGACCATACAGTAGTACTACACGGCTATAGGTTGAGAGGATTTCCGTTTTATTTTATCAGAGAGGTGAAATGTTTGATAATAATCTATTCCAAAATCAAGCATCAAAGTTTAAAATAAAATAAAAATTCACCAATCCAAATGTAAAAATATAAAGATTTATCAAGAGAAAATATGAAGGTGTGCATAAGAAAAGAAATGATACCTCGACAATTACGTTTCTTCCATTTATTTTTTCAATCATTCACTATTTTTCTTTCGATTCTTCAGATGTAAAAGAAATTAAGGGGGACTCTGAAAGAAAAAAAGATAGAAAGAAGGAGATAAAGAAGGATAAAAAGTAAGAGGTAGAGAGAGAGAGATGAGAAAATGGGGATTAGGGTGTGTTGTGTTGTGTGTGTGTGAGAGAGAGAGAGAGAGAGAGAGAGAAGAGAGAAGAGAGAGGGGTTAGTTGTAAGATATTAAGAACTCTGAAAAAAGAAACGAGAGAGAGAGAGAGAGAGAGAGAGAGAAAGAGAGAGAGATTTATGATTAAAACGGATGTACATTTAGCTGTTAAAAAAGGAAAATAAAGAAAGATGAGAGAGAAAGAGAAATGGGGTTTAGGGTTGTGTGTGTGTAGAGAGAGAGAGAGAGAGAGAGAGAGAGAGAGAAGAGAGAGAGAGAGAGAGAGAGAGATATTAGTTGTACAAAAAAGATATTAAGGGAACTCTGAAAAAACGAGAGAGAGATTTATGTTAAAAACGGGTGTACATTTATCTGTTAGAAAAAGATGGAAATAAAGAAAGATGAGAGAGAGAGAGAGAGAGAGAGAGAGAGAGAGAGAGAGAGAGAGAGAGAGAGGAAGAGAGAAATGGGTGTATATTTAGTTGTTGTGCAAAAACAGATATCACCGGCAAAAGTTTAGCAAAGCAGTATCAAAATTACAGATGAATGCTCATGGCTCATGTTATTGCGTACAAAGGTGGAAGAAAAAAACTGAAAATAAATAAAAACTAAAATGAATGGAATATTAATAGAAGAAATCAATGGAAGACAAAAATCCAAGAAAGAAATAATAACAAAGAGCAGACGGGCGAAATAATATGACAAAGGATTAAAAAAACGAAGAAAAAGAAAAATTAAGAGAAGAAAGGACGAATAACAAAGGAAAAGAAAAGATCAAAGAAGTGAGAAAGAGAATCAAAGAAAGATTGGAAAATGGAAAGAAAGAAAGATAAAAAAAAACAACAACAAAGAAATATGAAACAAGAACTGATGCCGAGAACAGATGAAAATAATAGAGAAATAGTAAAAATAAATAAATTGATAGAATGCAAAAAGCAAAATAAATAAAAGAATAAACAGAAAATACAGTGATAAAGATTTAACAGAAAATTAGAGAAACGTTGCTTAAAATGGAAAGAAAGAAGAACAGAAGGAAAGAAAGAACAAAAGGAAAGGACAGAAAAAAGACAGATAGAAAGAGGGAAGGACTGAAAGGGAAAAGGAAGGCTAGAAAATAAAAAAAATAAAGAGAGACAGAAATAAGGAAAGAAAGAAGGTCAGAAAGACAGAATGTTGAAAAAAAACTCCCCCCCCCACACACACACAGAAAGGAAACAACAATAAAAAAAAGAAAAGCCATTAAGTTGGTTGGTTGGTTGGTTGGTTGGATTTACGGTGTGTCAAGCCTTGGGTCAATTTATGCCGATGACATTTTTTTAATTTATCCTTGTTGGGTATTCCATTTTTGTAAAATCATTTTTTAATCTATTTAGGCCATAGATAGGACCATAACAGGTACTACCACTCCGGGTCAGGCGGGATCTTGGAGCTGTGGCAATGAAGGGGTACTCCACACTCCCCAAAGCTTCAAACTGAAACTTCACCATTAGATGTAGTTTAAAACCAGTAAGAAAACAAGCAAACAAAAAATGCAAAAAAGGAATGAAAAAATAGTGTAGGAAAAGAAAGAATATCGAGAGAGTTTATTGAAATCAAAGAAAAAAGAAAGGATGAAGTTATCTAAGGAGAAACGGACGACTAAAACAGATTGATTTTAACGGCATATAAAACCATCTAGAGTTATTTTCTGGCTAGAGGTGTTTATCCTAGATTCATATTAACATTTTTGTGTTGTTTCTTAAAACATTTTACACGGTCCTATCAATTTTTCTCAAGGGATGGATTTGACACATAGATCTGATCTAAACAGGTATTACACGCCGTATTAGAGTGGACCTGGGAGTAATAACAATGAAATAGTTACTCTCCTCTCTCCCAGACACACACACAGTAATATATATATATATATATATATATATATATATATATATATATCCCTCCTAATGATTAGGATGTGACAAAAGGTCAATTTTAAAGTAGAGTTTAACCGGTTTGAATTCAGAGTTTTCCTTCTCCTAGAATGGTTACCTCCCCAAGATTAAAGGGCTCAATCTGTCCTATATATATATATATATATATATATATAAAAAAGAGAGAGAGAGAGAGGAGAGAGAGAGTTTAAAGAAAATAAGATAAAAAGAAAGTAGTATATGTTATATATATATATATATATATATATATATATATATATATATATATAGAGAGAGACAGGCAGCAGGCAGGCACAGACAGACGTACAGAGAGACAGATAAGAGATAATTTGAAAGGAGGGAAATAAAGATGAAAAATGAAGAGCCACTAAAAAAAGAAAACAGACTAAAATTACAATAGCGCTAAATAAAGAGAGGGAGGGAGGGAGGGGGGTGAATGTAAAAAATCAAGGAAGATAAAAAAATAAGTTATCTAAAACTTATATGTGTGTATATATATATATATATATATATATATATATAGAGAGAGAGAGAGAGGGGGTGTATATGAGGTGGGAAGGAGGGTGATAGAGAAGTTTAATATATTGATTCCCGTGCTTTCTATAACGAAAGAAGAAAAGGCATTCCTTCAACCTTGTAAATACGTTATCACAAGAAAGTAACTGCCGCTAGGGAAGGTGATGGGAGATGAAACAGACTGAAGCGAGGCCGGTTGGAGACGTCGACCACCATTAATAGCCTCGAATCGAATAGACCTAACTAGAGACGATCTGATAAAAGGTACCATCGGAAGCGCTAATGGACACCGTTATTGCCGCCGGGATGGATTGGTCGGTTTGGGGAGAGTAAGGCTGTCAGGCTTGTGAAGAGTTGCAGAAGGTAAGCGATCATTGTAGAGCAATTCAGGTTCACAAAAGACGCCAGCCATTACGTGGCGGTGTCGTAAAAAAAAGCAACAGAAAACGATCATGTTGTTACGCATGCGCAGGTTTCATTGACCGTTTTACGGTGCTACCCTTGAAGTATTATGAAATGAAGAATGAAAAGAGTGCAAGACAAAAAAATGTATAGCCCGCACGGCTGGGGATTTAGAATACATCAATTGAACTTCTGCAGAGGGGTACCCCCGCCCCATAATTGGGGCCACCTGTTGGCTGTGGGTGGCGAACCTTGGTGACTGAGCAGTCAATGACCTGCAAGTGGAATTAGCTTGGTTTCACTCTGGTGACCACCCCATAAAAATGAGTCGTGTATGGTCTCTGACAGACAAATAACACCCGGACAAAATAACACCCGGATGTGGAATTCTCGGAGGTGAAGTTAAGTGAGATCTAAGGGTGAGATTTGAAAAGGCAGCGAGAGTTAGATTTTGAAAAACAGTTAAGTTGAGGACAGCGAGACGAAAGGAGTAGACAGTTGGCCGGTTAAGGGATCGACCCCTGGTCCGGTAAGGCTGGCAGTATGAGGACTTAGAGAAAGAATGAAAGCAAGAAGAAATGAGATTTCATGTGAAGTGTGAAACACATTCCTTGGACCAGAATTATATTCACCTTACAATTTTATTTTTGCTACGTGTTCTTTGCCCTGTGTTTGTTTCTTATTATACTAGTGATCCCCCATGCAGCCCGAGTGAAGTTGAAATATCACAACAGCGGTGGGGTCCGACTATGTTGACGACACGGCCAATGATCTTGGTGGGCGCCAACACAGGCTTCATATTGTTATTGTTGTTATTATTATTATTATTGTTGTTGTTTTTTCTCACACTCCTAAGCTGGTGGTTCACTGGAGGCCGAGTGACAACAAATCTCCTCGTGTCTTCAGGACTTTTCTGAGTATTCTAGCTGATCTTAATAGTGCTGTTGTTTGGATGGTCTCAATTCTTCCTCGGATTTCCAATTCTTCCAGATTCTTTTCCAAAATCTTGGGAACCGTGACACGTGCTCCAATTACAATTGGCACGACCTTTATCTTCATATTCCACGGTTTCTCAGTTCTCAGGCCAGGTCCAAATATTTGTATATTTTTTCGTTTTCTTTCACCTTCACTACGAGATATGTTTTCTTCTTGTTAATTAATATTAGGTCTGGTCTCCTAGCTGGGATTTGGTGATCCGTTTGAATCCCAATGTCTTATTATATTATTATTATTATTATTATTATTATTATTATTATTATTTTACTCCTTTTGAGTTTTCACATCAGCATTAGCTGATGGTCTTTCACTGGAGTCTGAGTGACAGCAAGTCTCCTCAGGTCTCCAGGACTCTTCTGAGTATTCTGGCAGATTGCAGCAGTGCAGTGTTCTGAATGGTTTCAATCCTTCCTCTGATTTCCAAACTTTCCAAACTCTTTTCTAATGCTTTTGGGACTGTTCCAAGTGCACCAACTACAATTGGTATCACTTTCACTTTCATGTTCCATAACTTTTTCAGTTCTCTGGCAAGATCCAGATATTTGTCCATTTTTTCATTTTTCTTTAGCTTCACCTTGTGATCTGCTGGCACTGCAAAATCCACCAGTTGACAAGTTTTTTCTTTTTTGTTTATCAACACTAGATCTGGCCTTCTTGCAGGGATAAGGTGATCCGTTTTTATTTCAAAGTCCCAGAGAATTTTATGCGTTTCGTTCTCAAGAACAGATTCTGGTTTATGCATATACCATTTTGTTGTATGGTCAAATATTATTATTATTATTTAGATATTGAAATGGGGTGGCTTCATTTCCTAAGTGCATTCTCCCACTATAAAGTTAACAAAAATCTCGCTTGGATGTGTCATTTCTTCTGCTTTTAAGTACTATACAAATATAGAAAAATCGGGTCAATTGAATATACGCTAATAGAATATAGAATTGCAACAGCCGGAATATGACTTTCCATTTACTCAATGGGAGGAGAGAGAGAGAGAGAGAGAGATTGGAAAAGAAGTATAAGTTAATGGTTATAGATACAATGACATAGACCGACATCAACGTATATTTCTTAATAGATAAATATTAGGAGATGGGAATAGGATGTAAATATGTCTAGGTTTATATGCAGGTATTATATATATAATATATATAATGTACATATATATATATGCATAATTGTGTGTATATAGGTATATGTACATATATATATATATATATATATATATATATGTATATAGGTATATGTAAAATATATATATATGTGTGTATATAAATATATATATATGTGTGTATATAGGTATATGTATATATATATATATATATATATATATATATATATATATATATATATATATATATGCATAATTGTGTGTATATAGGTATATGTACGTATATATATATGTGTATATAGGTATATGTACATATATATATATATGCATAATTGTGTGTATATAGGTATATGTACGTATATATATATGTGTATATAGGTATATGTAAGTATATATATATATGTGTATATAGGTATATGTACATATATATATATATATATATATATATATATATAGATGCATAATTGTGTGTATATAGGTATATGTACGTATATATATGTGTATATAGGTATATGTACTATATATATATATATATATATATATGCATAATTGTGTGTATATAGGTATATTACGTATATATATATGTATATAGGTATATGTACATATATATATATATATATATATATATGCATAATTGTGTGTATATAGGTATATGTACATATATATATATGCATAATTGTGTGTATATAGGTATATGTACATATATATATATTGCATAATTGTGTGTATATAGGTATATATATATATATATGTATATGTACATATATATATGTGTATATAGGTATATGTACATATAGGTATACATATAGTATATGTATATATATATATATATATATATATATGTGTGTATATAGGTATATGTACGTATATATATATGTATATAGGTATATGTACATATATATATATATATATAATAATATAATGCATAATTGTGTGTATATAGTATATGTACGTATATATATGTGTATATAGGTATATAATTGTGTGTATATAGGTATATGTACATATATATATATATATATATATATGCATAATTGTGTGTATATAGGTATATGTACGTATATATATATGTGTATATAGGTATATGTGTGTATGTATGTATAAATATGGCAAGAGGAAAAAATGTCCATTCAGAGATTGTATGACCCAAAATAATTTTCCTATACCATAATGTGACATTTCTAATTCCAAACGTAATCTCCATCCAACGCCGTCACGAGCTTATCACGATGTCTGATAAAAATAGAAAAATCTTCATCTCGGCTACACATCACCAGTTATCATGGCGTTAAACGAACAACCATGACATATATTCAATACTACAACAAAATACTAGCAACAGATAAAAACTGCACCAAATCTATATTTACTAGCAGGACCTATGGATATACCACATTATGATAATTTAATGTTTGATATGTTTACTTGCAAATTAGCAAAAACGTTTAATATGTAAAATGTATAATAATCTTAATTTAAGTCTCTCTCCGTTTTTTTTTTCTTTTCTTTTAATCTTTTCATTATTGTTTTTATTGAAACTGATTAGCGTTATCGCTTCCGCGCACTCAACCCTCTCTCTATTTTTCCTCTACTCTCTTTTTTTCTTTCTTTCTTTCTTATTATATTTTTTCTGTGTGCATGTCCTTTTTCTTCCCTTTCTTTCTTTATAATAAAAACGGAATGATCCATTATTTAGCTGAGGTGACGACACTCAAAAGAAATAATTCGGCGGATAAGCGACACCAGATAATCAGGATTTACATTTTTAATTTCGTCCTGGACGACTTGAATGGTCTCATTTTTAGTTAGAAATGTGTTGCAAGATGATAACCATCGTACAATTAAAGAACGCATTAGTTAGTATCAATGTATTGTTACATGATTCGTGGGTTGCCTACGAATTATGATTGTAGTGTACTAAAATTTAAATAACGGTATGGTAAATGGAAAGTTAGCATTAACCGTTGTAGAAGTGATTGACAACAAGTTCATCTTTCACTGACCTAGCCGCTGATTTCTCATTGGCTAAGGCAAGGCGTGTAAAGGGGAGTGGGTTAGATTTGTGCGGTCAGTCGAAAGGTGCAGACGTAGGTCGTCTGTTTCCAGGTGAGCCATCTTCTCAACGTGCTGTTAAAACCTTTTAGGGTTTGGATTTAATAAAGATGTCTGAGAAAAAATAAAGTCTTGCTTAATTATCAAAGACAAAGATGGGCACAGACAACCAAGACCAGCAAAAAGAAGCTGTATCAACCAGAGGAAGAAATTACCCAAAGAAGTGTTATAGACGAGCTTAGCCTACCTTTCTAGAAGAAAAGCTGGTCCAAGACTATTTGTACACTGCTGTTTTAGAACCTGGTGATTGCTGACCCTGCTTCAGAGTGCTTCGGCTTCTGGAGCGGCAAAATAAAATTAACAGCGTTGATCCGGGGGGGGTATTTCCTCAGGCAATACCTGCCCCCTTTATTTAAAGGGCAGGGATAGGTTTATTGCCCAGGGCTGAGGCGCCCCCTTAAGGGGAATGCCGACAGAACCAACGCATTTTTGTGCCTACTACCCATGAGCTTCTGCTTGTGGGTGGCCCACATAAAAATGCCCCTGTGTCACGCCCTCATAAGTAGGACGAGGGGAAAATACTCTGAGACGGCGAAGATTACGGAACCATTACGCGAACCGTCTACCTCGATGTTTGTTTGTGCGAGTTACTCTATGTCTGGCGCAAACTGTATTTGGATGTACTTGTATACTGAATATTGTATGATCCAGTATACAACAAGATGGCCAGTCGCCGAAATAGAACTTCCTAGGAACTCTCCTCTCCTCTCTCCCCCAGGAAATTAAGTGGGTATACAACAATATATATATTTACCAACCCCTCCGCATGAGCAGGATGTGGCACAAGGTCAATTTCTTAAGTGGAGTTTAACAGGTTTGAATTCAGAGTTTTCCTTCTCCTAGACCGGTTAAAGAACCCGTAATGCCCTACTATTTATCCATAGCTGGAGGGAGAGTAGAATTCGTACCTATCCCAAGGGTATTAGCACTGAGTGAAATATAATTATCGCATCCAGGATTTGAACTCGGGGTGCCGAGTCCATTTCCCATGACTAACCATTATACCACGCGCTTCCATACAACAAAATAGATTTCAAGATTTATCACTGACAATTTATTTCTCATATCTGAAAACAGATATTGCCATGTGAAGTTATCCAACCATATCCATTGCAGAATTCTGAATGAAAATATATTTTCGTGAATTGTATTCAAAACTGTTTTTTGTTGTAAACATCTTAGTTGAAAATTTCATGAGTAACGCACTACAAGTTTTCATTGAGAAATTTTATATTGTCAAAGATTCTTATTAATTTTGAGACTGTAATAATTTATTGCGCTGATTTATGCCTTTCATTTATTATTGTAAATGCTTTCATTCATTCCATTATTATTTATACTAACAACAGAAAACACCCCCCGGGCGTCGTAAAAATTAATTTTTGAAAGACATTGCCAGAGAGGGTGGAAGTTAAAAATTCAATGTCGGAGGGTTTGTATCATAAGTAAGTAAAATCCTCATATTTATTAAAGGAGTAAAAAAAATAAAACAATTTGAAATGAAAACTGAGCCCCGTCACTCTCAAATAAAATGTTTCGTGCATGTAATAATCAAACAATTATTTTGAATATTTTCCGCATCAATTTTACACAAAATCGTAGGTATTTATTTATTTGTAAACTTTTTAGTTAACTTCTTGTTACTGTAAAAAAAGGACGAGATTAAAAAACATTTTTAAAAAATTGCTTACTCAAATTTTGGGTGTATATAGCATAAGGATATCGTGATGTAAGCTGTGACGTAGAGCTATGACGTAGTTTTTGATACAGACAGAAATACAGACAATCTCCATTATTAATAGAGATAGATATTAATACTCGTGTTCCTAGTGCAAAAATAGGTTCTGGCTTTAATTCAGTTTGCTTAAGGCTGGATTTTAAACAAATTTAAATAGTTATCATGGATCTTGTTCTATATTGTCGATATACATTCAGCCTTACGTTTGGTTTAATGGAGATAAACAGCCAGAAAGTGTTGCATATAGAAACACCGACACTATATATATAATTTATTTTACTGATTTATCTTCAATTGTTTCTTCAGCTTCTCTTTATTTTTCTTCTCCACTGTCTTCGTTGATTTATTATAATCTGCATATCTATATATCAGTACTTGTGTTCCTTAATTATACAACTATTGTCATCTTGCAACAACCTCTAGTTAAAAGTTAGACCGTCCAAATCATACAAGATGAAATGCAAAAATGTAAATCCTGATTATCAACGAATTCTTATTTCTTATGAGTGTCGTCACCTCAGCTAAATAATGGACCATTCCGGTTTTATCATAAAGAAGAAAACGGGCAGAAAAGGACATGCTACACAGGAAAATATAATAAGAAAGAAAGAGTAAAAAAAGTAGAGGAGTGAGGGCACGGAAGCGATAAGGCTAATCTGTTTTATTCGAACGATGAAAAGAAGGAAAGAAAGAACGAAAAAGAATGAGTTAAATCAATATTATTATACTTTTTACATATTGAAGAATTTAGCAATAGCTCTCAAGTAAAAAAAATCAAACGTTGTAATAATTAAATTATCATACTGTGGTTTATGAGGAAGTCAGGGATACAAAACTAAAAAAAAAAAAAAGCAAATAAAATTCAAACTTTCCAACAAGTAAAAATTACTCAGCCAGTTCATTCTCATGTCAGGTTTTCGAGAAACATTTAATAGAAAATCATTGCGATCATCATCATCATCATCAAGTCGTGTTAACAGCACTGGTTCCCTTGACGCTCTCTCGCTATTGTTACATAATGTATGGATAGCCTGTTAATTATATACAGTAGCGTATTTTAAATAACGGTTAATGGAAAGATACAGGGACTTGTGATTGGCACGATGTAGCCCTGTTTTGACCTACGCTTCCGGTTCGTCTGTTCTCGGAGGGGAACGGACCTTAATGGCTGGTTCCGATCAATTAGCCAAATTCTTACACGTGTGTTTGTGGTCTGAGATCTTAATAAAGAAGATATATGAGCACAAGCCTTCACCACTATAAACAAATCCCTGTGTGGGAGTTCATTGTGTGTATGAACCCTCATACGTCGAAAATCGACGGGAGAGTCCATTTATATATATATATATATATATATATATATATATATATAATATATTGTCGTTGTGGAGTCTACGTATGCTTCTTTATTGGTATATCTAATGAGTCTAATTTTCCACGTGTGTGTGTGTGTATATATATATATATATATATATATATATATGGTGATTTAGTGTGAAGCATGGGTAAAGTGTAAAATAAATGAGAAACTGTGTTGGATATTATATGCTATGCTCCATTTTAATTCATCGAATATTTCGAGAGAATGACTCCCTTTTAGAAGGACTGTTTAGAGTCTATAAGATCCTTGTAAAAGGGAGGTAATTCTCTCGAAATATTCGATGAAATAAAATGGAACGTAGCACATAACATCCAACTCCGTTTCATAATATATATATTATATATATATATATATATATATATATATATATATATATATATATCAAAAGGACTATCTAACTAGGTTTCACCGTTAGATGAAACCTAGGCAGGTAGTTTCTGATTCCTGATGTCCTTATAATTTTGGTCTACTTATTGAGCACTTTTTACATATTTCACATTGACACCTCTTTCGGTGTTTTTCTTTTAACCATTCATCACGATACCGACGATTCTTTTCAGACAACACGGATGCTTTGGTTTTTTCTTTTTTTAATATTTTCCCCAGACATCAACTTGTACATTTCTTTATTTTAAAACGGCACAAACTTCTTTTTTTCACACCTTCAGACTTTAGAAATAAAAAATAAAATTATGTATATGTGTGTGTGGGGGGGGGGAGGAGGGAGAGAAAGTGCTGTCACTACGGGGAGAAGATATAGATTCAGCTAAGTTAAAGTTACAAATATATCGTTCATAAGTGTCACTCATTCAGTTATAAATATACATAGGTGGGATATAGATATATTTATAAATGTCACTGTCACTGGGTCAAAGGGTCTCTACTCATGTAGCGTGTCTTCGAAATAAATAAAATGGCGGAGCCCATACATCCCCAGATCTAGTTTTCAGTTTTCAATCTACTCTACTATTAAAATACACAGATAAATAGTTAGAGTTATCTTAAATATTTCGGTTTTCTGTTTCTGTGACGGCATTCACTATGGGTCTACCTGGTTTTCACCAAA
The DNA here is from genome assembly GCA_023376005.1 of Doryteuthis pealeii. Lineage (NCBI taxonomy): Eukaryota > Metazoa > Mollusca > Cephalopoda > Myopsida > Loliginidae > Doryteuthis > Doryteuthis pealeii. Next base: position 132,031,025 of record CM042137.1, on the reverse strand, counting down.
AGGATTTTCAGGATTATTTGGAAGATCTTTACGTGAAAACCAGGTAGATAGTATCTTACTCATTATAGGTTTTCTACAATATATAAAGTTTTGTTTTTAAATAATATAGGTGCTATGTTTGTGGATAGACAGCGTTTAATATCATTGATAGGGCATTTATATATGAGTTAAGGTAGCGTGGACATGGAGTCAAAGGCGAGAAACTGTCAGTAACCAGGTGATGACTCTATATCCACACTACCTTAACTTATATATATATATATATATATATATATATATATATATATATATATATATATGAGAAGTAGATACGCAAGCGATGTATTTATGATATGGCTTTTTTTAGCCGACAATTTTTGGGAGAATATGTGCTTAATTGAAGTCGTACCTAATTTTGAAAGTTAATTAATTAATTAATCAATCAATTAGGCGTGCATACCTATTAAATGTAAGGCTAAACAAATCGAGAAAAATCAATCAATCTATATATATATATATATATATATATATATACACCAACCCCTCCGCACGAGCAGGATGCGACACAAGGTCAATTTCTTAAGTGGAGTTTAACAGGTTTGAATTCGGAGTTTTCCTTCTCCTAAACAGGTTACCTAGTCATGTTTAAAGAGCCCAGTCTGCCCTGTTATTTACCAATAGCTGGAGGATAATTGGATTATTACCTTTTCCGAGGTGAAATGAAAACAGTTTCGTCCAGGAATTGAACTCGGGTCGACGATTCTATTTCCTATGACTCTAACCATTACACCACGGGCACCTCTTAAATATACATATATTTATATAACTTAAATGTGTGTGAGAGAGAGAGAGAGAGAGAGAGAGAGAGAGAGAGGTGTGTGTGTGTGTGTGTGTGTGTAATGGAAACTAAAATGGCAAAAACGTTGAAAAAATTTACAGCCAAACAAAGTATTCTCATAAAACCAAACAAACATGGTACAAGACGCCCCAAAATACCGACCAATAACAAATCGTAGACATTAAAGTGTTTTCACATAAATAAAAAAACTGAGTGATAATAAACCAGCAACTCCAATGAGACGGAAAACGAGCCAAACAATTCCTGAAAATGTTGTAACTGGTTAGTTATGTAAGTCAATCGATTCGATTGGTTGTTGTCGACAAACCAATTTTATTCACCATTCTTGCAATTATCTGTCTCGTAGAGAAAATGTAAACGACACTTGAATATAATAAATAACTACTTATCAAGAACGGCATATCACTAAACAGAAATCGGCTCGCGAGAAAAATGGCTTATTAAAGAGCTTATTTTGATTTTAATAATGGCTGTAAGTGCTACTTAAAACATCTCCAATACTCACTTTATTTATTAAGACTATTTAATTATTTTACAAAATATGAATATGTGTGGATAAAGTGAGGCAACTGTCAATATTATAAATACTAGCAAGAATATGCACCACCCGCCGGGTGTAAGTATTTAAGTTTTAATGTAATGAAATATATTAAATTTGAAAGACTAATGAAATTAAATAATAATGAATATAAAAAGATTACTTATTTTTATTATTTCAATTGGTTTCTATATATTAAAAAAATCATAGAATTGATTCTGATATGTTGGAGGATTCAGTCAGTAGAGCGTTCGTCTAGGAATCACAAGGTTCCTGGTTCGATACCAGCCCTCGCCAACTCAGCGTATGAGTAGGACAGAGATCTGTGCGGTAAAGTGAGGGGCTGATGATAGGTGTGGCGCTCCACCCCAGACTCTTAAATGATTTCCTTGGTCTAGTGCTAGTGAAAAGGGGATAGACTCCCTCGCTGTCTGGCTGATACCGACATTAGGCCACCCCGTAGACGACTTTTTTATGTTGGGGGATAAAACAATGTTAGATCAATAACACCAAGTAATAATTTATCAAACCAGGTTTTGTTAAAACCAGTATGCAAATTAACCACACCAATTATTATGTAAACCTTTATTTTACAGTAATATATAAGACACATGCAGAGTAATAACATGGGCGGTTTTGAGGGAAATCTAACTCCGATTTTCATAGAGACATCGTTAATAAATAAAATTTATTCAATGTATTAATGATTTTGACTATAAATTATATAAATGATAAACTTACGCAATCCAAGAAGGTATTGTGACGTAAGCAATAACGTAGTTTTGGTTACAGACACTGACACCTATTCTCCATTATAATAAAATATATTAAAATGATCGGAGCGCGCGTGCACACACACACACACACGCACACATACAGACACACACAGTGATGTTAGAGTACGCCGATTAGATCACCCCTCTCAGTAATGAGGCCTGGAGATTTGATATGTGGATTCACACTTTCCTCATGACTCCCAGTTCTACTCTGAGCTGGTGTTGTATTACCTGTTAGGGTCACATTTATGGGTCAAATAGACAATCTTGAAAAATAATGCAATGATTTGATAGAGCGCTTATATATGAATTAAAGTAGCGTGGACATGGAGTCAACACCTGACAGTTGCAATTTTCAGAACAAAACTTGGTCTGAAGATCACATAGATGAAGAACTGTCCAGGTGTTGACTCCTTTTCTACACCTTAACTCATATATATATATATATATATATATATATATATATATATATATATATATATA
>CM042137.1:132015890-132020890 GCA_023376005.1 Doryteuthis pealeii | reverse complement strand
CTACTTGTAAACATTTCTCTCTGTATGTTCTGTGCATTTACATATATAGAGTGTCTACAAAAGTAAGAAACAGTTTTAAAATCTTTTTAAAAATTGAGATATGTTTAATATTTGCAACTCACTTTAGTAGAAAAGCAAATATTTATTTCTTAAACGTTCAACGTTTTTCACAATAGTATTTACTTAACCCCAACACCATAGATAGGATGTGATATAAAGTCTAATTTTTAGGTGGAAGTCTTCTCGCACATCAATGCATGGATAAGGGCAGTACTAAAATGCTGAGTCTCCGTCAGCATTCCTCACTTGGGCCTGGGCATTAAGCAATGAACCTGACCTTTGCTCTTTTAGATGAACTGCCTGGTCCTCCTCGGGAGCGGGGGGAGGATGAGGCCAATCTCAATATATCGATCAGCAATAGTTTCCTCTCCATTTGTTTGCCCCTTCCTATAATTTAATGTTTTTTAAAACATTTTTGCCTTTTTCATTTATTCTAAAACAAACAACAACAACAACAAAAAAAAAACAGTACGGATTTCATTTATTCTCCCTCTTGTATGGTCTTCCATTCAGTCATATATATCTTTGTTTATCTTTCGGGTGCCGGTTTAGCTCAGCCAGTAGAGAATCCGCCTCGGATCTACAAGGTTCCCGGTTCGATACCGGCCCTCGCCAACTGAGGACATAAGTAGCTCGGATTGGGGCTGTACGATAAAGTGGAGAGGTGATGGATGATGTGGCGCCCGATCTCAGACGCTGGTCTAGCTAATGAACCGACTATATCTACGCTAACCTAACTTTGATGCATATGCTCTATCACTGATATTAAGTACTCTTATCCATAAATGTAGCAAACTATATATATATATAATATGGTTATCTTCAGTTGCGCATGCCCTATGAAGTTTCAACAGTTCAGTTGAATATATGGTTTGAATACAATTACCGAGGGTTAGTGACTCCTTGTCAATGCTATCGTAATTAGAAATATATATATATATATATATATATATATATATATATATATATATATATATATTCACCGTAAAAGGAATATTTAAAGAAAAGATTTAAAACATTTTGCGGGCCTTCTTTATATATATATATATATATATATTATATATATATATATATATATATATATGATAAAGAAATGTTTTAAATATATACATATATGTTTTAAGTATATGGGGGTAAAATAAAGAATTAAATCGGACAGTATGTAGAAAATAGAAAAACAAAGATTTTCAAAAAATAATTATTTATTCTTGATGATGAAGTCGATGTAATAACGTTTCCTTTTTTTTTTTTTAACAAATTTTCTTCAGGATTTGAGGTGGACGAAATTTTGTTTGGTAAGGGTGGGTGAATGGTTGTGCATTAAGTAAGAGTAATAACCAATGTCGGCCAAACGTTAGTTCTGGGTCGCGTGGACATTATATATATATATATATAAGATTTTTTTGATGTTTGTTTTTTAGAAGCATTGTTGAATAAAGTATATATTATTATTTATATTTTTGCTTGAAGGCAATTACAATGCGTATATCGTATAAAATTCGATAATTATAGAAAATAACCATGACAAGTGAATTTGGCAAACGATTATGCGATGCTAGAACATCGTACAGTCTGTTTCAACTTTATTAATTCTCATCAGCGATGTATACTAACGATTTCCCTCCGACAGAAATCGAAACCAGTAGTCCAGCAGGCAAAGTCTGTGACTTTACCGCTCGGCCAACAGTCCGCATCGTACAATCCCTGCGAAATTAACCTGTCAATGATAATAGCACGCCTCTACCATATGAGGTCCGCGGACGTTGAAACAGAATGTGCGATGTTCTAGCATCGCATAATCATTTGCGAAGTTCACTTGTGATGGTTATTTTCTATAATTATCGAATTTTATACGATATACGCATTGTAATCGCCTTCAAGCAAAAATATAAATAATAATAATAATATATGTGTGTATGTGTGGAGAGAGAGAGAGAGAGAGAGAGAGAGAGAGATGTAGATATATAGATATAGAGATAGATATATAGATATAGAGATAGAGATAGAGAGATAGAGAGAATCAACGATACGAATATCAGAATATTGTTGGTAAAACAATTGGGTAACCATTTACATAAGAGCGTATAGAAGGAAAAACGTTAATGATAGTTACAGTGTAGCATTTAACTTGGATCAGACAAACAGGGTAAAAAAGAAACAAAACATAAACAAATAATTGATGAATCTTCAGGTATTTGGAGATGGTGAAGTACATTGTATTCATATTTATTTAGTTTTCTGCTTTTACCGCTAGGAGAAATGTCGAATAATTGTCTATTATTTTTTGGAAGAAAAACTTGAAATTTTAGGGTTAGGTCGATACGTGCGTATTTCACTCATGCTTTTTTGTTTTCACTTTTTATTTTTCGAATATATTTATTCCTTTATCTTCTCAGGTAATGAGTCTCTTGCAGCTATCGGGGTAAATGGTACTTTTGGCGAAGGCAGTGCTTGGAATAAAATAAATAAAAGCAAAAGACAGGGACATTTAAGAAAAAAAAAAGATTGTTAAATAAAGAATGAGCTGAAATGTCTACATATCAGAGAATGTCTTTGAGAGAAAAAAAAATTGATTCAAGCATAGAAATCCTATTGAAGCACACACACACACACAATATATAGGAAAAAAGTTTTCATTTCTTAAAACCAAAAACATCTCAGAATAACTAGAAAATATATACGCCTTCCGGGTGCAAGTGTCTAAGTTTTAATGTGGAAAAATGTAGAAAGACACGAAGTATTACAAAGGATTAGTATTTCTTCTTGATATCAATATCGATACTATAACGTTTCTGTTTTTGCAACCTTCTTCAGGACATGTGGTAAAATCTTTTGTGGAGATGTAAGATCCTTCTTGTTGGATTATGAACATTGATGGCCGCATATTGGATGTGGAGTAGTCAATGTCAACTCATTGTTAAAAACAAAAACACCTTAGAATAACTAGCAAATATATACGCCTTCCGGTTGCAAGTGTCTAAGTTTTAATGAGGAAAGAATGTAGAAAGACACGAAGTATTACAAAGGATTAGTGTTACATAATTGTTAGTCACCTAACACTTATTTACAGTAGTGTAGAAACCAAAATGGCCGTTATAAGTTGCAGCCGGCAGCCTTGAAGGGTTGAGTGACAAGGCTTGACCTCATCCTGATTCTTCCGGTGGATACCGTGAGAATCGGCGGAGAAGACCCTCTTCCGGTTTAGATTAGAAACAGAGTTTAGATCAGTATCAGCCAAGCCACGAAAGTGGTAAGTCGTGCTAAGCGCACGGCCGACTCAATATGCGCAGGTAGTCTGGTGGGGATTTCGGAATAAAATATGATCTAATCGAAGTCTTGTGTTATTGTCTAAAAACTACCAATGACACAGGGCTTCTGATAAAGAGAAATCCCCAATGGAAGACCAGACACGAAGTAGCCAAGACAAAGTTCAGACCGTAAGATACCAAAGATGAGCAGAAGAATAATAGAAGTAAAGAAGGAGAGTATACAACATTAGTATTTCTACTTGATATCAAAATCGATACTATAACGTTTCTGTTTTTGCAACCTTCTTCAGGACATGTGGTGAAATTTTTTGTGGAGATGTAAGATCCTTCTTGTTCGATTATGAGCAGTGATGGTCGCATATTGGCGAAGTAGAGTAGTCGGTGTCAGCTCATTGATCGTGAGGTAGATGTTTTAATATAATACGTTTGAGAATAAAGCAATAATATTAGCGATCAATAACATCAAGTAATTATTTATTAAATCCAATTTTATTAAAACCAGTGTGCAAATTATTTGCATCACATTCTATGTAAACCTTTATTTCTCAGTAATATATAAGACACATTTTTTAAACGCTTTAATAGCATGGGCTGTTTTGAGGAAAATCTGACTCAGATTTTCATAGAGATATCGTTAATAAATAAGATTTATACTGTCTTAATGATTCCGAGTATAAACCAAGTACTCATTGATAAATTTACGTATTTCCCGAGAGTATTGAGACGTAATTTCGGTTACAGACACAGACACAGAATCTCCATCATAATAAAATAAATGTATATTCAATTTACATGAAGTAAGCAAAACATCTGTGGTGCATCGATTAGCGAACTTGCAAGATGAGAATGTTTAACGGGTTCAAACAAAGAAATAACTTCAGATTCAGTTTTAATCAGTGGCAATTGAGACAGTGGTAACCATATACGGTTTGTGTGTGATCTCCCCACAGGTAAACCGGTACTACTATGTGAAGGGAAATAAAAGTACAGTAGTATACCTCTGGGTATATACGAGTGTGGGACTTGCTTGTGCACTATGGATAACACTTTCATATGTCTGTATTGTGAGAGGTATCCGTGGCTATATCTCTCATCTTAAAATCCTCTACTTAATTTTTGAGTTACTGGTCTGGTATTTTTATCATCGTACTTCTTCTATCGGTTTGGTTCTGTTGTTCGGGGTGGTTCCGCCTACTTCTCTTAACTTCTTCATAGTTCTGGTGTTTAAGATATGCCAAGGTTGCCATAGTTTTTAGAGACAAACCCAAAACATATCATTTTTGTGATCACAGTTTATTAAATTTAAAATTAGGATTTCTCAATCCACCGCGGGAGTCCCCGGCCAAATACATTCTTACATTCGGGGGTCTAGCCGAAAATCGAGGTTTAAGCTCAGGTTATTACATGTTAATCACTCTAATGGCTCGGATTTGAATTCAACAACACCTGAACTCAAATCTGTTTCTATACTAACCATCTAAAAGTGATGGTACGCCCATCAGTATACATTACCAGTATAACAGACTCAAAGGAGTCTCCGCCCTGTCGGCTGGGGCGTTAGAATGCACCGACTGCACCTCTGCAGAGGGGTAAGACTCCTCCAATGGGGCCACCTGTTGGTCGTGAGTGGCGAGTCGTGATGCTTAAGGATAGAACCCAGGTGGTTGAGCA
>CM042137.1:131968390-132010890 GCA_023376005.1 Doryteuthis pealeii | reverse complement strand
GGTACTACCACTCCAGATCTGAGTGCATTCTCACACAGATATCCCAGACTAGAGCCTTTTCATCAGATGCAGTTTTGTGTCATACCCAGGGCACCTATTTTTTGGGGGTCTTACACTATTTTTCTGACATCCCACCATGTTAGATAAGCACACAACCCGATTTACGTGGTAATCCACGCACAAAACGAAGTGTTACATAATCTATGCATAGATTATTGTCAACCCCCTGTATTTCTGTAGGGATGGCCCCTTTTCATATCACGGGCGGGACTTTCCATGGAATATTACAGAAAGTCCGCGAAATAGCTGAAGTCACGTGGGACCGAGTTAACTCTCAGTTCAAGCTTGGACGTCCAGGCAGAAACTGTGTCTGCCTTAGCTGTGCTCAAATGCACATTCGCGTTGTGTTAGAAGAAGAAGTTTAAAGAAATAATATGGTGTTCTTGCTTGATGAATGTCTTGGCAAAGATACTGACCAAGAAGAAGGAATGCATCAAAGACGAACAGCCAACAAGAATCTAGAAATAGAATTCAAAACGGAGAGAAAGAATAGAAACGACTAGAGATCACCAAATGGCCAAAGAAGTAAGTAATGCAAAATGCATCTCTCTGTCTACCTGTGTCTATCGCTCCCCTCTCCCCAGTAAAAGAACACTTGTGTATATACCCAACATGGGTATATGTGTATGAGTATGTAACAGAAGCTCATGCGGTGGTCAGTGATAAAAATTGCATGTATCCTCTCAGCATTCCTCTTCTGAAGGCCTCAGGCATTGGGCCCAAAACCCAGCCCTGACCCTTTTCACGCCAGTCTTACCGGTCCAATCACCTATGCTACTGGGCACAGGGCTCGAAGACCTGGTAAACATAGTCAACATAATAAACACATCTGCAAACCTCTTCCCCCATAACTGCCTTATCTGCCCAAGCAGTAGTAGCACTCGATAGGTTGAACTTCTTAGGAAGAAGTATCTTCACAGTACCCCTGGGAAAGGTCTAATGTAAATCATATAGCTACCAACCCCTCCGCACGAGCAGGATGTGACGCAAGAACATTTTCTCGAGTCGGGTTTAACAGGTTTGAATTTAGATTTTCCTTCTCCTAGAATGGTTACATAGCCAAGGCTCTAGATGAGCAGTACCAGCTCAGTCTGCCCTACTATTTACCCATAATTGGAGGGAGAGTAGTTAGATGCATACCTTTCCCTGGGGTGTCAGCACTATGTTAAATACTGAGATGGGTAACCATTTAAGAAACAGTTGGTACTGTAAGCAACCTGATATCAAAATGACTTGATTTGGCATTAGCATTAAATGACCCGAAAAGGGTTGATATGCCGTAAAACAAAACAACCAACCAACTATGTTAAATACTAACAACCTCGTCCAGTAATTCGAACTCAGGTCGACGGGTCCATTTCCTACGACTCAAACAATTACACAACCGCCTGATGTTAATTATATCTAAGAATAATTTCCTTTTATTGATGAGTCATCGTTTCTTTCTTCTTTTTTTTCTTTCTTTTTTTGTTGTTGTTTTGTTTGGTTAGTTTAACCTAGCTAGGTGACGGTAGCGGGTTTTGAGCTTGCTTTGCAAACATCGGGCGAAGATTTTCGCCTGTCTTCGTCTTTGAATGCATCAACGAACAAAGCCAATAGGAAGTTGCTGAGGTCGAGCAGTCTGACTATTGATGCGAAATTATTGTTTTATTTGCTCCTTGGCCAAGATACGGCTATTCTTGCCGATCCTTCTTCGAGATGTGAACCCTGGCACTTCTGTATTTATTAATCATCTTGAAATGCAATGAAACGTTGAGATTATGCCCATCCATACATTCATCCCTTGTCATCTGCTCTGTTTCGCATTTATTTAGATCCGCACCAATGCATCAAAAATGCACGTGAACAGATTATATGTTGTCGTGTATTCGGCCTCTGAGAAACTATGTCAATTTATTCATGGTTTTATTGATTTAATTCATATACAATCCCTAAACACGCCCTGATTATAATCCGTTGACTGTGTCCGTTTCAAAAGGGGTAAGAGCTTTTTAAGAACGGGATGTCTTGTGTATCTGTATCTGATGGTGAGGCTCAAGATTTGCAAGTGAAGATACACCTTCATTGTCATTACTCCAGGTCCACTATGACCCGGAGTTATAGTAACGATTGATTTTGTTTCTTTGGTTATTTTTTAATGGCATATCAAACCCTGTATGTTATCTAATGCAACAAATCTTTTTTTTTTATATACGATTGGCAAGCGAATAGTTTGTAGGTAAATATTTGTTTGGTTTTATAAACTAGTAGAAACTAGCAGTATGATAATTCAATTATTACAAATGTTTACTTAAGAGCTAGCAGATAGTTCAATATGTAAAAATATAAGAATCTTGATTTATCTCTCTTTCTCTCGTTCTTTTTTCTTTCTTTGCTTCTTTTGTCTTTATGTTCGGAACTGATTAGCGTTATTGCTTCCGCGTGCTCTTTCTTTTTTCTTTCTTATTATATTTTTCTGTAGTATATACATTTTCATCCCTTTCTTTCTAATAAAAACGGAATGGTCTTTATTTAACAGAAGGACAACACACATAAGAAATAATTCGGTGGATAAGAAACACCAGATAATCAGGATTTACATGTTTGCATTTCATCTTCAGCGATTTGGACTGGACGAATATTAATATATAGATTTTTATTGATTTAATTTATATACAATCCCTAAGCACGGTCTGATTAGAATACGCTGATTGTGTCCCTTGCAAAGGAGTAAGAACGTCTTAAAAACGGGATATACTGGATATAACACTGAGTTACATCTGATAATTAGGATCTAGTTTTGCAAGTGGGGAGTACCCCTTCTTTGACATTACTCTCAAGTCAACTATGACCCGATGTTATAATACCGATTATTCACTTTTTCTTTATTTATTTATTAGTTTATATACAATTTATATATTTGAATTATGTACACATTTATGCATACTAATTATTCATTTAAGATGTTAAATTGTTATAAGTTGCTTTATTAAAAAAAAATGAATCTAGATTGTTAACCATTACACCACGTGAGGTGCCCATAGTTATTTACTAAGCTTAGCTTAGATGTGGTACAAGACCAGAAGTATGGGGCACCCAATGAGAATCAAACTCACTAACAATGGTTTACGAATCTAGCTTGCTAACCATTTCACTATGATATTTTGGGTTATAAGATGTGCTGAAGATTACAACTTCTATTTATAAACTCTTCCAAAACAGCATTGGCTGAATCGGCTAATCAAAACGCTCAAACATGTATTTAAAGGCGTTGATAAATTGTCCTACAATTGCTTGCCGGATGTACAGACAAACTGGCGAGGATTATACAAATTATTTTAAAAAAATAAAATTTTAATAATCCTTTTTCTTTTGATCTTTCTTATGTGTTTGAGGGATTTATTTCGCAACTGTTACAGAAGTAAGTAAATTTGGCAGAGTGGCATATTGTCGGTATCAGTCGAACAACGAGGGGTTCTATTCCCTTTTCCCTAGCGCTAGCCTGGGGAGATTGTTTTTGCGTCTGAGGTGAAGCACCACACTTTCTATCAGCTCTCCCCTGTACCGCACAGATCCAAGCTGCACTATTCATGCGCTGATTAACAATAATTGGTATCGAACCCGGTCACTTGTGATTCATAGGCGTATGCTCTACCGACTGACCTAAACCTGCTTTTTGAAGACGGAGCTTCTTTCTATTTCTGGTTCTATCTTGTAGATCTCCTATGTAGATAAAAATGAAATCTCGTAACCGTTCCTATATATATTAAAAATGAAATTCATCAAAAATATTTAAGAAAATCACATCCTGTTACGAGTCTAGTCGCCATTTTAGGTGCTTAGTTCCGCTGTTGTATTGAGTGAACTTTTAGTGGATATTACTTGTGGCATAAAGATTGATTTATTCCTTGAAGTAGAAAGGTGTAGTATCAGTTTAATCCTTGTCTGTTGATCCTTGAAGTATTACATGCAGTAAAAAATATATAGTATCACTTGTTTGCTGATCCGTCTAATATTCCCTGAAGTATAAACATTGCTATATCAGTTTAACCCTTGTCTGTTGAACCTTGAAGTATTACTTGAAGGGTGTGTTTTCTTTGCCCAGAGAAAATTGCAAATCCTGATATTTTTAACAAAGATATACGCATTTCCCTTTGGACAAGTCTCGATCTGTATTTGGTTATCTTATTGCTAAGTGCTGTGAATGGTGCTTCGTATAAATGTTATTGCAAATGGTTGCAGCATTTTAACTGCATTTTGAGACTTAAATGGTTACTGTTTAAACTAAATTTGCATAGGTGTTTACAAAAAAACTAGAATTACGAATTTGTGGTTCTATCGGTAATATATATATATATATATATATATGGGCAATTCCATGTCAAATCATCAAGAAAAAAATAAAATTGTCAGCCACACCCTTCAATTTTTCTGAAATATTGTACAGGTGTAGACTAAGTTAAAGTTAGACAATCCCCCAAATTTGAGCTTTCAATTCGAAATATTAGCCGAGTTATGTCGATTTTAAACTCGAAAATTTTTAGGGGGGGGGAGAAAATAGCGACATTTTGTAATCTTTTTTTGTCTATAAAATGTGTTCTATAGCTCCCCTACTCCTAAAAATTGGTCTATAGAAGCTTTTAAGTCTGAGGAATCCAAGAATGTTATCAAAAGTGGCATAACATTAACCCTTTTTTACATTATTAATCATTTTTGATTTTTTCAATGCAAGATCAATAAGTGAAAAAATCACAATATGGAACTATATATTTTTTTTCCTTTAAATTATTATTCTATATATATTGAACATTATTTCTTTTTCCGTTCAGCCATTAAATAAGCACTATATGGAGCAAAATAACTGTCAGAGTTCGATAGAAATTATCAGGATCTCTGTTTATATATATTTGTTAAAGGGTACAATACATTTCACATTGGTTTCAAAGCAGCGTGTTAGCCACTTATTGTCAAGACGAGGGCGTTGTCTTGATGATAAGTGGCTAAATCGTTCCTTTGAAATCAATGATAACAATCACACCTTAAATTTATTGTGCCGTTAACAAATAATTACGGCTCTTACACTCGTAATCGAACACTTTGTTTTCAATTCTTTAATACAAAAAATAACTTTATATATATATATATATATATATATATATATATAATATATATATATATAGTCAAAAATATCTTGGTAAAAGAAAGATCATTCTCTCGAAATATTGGATAAAATAAAATGGAACTTAGCACATAACATGCAACACAGTTTCTCATTTATTTCACACTTTACCCATCCTTCACAATAAATGAAAAAATATATTATTGACATATATATATACATATAAAATTAGTCTCATTAAATATACCAACAAAGAAGCATACGTGGACTCCACAACGACTATATATATATATATATATATATAATATATATATATATAAATGTGGATTGATCAGAGCAGCAGATAAATTAAGACAAATCAATAAATCTGTGGTTAAATCGAACTTAACGGACGTAAATTCCACCATCATATGTCACCCCGCCGAATGAAATAAAAAAATAACAAAAATCAGGGAATTAACCGAATTTAATGAAATTAATGTGGATAAAAAATGATGGATGTTTTGTGTGAGTTGAATTTGGAAAATGTGTAGAAAAGAAATTCAGTCCTGAAGAAGCTTTCCATTGTAAACTGAAATGTTCGAACATCGACTTAAAATTTCCATCCATCATAACATCTCGTGTTTGTTCCTACATTTTCTCCATATACTGTCAGATTAAATTCCTCATCTTACTTATATACTGCATCGTATTTGTATCTAATAATTAAATCAGGTAAATTCCATGAATTCAACAAGTGGAGTTTGTCCATTTTTCATAACTGTATATATTGATTATAATATTTCAAATATATTGTCCAATTGGACACATGGACTAGTGGATAAGGTAGTTAGGTTAAGACAGTTCTAAATGACAGTTATCTCTGGAACCCGAGTTCAATCCTGAGTGAAGGCAATTAGAAAAATAATTAACACAACTCCTACCCCAGCTATGGTTAGCGGAATGAGAACAGGATACCCCCGTGGACTAAATAAAGGGTTAGGTTCAAAGTTCCGTGATGGCTCCCGATTACGACAAGAAAGTTCTCGAGTTCGAAAAGAAGGTTCGCGAGTCCGAGAAGGTTCCCGATTCCGACAAAAAATATCTGAAGAAGGCCGGAGGGCATATCGGCCGAAACGTTGTACAAATAACAATGAAGATGGGGACACTAGTCTGAATAACGCAGATAATACTAATCTTCAAGCCTCATCTCAAACATTCAGAGAAATATAATATTTCAAGTTCTCTTCAATAGCCCGGAACGTTGCCAAAAATGTGGCTCTGATGATCAAAGTTTCGATTGTCTAACCGGATGCTTAGACTTTACAATTCTTTACATTTCAATCAATGAAAGAGCACAATGGATTTGACACGTCTTTACTGGTCCTATTAATAACGCCTTTTGGATTCTATGCGTACAAAGTGTGCACTACTAAAAGCTATATTTAATTTTCAATGATTTGTTCATGTTAACATGACAAACATAAGTATGTAGATTTAATAAATATATATATCCGAACAAAATCATAAGAATGAATTGTATCGATCGCCTTCTTTATTGGAACAGAAACCTTTAAAGTAAAAATAAAGTCGACGGGGTGGACTAATATCGATATTAGCCAGACAGCGAGGGAGTCTATCCCCTTTTGACTAGCAGTAGACCAAGGAGAATGTTTTTGCGTTTGAAATGAAACACCAAACGTCAGCTCCTCACTTTACCGCACACACACCCCACCCACATATATACATATAAAGATAGATATACATGATGTTGTTATAGGGTCCAGGTAATCTTCTTTGTGGGTATATCTGATGAGTACATTTATGAGGAGTGGAGGATTTGAATAAATCCGACAAAATGTGGTTGAGAATAGAGGAAAGTGTGGATATAACAATACAGACAGCATAAATTCAATTGATATTTCGCCTCATTTTGAATGAAGCTTTTTCAGAGGTTTATTCAATATATATATATATATATATATATATATATATATATATATATATATGAGAAGTGAATACACAAGCGATGTGTTTATGATATGGCTTTTTTTAGCCGACAATTTTTGGGAGAATATGTGCTTAATTGAAGTCGTACCTAATTTTGAAAGTTAATTAATAAATAAATAATTAATTAGGCGGGCATACCTGTTTAAATGTAAGGCTAAACAAATCGAGAAAAATTGATTTTTCTCGATTTTTTAGCCTTACATTTAAACAGGTATGCCCGCCTAATTAATTAATTATTAATTAATTAACTTTCAAAATTAGGTACGACTTCAATTAAGCACATATTCTCCCATATATATATATACATATATATATATATATATACTTATCAGATATTGATATAGATATTGATATAGATATATATGTTATGGTAGCGTGTACATGAAGTCAACAGCGCTTGGTTACGGACAGTTTCGCGCGATTCTTACCAAGTAAGCGGGTTGGCATTTCGTGTACCCTTTCATACTGTTGTTTAGGCACTATAGGAAAGGAGAGAAGTTTAATTTTTCAGTTCAGACGAAAAATCCAACCAATTAACATATTGTTTTGCAACGTTCTTAGTTTGGTGGGTAAATCCCACCCAGAAGGGTTTGCATCGCCATTTTTTGAGACCGTTTTAAGAAAGAAAAGTAATAAAACAAAAAGAATGAGTAAAACAAAACATTTTCGGCATGAAATAACCCAATGGATTGAAATGCTGTAAAAATCCAACCAATCAACATATTGTTTTGCAACGTTCCTAGTTTTGGGTAAATCCCAGAAGTGTTTGCATCGCCATTTTTTAAGACCGTTTTAAGAAATAAAATAATAAATCAAAAACTATCTTTATCAAATTATCCTTTTTGGCATATGTATAAATCTGCCCTCGCCCCTCGCCAAAATAAATCCATGCGAACCCACTAATTTCTTTTCTGTATTTTTAGCGAACAGACGGATCGTTATAAAAGATTCCAATTCTCTAAATTTACCCGAGTAAATACAATTAAAATAGATCATCAGTGTTTATTTGGCATTTTCAACAAAAAAAAAAAAAATTGATATAAAACTGTTTATATTTACACTTGGCACTGATTCTCCATTTTGACGCGCAGATTGTTTGTTTGGTTTTCATCGACCAAAGAAAAGAAAATCTTTTTTTTTTGTTTTATTTTACTTAACGCAAAATTGCACAAGTGCAACAAAAGAAGGTTCTGGCTTTAATTCAGTTTGCTTAACCCTGGAGCCCGGATTTTAAACAAATTTAAATAGTCATCATCGATCTCGTTCTATATCGTCAATACACATTCATCATTGCGTTTAGCTTAATGGAGAAATATCTAAATATCAGACAGCCAGAAATGTAGCATATAGAGACACAAACACTAAAGACATAAATTCATCTTTGCGTTTAGTTTAATGGAGAGAGATCTAAATTACAACAACCAGATAGTGTTCCATATTCACCACACACACACACACACACACACACACACACACACACACAAATATATATATATATATATATATATTGTAATTAAGGTACAAGTAATAACCTACTCGAGTTTCACCATAAGGATCTTCAGGGTTAAATCTACTGGATTAAACAAGATATTGGTTAATTGCAGTCGATTAGACGTGTGTGTCTTTCGCGATAAATCACACACGTGTAATCGACTGCAATTAATCAATATCTTGATTAATCCAGTGGATTTAACTCTGTAGATCCTTGTGGTGAAACTCGAGTAGGTTATTACTTGTACCTGTATTACAATAAATTTGCTCTACTAACGTATTGAGCACTTTTTATTTGTTATATCGCTGTCTTTCTGAATTTTGCATCAACTAACCATTGTGACCATCTTCACCGGTAAGTCACCTTTTCCAAAATATCACACACACACATATATATATATATATATATATATATATATATATATATATATATATATACTCGAAAATATCAAAAGTTTAGTTACGACTACATTGAACTAAATATAAAGTAACTAGCAGGACCTGTGGCTATACCAAAGTATGATAATCTAATTATGTTTGGTATGTTTACTTAGGAGCTATTGCAAATACTTCAATATGTAAAAAGTATAATAATTTTGATTTAACTCTCTCATTCCTTTTTCTTTCTTTGCTTATTTTCATCTTTTCATTATGATTGAAACAGATTAGCGTTATCGATTCCGATTGCTCACCCCTATTTCTCTATCTTTCTCCTACTCTCTTATTTTCTTTCTTATATTTCTTCTGCGTATAATGTCGTTTTTCATCAATTCCTTTATTTATAATAAAAATGGAATGGTCCATTATTTAGTTGAGGTTAAACAACCAAACCAAATAAAATTATGATTACAATCAAACATTAAAAAAAGGAATTAAATTTCGGTAGTAAATAATCCATAAAGTGTTGATATGCCCTTAAATAAAAATCTAAACTAGACCAAATAAAGAGCTATTGTTATAATCAAACATTAATTAACCCCGAAGGAGTTGATACGTCGTTAAATAGATGAACCAAATCAAGCCAAACCTAATATAGTCAAGAATTTGACTACACGAGAACTGTTATTAAACCTTTAATTATCATCATTAAATTTAGAAAATTAAAATTGATTTTAATTCGTTTCTTGAAAATTCAATCTAATATTTGTTTCGAAATATATGAAGAATAATAATTGATTTCTATATCCAACAATCAGGGCCTTAAAATTAAACACAATGAGATGATATATTTTGTGGTTTGGCAATTAAAAATGTTGTCACTATTTTGATTCCATTTCCCACTTAATTAAGACTTTATTCTCACACTTAAAATTAGATGCAAAAACAAGAGAAAGACATTTGTGTATTTACGAAGAAATGGGAGTCTGTCTTGTGTACATCTTAATATGCTGTTGGGTTGGATTTTACGGTACGTCAACCCTTGTCGGGTTATTTTATGTCGAAGACGTTTTGTTTTATTCATTCTTGATGGGTGCTCACTTTTTTAAATCTCAATTTTTTAAACATATTTTTTCTATTTAACCCAGAGATAACTAACACGTACTACCACTCCGGGTTAGGGGACTCTAGAGTAATGGTGATGAAGGGGTACTCCATATTCCACAGAGCTCCAAAATTGGAACTTCACTATGAGATATATATATATATATATATATATATATATATAATAAAAGTAAAACATTTTTTTCATACGATTTGTTAAAAAATATACGAGGTATTTAAACTTATGTTATGAAATTTGACATTACCAAATAACGCAATGATAAGTGAGCAGAAGTAAACATACATTTCTACATAGTTAAATGTATATAATTTGCGTATTAATTGACGTGTGAATAAATGTGATTCGATATATATATATATATATATATATATATATATATATATATATATATATCAGAATGTGCTCTGAAGACGACGAATGTTTATACAATGCCTTCTACTATTGTTTTTATCTTATTTTTTAAAATAACTTCGTTTGGATTACATTTTATAAACATCATAAAGTCGAAACAGGCGCTTGTTAACACAATATATACTATTGTTTTTTTTATAGTTGTATTATAATGAGGTGGAAAAAATCTAAGTAACGTATAAATAATAATGGAAAGTAACTAGGGTTTTTGATAACGAATGAAAGGCAACCTGATTGGTCAGCACAAGGGTACCTGTCGATTTCTGATTGGTCCATGGATGACAAGTGACGAAGAGGGGAAGAGAGGTAGTGAGAAGAGAGTGATGAGAGGTCAGTCTGGATTAAGCTTTTGAGGAGAACAGACGTAATATAAGTGTCTGTTCTCCAAGGAATTTTGACTTGGGGGTAAAATAAATGGGCTCAGAAAAAATAAGAACGTCCTGTATTGGTTATTAAAAAAAACTATGAACAGCACAAAACATCCTCAAGAGACGACCCAAGTAATTTCCAGACTGGAATAACAGCCAAAAAATGCCAGCCTAACAATCGATCAAGAAATACCAGCAACTCTGAAACAGCGCGAGAAGTAGAAGAGGACAGTGAGAAGATATGTATATCATTATTACGTCATCACTCCTTTTAAATCGAACCCCGCAACGCTACATAGTTTATATGTGTGACTTTACTTTCTTTACTCGCTAAAAAGCACACTTACAGTAATTAAATAAAATTCAATTTTATGCTTGGGGATTTTCCATGAAATTTCAGGCTTGGAGGTTTTCCATGAAATTAAAAACAAACAAAATAAATAAATTCTATTCTATCGTCATGGGAATTAATTAATTTGAGTAGTGTAGTGGCTAATGTGCTGGAGAGCAGCATCGCAGTAAGTGAACTCCAGCCGCGCTTTTATTCTAACTTTCGGATTAATACCCATGGGGAAAGTATGATCCGCCATTACCCCAGATATAGTAGGTACATTTTCATATAAAATTCATATACTAAATGCACTAATAATTATGGGACATGTGCTAAATATGATGACTTTGAAAATAAATGATCCATGAAGGTTCATATGCCATTAAAACATAAAAATAGCATCTTTAACTAATAATACAACGATCGCTTTATGTTTTGGTCGGTGGGGTGGGGGGAATAAAAATATCATTAGAAAAAGAAAGTGACCGTGTGTTATTACTAAAAAGTATAAATGACACAAGGTGTTGCAGATTGACTGTTTGTTTTGCGCAGGAAGTCGAAACGACAAAGGAAAATTGAACAAGGAAAACAATAGATAGGCGAGACAGAAATCTTAGTATAACAAAAGAGGTGTGACAAAGGACTCATCTGGACAAACGCTAATTTGAACAAAGAGAAAGGACTTCCGGTCAAGGAACAAAAGAATGCGTGGGCGGTCGTCGGTACTTAAGCGGTTATCAGACCAGCCCAGAAGAGAGACCCGAAGAGACGGCGAAGAAAGCAGAAGGGTCTGACCGTCGATACGGTCGGGCGCTGCTAGCGAGCAGTGAGGCTCGCCCACCACCTTCCACCACATAAGTAGTCGTAGTGTCATTTTCCATGCCCGCCACTCACCTACCACACACCGAAGAAAATAAAGAAGAGTCATCTTTTGTATACGCGTATCTGTTGTTATTGAAGTTCAATAGCTGACTACTAGCATACATGGCTAGTGGGTTAGTGACGATATCCGCTACTAACATACACGAATTTAGCGGCGTGAATCCGAGGCCAGTATGCAACAAAGGCAAGATGTGGTAAGACATGATTGATAAAAAGAGAAGGTAGAAACGTGAGAGGCATCTGAAGAACGAAATACTAAATGTTGGAAGATGTGTGTGATGAGAAGAGAGTGGAGAAACCTGAGAGGGACTTGAAGACAGAAATACTGAGTGTGGGAAGGCGTGAGTAATAAAAATAGATGGAAAGGGAAGAAATGTGAGAGGGGCCATAAGCGTGAAATATTGAGTATAGGGAAAATAAGACTATAAAAATAGAGGGGAAAGAGGCAAAATGTTCGAGGGGCCATAAACGTGACTCCAAACATCCAGGAAGTGTCGGCCAACTTCAGCATCGACTCAGCAACGAAGATTCGAGCCTCTCCGATGTAGTACAGGTCCAGAGATACGGGTATTTGTCTCTCATCCCACTTATGAGGGCGTGACACAAAGACATTTTTATGTGGGCCCACCCACAAGCCGAAGCTCATGGGTGGTAGGCACAAAAGAAAATGCGTCGATCCTGTCGGCATCCCCCTCAAGGGGGGCGCCTCAGGCGCTGGGCAATAAACCCAGCCCTGCCCCTTTAAATCAAGGGAGCAGGTATTGCCTGAAGGGATAGCCCCTAAGTATCGACGCTATTAATTTACTTTACCGGTCCAGTAGCCGATGCTCACTGGACCCCCGACGAGGTCAGGTGTAAGGTAAAGTCCAGAAATAAGTATACTGTATACTACTAATATTTCTACTTCAACACATCATCATTCCATTCTGAAATTTGTGCCATAAGGTAACAAGCGTTGACACGTCATCTCTCCATTCTGACAGTGAGAGCATAATGTAACACTACGAGAAGGATGTGACACACTGTTTTAACAGGCTTCAATTCAGTTTTCCTTCTCCTAGACCGGTTGACATACCATGATGAAAGAGTCCAGTCTTCCTTATATTTACCCATAATGCCTTTACACCCGTGTGGAGACGTGTGGTGTAATGATTAGTCATACGAAATAGACTCGTCAACTCTAGTTCAAATCCTGGACGAGTCTGTTTGCCTTTCACATAGCGCTAATACCCCTGGAAAAGTTATGCATCTAACTACTCTTACTCCAGCTACGAGTAAATAGTAAGGCAGTTCCTTCTCCTAGACCGGTTGACATACCATGATGAAAGAGTCCAGTCTTCCTTATATTTACCCATAATGCCTTTATACCCGTGTGGAGCCGCATGGTTTAATGATTAGTTATACGAGTTCAAATCCTGGACGAGGCTGTTTGCCTTTCACATAGCGCTAATACCCCTGGAAAAGTTATGCATCTAACTACTCTTACTCCAGCTACGAGTAAATAGTAAGGCAGTTCCTTCTCCTAGACCGGTTGACATACCATGATGAAAGAGTCCAGTCTTCCTTATATTTACCCATAATGCCTTTATACCCGTGTGGAGCCGCGTGGTTTAATGATTAGTTATACGAGTTCAAATCCTGGACGAGGCTGTTTGCCTTTCACATAGCGCTAATACCCTTGGAAAAGTTATGCATCTAACTACCCTTCCTCTAGCTACAAGTAAATAGTAGGGCAGATTGGCTCTTTAACCATGGCTAGGTAATCAGTTCAGGAGAAGAAAAACTCTGAATTAAAACCAGTTAAACTCTTAAGAAATTGACCTTGTGTCACATCCTGCTCATGTGGAGGTGTTGGTAAATATATAAAATGAAATATAAATAAATATATAAAGATTTTTTAGATCATTATTTTTATAGTGAGTTCGAAGCATTAATTAAAATGTAATAATATATTTTTGAAGGCGTAATAATGCACATTTATGTTTAAAAAACATATTTCTTTCTTTTTTTTTTTTCCTTTTATGAGTCCTAAATATTTTCAGGCCAATGCCCATCATCAGAGGATTGAAAGATTTTTTTATATCTTTGTGAAAGACAAACAACCTTGTCCATGATTTGAACTCTGGCCACCGTACCTATTTCATACAGCGATATCCATTAGACGATTAGCTCTTATATCTATAGGGTTGGCTATCGTTGCAGTGACCTAGATTATCGATTTCAGCCCCCTTTTATTTGTACATTGTTCAATTCTTGTTCTCGTGCATATCACTCATTTCGTATTTCCTGCCAAATCTTCGGACCCACACAGTAAACACACGATTCCCCCCCCCCACCACAGAGAATATCAAGTTCTTCCTTTACTCTATTTATTTGTCAGTGAGTGTCTTTCTTGTTCTTATAAAAATATATTGTCTTTGTAGAGTGCTTTACACATTAAAAGCATCAGCGTATTGTTTTGCTTGTTTCTTCATACATCTATGTCGATGTAGAAATATCTCGGTTGTGCATTTGTGTACGAATTTGTTCGGTACATTCTACACGTTTTTTTTTATCAGCAGGAGGGTGTCAAAGTTTACGTACTGGACATGTATGCTAAAAAGGCGGATCCCCTTTGAAAATTATGATATTGTAAAAAGTATCTTGTACATCTAAACAAGGCGACTTCATTCCTGAAATGAGGTAACCAAGCCAGTACATGGGCTTATTATTATTTTTGTAATTTAACCATTGTAGTTTGTTTTTGACAATAACAAAATGAATAAAACTATTCTAATCTATCTACACATTAATACGCATGTTCCCGTTCATTATCATCCCGAACCACCCTCTGGTTAAAAATGAGACCGTCCCAATTGTTCAAGATGAACGCAAAAATGTAAATTCAGATTATCTGGTGTTGCTTAATCGCAGATTTTTTTATTTGTACAATTTTATTTCACCCAATTTTAAAAATGAAACATTCCAAGGGGTCTTGCGTTGCTTACATTCACAAGGAAAAATTAAAATAAATTGAAAAAAAGAAATTAAATATTTGTTTTATTTTTAATATTGAAATTGTGAATAAGGGAATATATTTTTGTGATTACCCACCCAACTTAAATATTTTCCAAGTCGTGTTTTTGTTACGTTTTTGATAAATCTAGATAATCTAAAGATTAATCTAGATATGTTACACGTCTCCCCACAGATTTTTATCGGCAAATCAATGTAGATATTTTATAACCCCCCTTTTGAGAAAGTGTGAGAGAAAGTTAAATCAAGATTATATACTTTTTACATATTGTAAGTATTTTTCAATAGTTCTTAAATAAACATATTAAACGTTGTAATAATTATCTATCATACTGTGGTATATGCACAGGTCCTGCTAGTCAATTATTATTCTGATAGGTCCATTGCAATCTATTAGATTTCCATATGTCATAGTTGAAGGAGCTGTATATCTTTATTTAAATTATAAAATGACTTAATTCATTAAGTTAAAAGTTAGAGTTAATAGAAAAAAATGACATTGGGATATGCATTAAAAAAATGAAAAAAATCTTATCTTAATCTATATATCTTAATCGAAATATTATTCATAGTGTTCCGACCGCTTTCATCTGGTTAAAAGTCAGACCGTCCAAATTGTCCAAGATGAAGTGCAAAAATGAAAATCTTGATTATCTGGTGTCACTTATCTGCTTAATCCTTATGAGTGTCGTCACCTCAGCTAAATAATGGACTATTCCGTTTTCATCATAAATAAAGAAAGGGAAGAAAAAAGTCCATGTTGCACAGAAAAAAGATCAGAAATAAGAGAAAGAGTTGAGGAGAGAGGGAGTGAGGATGCGGAAGCGATAACGCTAATCTGCTTCCATCGATTATAATAAAAAGATGAAAAGAAGGAAAGAAATAAATAGTCTGTATGTGTGTGTGTGTGTGTGTTTGCGAGATAGACAGTTAAATCAAGATAATTATACTTTTTACATATTGAACTATTTTGCAATTGCTCTTAAGTAACCATATAAAACGTTGTAATAATTGATTATCATACTGTTGTATATCCGCAGGTCCTGCTAGTGTAAAAATATCTCACTTGCGTATTCGTGTACGCATTCCTCGGTACTTTCTACGTATATTTTCTATACATTGTAAAAAGTATCCATCTATTTTGTGGCCGCACCTACACGTTATATAGAAGATTCCACAAACAAGGTGACCTATCCTACGTACGAACATCTAAACAACAAAAACACACACAAAAAAAAAATATATAATGTTAACAATTAACACCTAAAGAGAAGATAGTTCGCTTGCATGAGTTCAGCATCAAGTAATTCATCCAACTGAGGATCGAAAAAAAAATTTTTTTTTTCATTCAAGGAAATTTCCCGAAAGCAAGATTTGAAATTTCTATGCTCCGCGCACTATGCTGAATCTGTGGGACTAATATAATGTGTAAGCTTTACCCACCAACCCTGTAGCATTCTTACATTTTCTGTCTTTGTATCTAGCACTCCTTGTTTGGGTTTGGGGTTTGGTGCCGAGGTACAACCGTACTCCAAATATATTGGCTCTTTGTTGAAGTATTGTTCGCCTAATATCTCTTTTATTACCAACTGATGTTGTGCGTGCTCTTTTGTTTTTTTTTCTCCCTGGAATTTGGAGCGAAAAGTACTTTTAAAATTTTCATAAAATGAATACCACAAATGTTATTTAAATTCAATTATTATTATCATTATTATCATGGTATTTCACTGGAGTCTGGGTGACAACAAGTCTACTCAGGTCTCAAGGACTCTTGAGTATTCTAGCGGATTGCGGCAATGTAATATTCTGGATGGGCTCAATTTTTCCTCTGATTTCCAGATTCTATTTCATTATTATTATTAATATTATGTGAGTTTTTCACACCAGCGTTAGCTGATGGTCTTTCATTGGAGTTTGAATGACAAAAAGTCTCCTCAGGTGCCCAGGACACTCCTGAGTACTCCAGCTGATTTAAACAATGGTATTGTCTGGATATTTTCAATTCTTCGTCTGATTTCCAGTTCCTTTAGTCTTTTTGTCTAAACTTTTAAGGACCGTTCCAAGTGCCCCTAGTACTATTGGTATCACTTTCACCTTCATATTTTACAGTTTTTTTCAATTCTCTAGTAAGGTATAGGTATAATTATTATTATTATTATAATTATTATTGTACTCTTTGTGAGTTTTTCACACCAGTTTTAATGGGTTATTTTTTTTACTGGAATCTAAGTGGCAGCAAGTCTCCAGGACTCTTCTTAGTATGGAAATACTGTTTTAATTATATAAGATTCCACTTAATATTTTGTCTTTATTTCATCAAATAGTTCGTCAGAATTAATCAAACAAAGTGCAAATTTGAAAACGTAGACAATGAGGAAATGGTAAAAATAAAAGAAGAAAAAGAAAAGAAAAAGGAACAAAGATAGAAGGAAAGAAAGAGGGGAAGAAGGAAAAGAGAAAATATGTTTGGGTGTCATCTTTAGAGAAAACTGAAAGGGGATATATTGTATACGATAAATACTTCATTGAAAATAATCAGAAAAGGGGGGGGGAAGGTGAATAAAAAGAGAATATAATTAAGAAAAATATTTTGAAATATGGAGGTTCTTTATTCGTCATCAATCTTAATTTTACTCTCATGGATTATAATTATTTGCTAAACAAGGCGCGATATGGAAAAAAACCTAATCATTGTTTATGATGATGTTGAAATAGGAAATGATGGCGGATTCAGTAAGTCAACAATGCTTTTTTTTTTTTTTTTTACATTGGATTGGATTTATTACTGTGGTCTAGAAAAAATCAAAGTATGATTGAAATCTAGCACGCGGGAGAAAAGGGCATTTCTGTAATAATATTTATATTAATGTCTCATTTGTGTTCGTATATCCGTTTGTTTAAATTTCGTTGTTTCACTATATATATATATATATATATATATATATATATATATATATATACGGGGGTGAGATTTGTTATGGGGTTTTTCCGTGGAAAAAATATGAATGTATGTGGGTGATGAAAAAAGGTGAATGGTGTCATTTGGGAGTATATGTGTGGGGGATTTTTTTGAGGGGAAACATTATTATATATTATTATTATCAAAAATATATTATTATTGTTCAATAGGTTGGTTTAATAGGTAAAGTGCAATAATTTATTGTGTGTTGAGAGATGAAATGAAATTATTGTGTTACCAGATAAGTGTGTGTTTTGAGAAAAATTGCTGGTGGTCATTCAGTAATAATTGAAGGGGAGTTAATATGGAGAAGATAAAATGAGATATTGTTAGATGTAGGGAATTTTATAATTCCTGAGAACAATCTTGGACAGGTAAGGCGATAAAAGGAAAAATCCAGGTCTCTGTTTAATTGTATTGAAAAAGGAGATGGTGCTAGATTCTACGATTTTTCTCTCGTTTTTATTGTGAATTATAACTAACAATTATAATAATAATGTTTCCCCTCAAAAAAATCCCCCCACACATAAACTCCCAAATGACATCAGTCACCTTTTTTTTTCATCACCCACATACATTAATATTTTTTCCACGGAAAATCCCCATAATAAATCTTACCACGTATGTATTATAAATGCTCATGTACATGGTTGCCCGTGTATGTGAATTTTGTGTAAATGCATACCAAACAATATATATATATATATATATATATATATATATATATATATATTCATGTCAAGGCTATAGAAATAAATGTACTCGTTTTTAAGTATAAGAGAGTGGCGCAATTAATAATTCGAATGGATTAATACTAAAGAACTAGAGTTGACTTACTGATTTGGTTTTGACCTATTGTCAATAGGTCAAGAGGAAATCATTAAGTCAACTGTATTTAGTATTAATAAATCGATTTATTAATTGCACTACTCTCTCGTGCATCAAGAATACCCAGTACATTTAACTTATATATATTTACCAAACCCGAGCAGGATGTGACACAAGGTCAATTTCTTAGGCGGAATTTAACAGGTTTGAATTCAGAGTTTTCCTTCTCGTAGACTGGTTACCTAGCCAAGGTTAAAGAGTCCAGTCTACCCTACTATTTACCCATAGCTGGCGGGAGAGTAGGATTCATACCTTTCCCAAGGGTATTAGTGCAAAGTGAAATGCAATTACCACATCAAGGATTTGAACTCGGGGCGACGAGTCCATTTCCCATGACTTTAACCATTACGCCACGCGCTTCCTACATTTAACTTATAACCTTGACATCAAACAAGTGAAGCATACGCAAAACCCTTACAAGTTTACCCCCCCCATATATATATATATATATATATATATATATATATATATATATATAAACTGATCAGAGGGATTGTTAAACGATGTAATCATATTTTTGTGAAGATGTATTAAGACTATGTTAATACTGAAGTCAAAGATTAAAAAAGTAACTTTTTACTTAACCTTTTATTCCCAACCATTAATCTTTGATCTTGATAATAGTTGTATGAATAGCCGAAAGCGCTGGGCAAAAAAAAAATCTTTTAGACAGTTCTTACATAAACTAACCACTGACATATGTTCATTCTTTCGGAAACAGGAAATGCGAGGAAAAATTTAAGAAAAAAAAAAGACCTTCTATGTGACCTTTCCCGAAGCACTTACACATACACAAATGTGTGTGTACTTGTATATATATATATATATATATATATATATATATATATATATATATATGTGTGTGTGTGTGTGTTCACTTACAGATAGATAACAGTACCTGTGTGTATATTATATCTATAGATCTTATATTTAAAGATAGGTAAAGATGAATATTTATGTTGTAAGTAGGTAAGTATATATGTACATAGATATTTTGAGTTTATATACAGTTATATGTATAGATATGTAGGTATACATTTGCATGCATATATATATGTATGCATGTGTTCGTAGTATATATATATATATATATATATATATATATATATATATATATTTACATTAAAACAAATACGCAAGTTTAAAAACTAAAAGACGGCAGTTTTGAATTAATCTCTTTTAATCAACAAATCTTAACTGATGATCAAGAAATTATAAAACGTAGAGTTGTATGTTCTTCTTTTCTAATGAAATTATATATATATATATATATATATATATATATATAATTTCAAGAATGCAAGAAGCATACGATATCCTGCAGAAATTATAACCGCTGCGAACAACTCAGATGATCTAGAACTTCTTGCAAATACACCTGCTCAAGCCGAATCTCTTATATATATTCTGAAGCAGTCAGCAAGCGGTCTCTACGTGAACTCAAATGAAACAGACTTCATGTGTTTTAATCAAAACGGTGCTATCGATTCATTAAATGACAAGCATCTGAACCAAGTTGACCAGTAGATATAACTCGGTAGTAATATCTCAGCTACTGAAAGCAATGTAAAAATACGCATGAGTAAAGCATTGTGCTATGTATATTTGTTACGTAATGGACGTGACGTGGAGTCATGTGGGTGGCCTGATATGTGGATTAGAACGGAAAAGTTTAAGTGATGATTTGGCGTGGTTTGATTGGACGAGCGAATGGTACGTGGCAAAGGGGAGAAAGGAGGTGTGAGAAGTCAGTCAAAATTGAGTCTGTGAGAATGCGTTAACGGAGTATGACATGAATTTCTTGCTATCAGCAGTTGTAATTTGGGGGAAATAAAATATTCATGAGCAAGAAGAAGTGACCTTGTGTTATTACTAAAAACTCTAAATGGCACAAGGTAAGATATCCCTCAGCACCCCAAACCTGGCGTCCAGACTCCATGACATCATAGAACTACCAGTCGACGGAACAGCTGCACAACAAACAGGATTCCAGCCTTTTCCGATGTAGTACCGGTACAAAGATAAGTATATTGAATATATTTTAAATAGAATTTATCCACACATCATTCACTCCATTAGAAGGAAGGACCGTAACGTTAAGCAACGTGGAAACATTATCTCTCCATTTGGAAATGAGTGCAAGACGTAACGAAGAGTTGACACGTCATCATCTCAGCCATTCCGACAAGGAGAGGGTTAAGTAAACAAACGTTTTAACACATCTCTCCTTTTTGACAAGGAGAGCGTAGTGTTACATATTAATGATTTGCTAGCAGGACCTGTGGATATACCACAGTATGATAATTTAATCATTACAACGTTTGAGATCTTTACTTCAGAGCAACTGTAAAATAGTTCAATATGTAAAAAAGTATATTAATCTTTATTAAACTCTCTCACTCACTCTTTTTTCTTTCTTTCCTTCTTTTCCTTAGTTCGATTGAAACAGATTAGCGTTTTTGCTTCCACGCGCTCACCCTCCCTCGCTATAATTCCCTACTCTCCTTCTTTCTTATTATATTTGAGGATATTAAAAGAAATACGATACCACTTCAAAAAAGGATTTTTTAAGTTCTTCGGCTAGTGGAAAACTCGCTTGAATTAGTGTGTTGAATGGTAAGAGAACAATTTTAAAGAAAATTAATGTTTTATTTATTGTTCATTTCTGTTTTAATAAACCCAGGTTCAGTTTCGATACTTTTTGAACACACCTTATATTCTGAAGAAAGAATTAACGATTAATTCATTGTTGATTTCTGTCTTGGTAAATACAGTTTTCTTCTGGATACTTTCTGAACATATCACGCATTTTAAAGAAAAATTAACGTTCTAATATCTGTCTTGGTAAATATAGCTCCAGCCTATTATGAAGAAAAATTAATGTTTCATTCATTGTTTATTTATTTCTAGGTAAATAGGGCTTCAGTTCGATATTTTTGAAGACACCACTTATTTGTTTTTTTTTAAATCAACGTTTCGTTCATTGTTGATTTCTGTTTTGGTAAATACAGCTTCAGTCTCGTTACTTTGTTAACAGATCTCGTAATTTGAATAAAATTAACGTTTTATTCATTGTCCATTTCTGTCTGGGTAATTAAAGACTCGGTCTCGATACCTTCAGAGCATTTGACCTTTTTCTGTTACGTTTTTCCTACGATTATTTTTCAGTTACTTCACTCCTTCTTCTCTTAATGATGGGACCCTAGTAGCTGAGCAATCCGTCTGTGATAGTATCTGTTAGGGCTCCAACCATTGGTTAAATATAAAAAAATGAGGTTAAAAAGTCTATTTAAAAATTGAGTTTAAAGAAAATTGAGTACCCATTAAGAATGAACATAAAAAACGTCTTCGGCATAAAATAACCCCACAAGGATTGGCATGCCGTAAAATCCAACCAATCAGCCAATCTTCTCTTTTAGTCCTTTAATGTTAGCAATAACTATAAAACAAATAGATAACAAATACCAATCGTAATGTTCTTGCAAGACATGATGGTGATTATGATGATTGAAAAACAACACTAATAGTAACAAGTTAACGAGAGTGATTGAGTGTCTACGTCACGGTTAAAATAAATCAAGGCTTTCTTTCCAATGTTTATATATATTTTGCCTATCTGTTATTCGTCTACCTCAAAACCTATGCATCTTTTATAAGGCCGCTCGATGGCGTCCACTGCCGTCATGGTTTCACAGCTGCCACGAGCTCTCAAGTAATGGGCAATAAAGAATGCAATCTATCTATTCAAACACATATATAAGCACGCACATATAATTAATTGAAAAGGGGAAAGTGATAGAAGGACTTACATACTGGGCAAAGATAGGCATATACAGTGGGCTATAATAAGTTTTTAGCCGCCCGTTTTTACAGTAATTTTGGCTTGTGACTAAAATGTTATGACTATAATACATCAGGGCTGTGGAGTCAGTGTCATGGTCGGAAGCAATTAAAGGGTCACTGGAGTCGAAGTCAGTAAAATTACGACCCCAGTTGAATTTACACTTTATATGGTCCTAGTTTAGTCTGTAAAGTTATACAGTGCACACTCCTTATGAATAGATAAGAGCATATACATAGACTTTCATAAGATTTTACATAAAGAGGAGTCAAAGTTGGAAATGCCAAAAATCATTGCTATTTGGCCTTTCAATTCCAAAATAAATTATTGATTTTGTTTTTTTTTAAGTAAAAGAAGGATTACTTGAGATTATATATATATATATATATATATATATATATATATTGGGAGATTATGTGCTTAATTAAAGTCATACCTAATTTGTTACTTAATTAATTATAATTAAATGAATTAGGCGTGCATATCGGTTTAAATGTAAAGCGTAAACAAATCGAGAAAAAGTCGATCTCTGTATGTACATTTCATCCTATTAGGCCACATCAGCAGAGATATAGACAGGGCAGTGCTTTGTGCGTGATTCGAACACTACCTGTCAGGATGACAGGCGGACACTCAAACCATTACACTATCTGGCTTCCCCAGAATTTCTCGTTTATTTTAAACTGATGTGTATATCGCTCTTTTTTGGGTGACTTATGGCATGACAGTATGAAGTGGACAAACAATGTGTTTGAAATGGCGATAGCCGACAATCTTTTGGGAGATTATGTGCTTAATTAAAGTCATACCTAATTTGTTGATTAATTAATCATAATTAAATGAATTAGGCGTGCATATCGGTTTAAATGTAAAGCCTAATAGGCTGAAATGTGTATACAGAGATCGACTTTTTCTCGATTTGTTTACGCTTTAATTAAGCACATAATCTCCAAAAAAATTGTCGGCTATCGCCATTTCAAACACATTGTTTGTCCACTTCATTATATATATATATATATATATATATATATATATAGAGAGAGAGAGAGAGAGAGAGAGAGAGAGAGAGAGAGAGAGAGAATGAATAAATATATATTAGATTTTGTATATATATTTAATTAGATGGACAGGAATCACATCACTGCCATAGATAGCGAAAAATGACATGAATCCAACAGAACAACTTTCGGAGCACCTTGACGGAAAACTTCGAGAGCGTGTAACCCAAATCACGTCAGTGGCAACCTTTAAAGAAACATTGGTAAAGGAGTGGCAAAATATGGATCATACGATTGTTGATAGGTGGATCAAATCCATGAAAAATCGAATACAAATACTGAAACTAGCAAATGGAGGACCTAATACTTACACGTTCCAAATATTGTTTATTTATCTTGAGTTGGTATTACGTAATTAAACTTTGAAATTGGATGTACTTTATTTCTATTGGCTAAAAGCTTTTCGTAGATCATTGTAGATAAGTAGATAAGTGAATAAATGAATGAATGAAAAAAGAAGGAAAGAAAAAATGAATGAAGAAAGAAAATAAAAATAAATTAAAATAAGCCGCCTTCCACTGAGTTATTACTAACTAGTTAATCCGTCATATCAGAAGCATTGATGTGAGATTGATTCTCACCGAGTCCCTGACAATTGTGCTCATCTACCAGATAGAGCTAAGTTCAGTATCGAAAGATGGTTTGTTTTGTCTTCTCTTTTTAATGATATATCAACATTCGTAATTTATTTGATGCCAAAGACATCCTTGTAGTGTCACAGTATGGTGCTATTTAACCCCAAGCTAGAGGGATTAGAGGTTTATACCTTTCCCAAGAGTATTATTTTACATATTACAGCGATGACGCAATCCAGCCACTACACCACGGGACCTTCTACCCCTGTAAGGAAAGAGAAATACAAAACACACAAAGAAATATAGAAATAAATAAAAAAATGAGTGGGAACGGATATGGTTTGGTTGGTTGAACTTTACGGCATGTCAACTCTTATTGGGTTATTTTATGTCGAAGACATTTTGTCTGATTCATTATTAATGGGTACCAAATCTTGTGAACATATTTTAAAACTATTTTTTATCTATTTAACCCATAGATGGGACCCTAACATGTGTTACCATTCCGAGAGAGTGGACCTGGGAGTAATAATGAAGAAGAGGTATTCAACATTCCGCAGAGCTCTAAAACTGGAACTTCACCTTCAGATAGTTTAACATCATACCCAGGACATTAAGACCCTCGGCCACCGTCTTCTAGTACATATATGATAAAAAAGATTGGAGTGGTTGCCATAAGGGCAATTAATATAGATGCTAGGGCTTGACGTGACTAACTGATTAATCAGATGGGGCCTCTCCGACTGCCTATCTATCCTAAGTAAGGGCCAAAGTGTTGAGAATTTTACTTATAAGGTGTGTCAAAAGTCCACTCCTATTTATAGACTCGGCGATAACCATGTGATCATACTCTTGACCAATCGCTGGCAGTACTCTGCTGCTGATATAATAATACCGGCTGTACTGGTAATAACTTCTCATAACTACTTTGCTTTTCGTGGACGACGGACATAGGATTAAATCACTGGACCTTTAACACTACGCAGGATATGACTTATTCACTTACCCAAGGATTCCATAACTCAGGACTTACTTACTCTAAGCCCTTTTCAACTGGCCAAGGATGGCTTTTAAAAACATAACAGGTTATGGGCCCAGCACGCTTCCACTGCTTTTAAAAACTTAACACAAAGTGTGGTTCTGAATTTCATGGACTGCTCAGCCACCAGGGTTCCATCCTTCAGCATCACGGGTCGCCACACACAGCCAACGGGTGACGCTATTGTAGGGTGTCTTACCCCCATGCAGAGGTGCAACCCTAACTGACTGCTGGGATGGTTTGGTTTGTTTAATGGTGTTGGAATATCTACTAATATAATGGCGGTGACTGAATTCACCAATCAAAAACGCCGAAACATGTATTTAATTTCCTATTTAACGGCGTTGATAAATTGTCTTAAAATTACTTGCTTGATGGATCTCTTCAAGGAAAGACCAACAGGATCAACAGACAAGGATTAAAACTGATACTACATCTTCCTACTTTAAGAAAGCATCCAAATATGCTGTAAAGTTTTCAACTGGCCAAGGATGGCACTTAAAAACTACGCTCTGCTACCATGTAAAGTTTTTTAAGAGCCATCCTTGGCCAGTTGAAAAGGGCTTAAAGAAAGTCCTATGTTATGGAATCCTTTGGTGATCCTTTGATAAGCGTATGAGTCCTATCCTGCGTATTGGTAAAGGTCCAGTGATTTAATCCTATGTCCGTCGTCTATGAACGTTGCAGTAATTATGACCAGTAGGGGGGTTAAGTATTGTATCAGCCTCAGAGTACTGCCAGTGATTGGCCAAGGAATAGATCACATGATTTCGCCTAGTCTATAAGTATGGGCGAGGATCTACCACACACCTTATATTTTAAAAATCTCAACATATGCCACAAATAATATCGACTGTGAAACTGCCATTCAACTTCAGGCCTAAGATGACAACACGAATCGGAATAAATGGTGTATCAAACACAAAATCGATGCTTGAGATATATACGACTTGAATATAGAATTGATATAACAAACAAAAAGCCTTTGAAAAATATGCCTTTAATAAGCAGTTGAATAATGTCTTGGAATTTTAATTAGAGATGATTTTTATTAATGCTGAGATCATTGATGAGGCTAATTCATTTATTTTCACCTTTGACGAAAACTAAATTCTTTGAGAAATTGACGATCTAAATTAGATTTTATAAATTCGAAAATTGCTTGACCGAAATAATTTCCAAATCAACATTTATTTTGCAGAAATCAAAGTAATGTAATCAAGACTACCTTAAATATTTCAGTTTGCCTTGAAAGGAAAACATTTTTTTGAAAATTCAAGAACAAAGGAATTCTTACCGACTCTCTCTCTCTCTCTCTCTCTCTCTCTCTCTCTCTCTCTCTCTCTCTCTCTCTCTCTATATATATATATATATATATATATATATATATATATATATATATAAAGAAATTTTTTGTTGTGTTATTTTATAAAGATTTTTTATCTCCTGTCATCTATAAAACATCCATCAATTTCTTCACCCCATAATACATCCTGATGAAGGTTTAAAGAAACCGAAACGTTTAAGCGTCGATAAATAAATTCATCTTATTTTTGGAACACTTTTTTTTTTCAAATTTCTTAATATTGTCGGATTTATTTCCATATTCACTCCTATATATATATATATATATATATATATATATATATATATATATATATGAGTTAATCCCAAAAGTACGATCTTCAAAATATTTAGAAATCACAGAAACGTTTATTGTTCATTGTCAATGATATTTACATCATTTTAAAATTGGAACACATATCTATTTTTCCGCAATTTTTTTATGCCCATGTGATACCAGCTTTAAACTCTGTCATTATTGCAAACTCCCTACACCATTTGCGGACGTTTTAGACATCCGTACACGACTCACCATACTCTTCCGTTAATTGGCAATTAATATCAATCTTCCACAAAATTCACACTATTCTCAATAGCGTCAATCAAGAACAATTGCGAAGCCAAACAAATATCTTGGATTTTTTTTTCGTTCTAGTTTTTTAACTATTCATTGATGTGGTAATTTTTTAAAACACTTTTTTTTAATAAGTTATGATATATTTTATGATACAAGCTATAATGTGTGCGTGTGTGTGTATCATATTTGTACGAAGATAAGAATTGGTTTGCTGATCAGCATATAAGTATTGAATAGAATGTTTCCCTAAAGTTCCATGTGAGAAGGGTCTTAAAATCTGCTTTCATCTGGAAAATCAAAATCATTCGGTAAATGATATAGAATAACTCAAGCGCAAAGTGTTTAAATTATGATTTTACTACCAGAACTTGATGGAACATTCTTCATCAACTTATACGTTAAGGGCAATGATGGCTTATGAAATGCGTTCTTACTGAATGGGTATCTACTCCATTGTTTATATATATATATATATATATATATATATATATATATATATATAATGCATGTGTGAGTGTGTTTCTGTCTCACTATATATTATAATGTATGTGTGAGTTTGTTTCTGTCTCTCTGTATATATATATATATATATGTGTGCGTGTGTGTATATATATATTTATGTGTGTGTATATATATATGTGTGTATTTATGTGTGTACATATATTAATGTGTGTGTGTACATATATTTATGTGTGTGTGTATTTATATGTGTGTGTATATATATATATATATTTGTGTGTATATGCGTGTGTATATGTATGTGTATATATATATTTGTGTTTGTGTATATATATATATATACGTATGTGTGTGTGTGTGTATGTATATATATGTATAATGGCACATGTGTGTGTGAGTGCGTTTCTCTGTGTGTGAGTGTTCTGTGTATATGTATGTGTGTATATATATATATATATATATATATAATGGTACATGTGTGTGTGAGTGTTCTGTATATATATATATATATATATATATATATATAATGGTTCATCTGTGTGTATGAGTGCGTTTTGTCTATGTGTCGGTGTACATATAATGGCACATGTGCACTTGTATGTATCAGTGTATAATGCCTATCAATTTGTCATCTTGTAACACCGACTTTGAAAGTTTATCATTTTTAATGTCATTTACCCACGGACGATTGTTTGATAAGTGCTTCATAAATTGCCTTGTTCTCTCTGCTCTTACCGTAGGCGTCGGGACATGACACCGGGTCTAACAATTTTAGCCCAAGGAAAGATCTTCAGAAACCACACTCCAATACTTGTTCTTATAGAACCCTGACCAGTTGTGATCCTTCTAACCCGTCATACAATACACCAAGAATAAATCTGATGCAGTGATGGTGAAACTGAAGAATCATTCTCAAAACAAAACTACAGGTAAAGTCTGCGGAATGGCCTATCAGTGAGGGAGTCTATCCCTTTTTCGCTTGTGCTAGTCAAGGTCGTTTGTTTTGCTGAAGTGGAGCGTTATACTGACAGTCAACTCCCAGTTGCTTTACCGCACAGATAAGATTACTCAAGCTGTACTACTCATGTGATGAGATGGTATGAGTCGAACAGCGAAGAAGTATATCCCCTTTTCACTAGCACTATTCCAGTTAGGTTGTTTTGCTGAAGTGGGGCGCTACACCTACCTCAGCTCCCAGACACTTTATCGCACAGATCAGATTACCCAAGCTGTGCTACTCAAGCGCTTAGTTGGTATCAGTCGAACAGTAAAGAAGTATATCCCCTTTTCGCTAGCACTATTCAGGTAGATTTTTTTGCTGAAGTGGAGCGCTACACCTACCTCAGCTCTCAGACACTCTATCGCACAGATCAAATTACCCAAGCTGTGCTACTCAAGCGCTTAGTTGGTATCAGGCTAACAGCAAGAAAGTCTACCCCTTTTCACTAGCGCTAGTCCAGGTAGATTGTTTTGTGCTACATGCGTTTTATAAATACTATAGTAAAATATTTCATATCATTCGTATCAAACCATATATAATTGTAGAAAAAGGTTTCTTTCTCTACCACTATCACTACTGAATAGTGAGTTTGATCCTCACTGGACGCTCCATACTTGAAATCTGGTGTCACATCCTATTCATGGTGAATGATTTAGGTACATACTTATAGAACGTCCCATCATTGTGTAATGGTTGTCAACCTAGTCTCGCAGATCTATTACAACTAAATAGTGAGATCGATCCTTGCTAGATGCCCCATACTTGCGACCTTGTGTCACATCCTATTCGTGGCGGATGGGTTGGGTAAATACCTACCAATGTGGGCTGAAAAGTTCATTGGCAGGAAAGTTCATGATGACCTCATATATGCTGTTAATGACATTTTACCAATGGGATCCAAGCACTGTAACACCGCTCGAAGAAGTGTGTGGACCGCAAGAGTGCGATGTTGAAAAGTAAACCCATTCGGTCACATTTCATGAGAGTATCTTGGTAAGCCTGTGAACTTTTCAACTGACCCATCGTATCTAAGTAAGGAATTAAAAATAGAAACATATATAAAAGAATACGATACGCCAGTAGAAATAAGAGAATTAAAAACGATTACTAAGAAAAAATCAAGTATTAAATTGAAGACGTCGAACTAGAGACTAAAGTAGGGGAAAATAGAAAATGAACTGAAGCGTCTTGGTACTAAAAAAAAAAAATAAAAGAAAGAAAAGTAAGAAAATAAACGTTTATTAGAAAGCGCGGGGAAAAAAACTAGGAAGTCGATTTTGATTGGCTGAAAAAATCGTTTTGTTTTCGATAAATGTAATGATAGATTGTAGAAGATGACCATTTTGGTGTCTGGAAGAATTTTTTTTTATTCTTATATCAATTTGTCGGTTTTAATTTTTCCTTGTTGATTTAGCTGAATCGTCATTTCCAAATAACCTAGATAAAAATCCTCCTATCTTATACACTCACAATATACATCGTTCATCTCTGAAAAAACAGCAAGAAAACAACCATAATCCAACTCAACAGTCCGTGGTATTTTCATCATCAAAATTACCGGATTATTTCGCGTTGTCTCAGTTCTGCATCCTCACTCTGTTCATCACATCTCTCAACTTTAAACTACTTTAGAAATGGTAGAGGAACAAGAACAAGAAAAATTAAAAAAAAATCTTCAACACAATCCTTTAATACTTTCACGAAATTTTTATTTTTTCACTTCAATGGACTCTAGAGGCAGCTACCCCCCATCCCTCACAGTGCACACAAAACAGCCCCCCCCCCCTGAAAATCTTGAAACGCTTATCGATCGTTTCTAGCGCAAATAACCAACCTGATATTATCCACCAT
This sequence comes from Doryteuthis pealeii, assembly GCA_023376005.1. Classification (NCBI taxonomy): domain Eukaryota; kingdom Metazoa; phylum Mollusca; class Cephalopoda; order Myopsida; family Loliginidae; genus Doryteuthis; species Doryteuthis pealeii. The sequence continues at coordinate 131,980,150 of CM042137.1, read as the reverse complement.
TATTGGTTTGGTAATTTTCCAAAAATTCCAGGAAAAATTTTTTTGTTGCGATTGTTTGGGATGCGTGTGCTCGTACGTACAAACGCGCACACACACAACCCGTGCACGCATTCTGATTTTTTCGTACGAGAAAAAAAGAATTGTGTCAAATTATGTTTGCCAAGAAATGAAATCACTATTTATATCTTAACCCCCCCAACACATCCGCTAATTCTCTCATTAACTCTTTCTGCGTCGATTCATTGAGGCGCTCTTCGTGTGACAGTCATCGTCATCAAGAGTGTGCTTGGCTACGCTAGTTCAAATCATGAACGACGCTGTTTGCATTTCACATAGCGCTAATATCCTTAGGAAAAGTATGAATCCAACTATTCTCCCTCCAGCTATGGGTAAATAGTAGGACAATCCATTGTGGTTCGTCACCTTTTCGGTCTCGGTAAAATCACCCGGAGTTGCTAAATTGTGCTTCACCTTGCCAAAATATTGTGAAACGTTTGACTGACCCTATTATCCATGTTGGAATCCTGTAACGTAGGGCTAACGTACTGAATTCCGATATCGTAAGTATACGAGTTCGAATTCTAGTCGTGCTATTATGTCCCCTTTCGTATTTATACCCTTGGGAAAGTTATGAATCCAACTATTCTCCCTCATGGGCAAATAGTAGGACAATCCATTGTCCACCAGCTTCTCTTTCTCTTCCTCTTTCTCTACACTCTGTTACTGAAGAAGAAAAATGCAATGCACCGTTCAGGCCAAAATGGGTCGCTTTTATTGCCAAATAAAAGTTGCAATGCACCATGGGTAGTCACCCATAATGCCTCGCAACCTCTATAAAAAGTCCACTCTGCCCCCTCCAACTTCTTGACACTTCTTACTCAGAGTAGGTACCACATTCCTCTTCCCCCAACCACATTCCTTCTTCTGCTATGGATAGTTTCGCATGCCAGGCACCGAGGACGCTTTGAGTCAGGTAAGTTCGACTCGTTACTACAGGTTCGTCACCTTTTCGGCCTCGGTAAAATCACCCGGAGTTGCTAGATTGTGACTCACATTGCCAAAATATTGTGAAACGTTTGACTCACCCTATTATCCACGTTGGAATCATGTGACGTAGTGGCTAACGTACTGAATTCCGATATCGTAGTATACGAGTTCGAATTCTAGTCGTGCTATTATGTCCCCTTTCGTATTTATACCCTCGGGAAACGTATGAACCTAATTATCCCGCCATCTGTGAGGTAAACTGTACCATTAATGATGGCTTTGGCATTAAATAATCCACGAAGGTTGATATGCCATTAAACAAAGAAACCAAACCAAACTCTAATATATACAAATCACGATTTCTTTGGGTTTTTTTTACCGACCATCTAGAATAGTTAGTTGGTTGAATTTTACGCCATGTCAACAATTTTTGGGTTATTTTATGCCGAAAACATTTTGAGTAATTCTTTTTGCTGGGTATTCATTTTTTAAAACTCGTTTTTTAAAACACATTTTAACTCATTTTTTCTATTTAATCCGTAGATGTAACTCTAAGAAGTACTATCACTCCGGTCAGAGTGGAACTGGGAGTAATGGCGATAAAGGGATACTTCACCATCTATAATAATTCTAATTTCCGTTCCACAAGTTACAGCCATAAAACTATTTATCAACGAAACGATTCTCTAATAGAATAAGAGAAAATTGAAAAGAAGAGACGTGGCCTTAGGTTAGTATATCTCTTGTTGTGTTAGTCTAAAATATATCGTTCATTACTATAATTGCTCTGTTGAATGGCGTCCAACATAAACAATTTCTTATATTACAGGAAATGAATTGAGTTCAGGGTCATGATACTGTCTGTAACGGGAGAGTAGGTAGAATGGTCAGGAATGAAGAGTCAAAATTGATGGTTGTTCATGTTATCTTCTCTTAATTAAACAGGTTAGATATTTCCAAAGACGGGAATAGACATGCGTAGTTTTTCTATGGTTCTCTCTAAGCAAATTCGATCATTTTACAACAATCACTAAAATGAATGAAATTATAAGCAGAATTTTGACGGCAAAGAAGCATCTATATGTTTATGTTTATATATATATATATATATATATATATATATATATATTTGGAGGATATGTGCTTAATTGAAGTCGTACCTAATTTTGAAAATTAATTAGTTAATAATTAATTAATTTTAGGCGGGCATATATGTTCAAATGTAAGGCTAAACGAATCGAGATAATGTCAATCCCTGAATATCTCGATTCGTTTAGCCTTACATTTGAACATATATGCCCGCCTAAAATTCATTAATTAATAACTAATTAATTTTCAAAATTAGGTACGACTTCAATTAAGCACATATCCTCCAAAAAGTGTCGGCTTAAAGCCATATAAAAATAAACACATTTGTTTGTTTACTTAACCTCATATATATATATATATATATATATATATATAGATAGATAGATAGATAGATAGATATACCAACTCCTGCGCACGAGCAGGATGCGGCACAAGGTCAGTTTCTTACGCGGTGTTTAACAGGTTTGAATTTAGAGTTTTCCTTCTCTTAGACTAGTTACAGAGCCGAGGTTAAGAGCCTATTCTACCCTGCTATTTACCCATCGCTGGAGGGAGAGTAGTTGGATGCATACCTTTCCCAAGGGTATTAGCACTATGTGAAACACAAACAGCTTCGTTCAGGTATTGAACTCGGGTCGGCAAGTTCATTTTATGCGATTCTAACCCTCACACCGTGCGCCTCCATTTATACTCGTGTTTTGTATTTGCAGCTTGTTTGATTCATTATGAAGAACTCTGTGATAAAATAAACACGAAATATTAAGTGGAACATCTATACATTAATACTAATGTTCTTTAAAAGTACGACCGTTATCATCTTGCAAACCCTCTGCTTAAAAATGAAACCGTTCAAATTGTCCAAGATGAAATGAAAAAAATGTAAATCCTGATTATCTGGTGTCACCTAATCGCCGATTTACTATTTCTTACGAGTGTTGTCACCTCAGCTGGACTATTCCGTTTTAATTATATTTTATTTTAAGGGAAGAAAAAGGACATGCTACACATAAAAAATATAAGAAAGAAAGATAGAGTAGGGAAAAGATAGGGAGACAGAGTGAGTGTGCCGAAACGATAACGCTAATCTGTTTAAATCAAACATAATAAAAAGAAGGAAAGACAAAAAAGCGTGGGAGAGAGTTAAAACAAGATTATTATAGGTTTTACATATTGAATTATTTCTCAATAGCTCTTAAGTAAACATATAAAACGTTGTAATAATCAAATTATCATACTGTGGTATATCCACAAGTCCTGCTAGTGAGTTTCTTATAGCAGCGTTAGCTGATGGTCTTTCACTGGAGTCTGAGTGACAAGTTTCCGCAGGTCTCCAGCACTCTTCTGAGTATTCTAGCTGATTTCAATAATGTTGTTGTCTGGATGGTCTCAATTCGTCCTCTGATTTCCAATTTCTCTAGTCTTTTTTCTAAATTTTTTTGGGCCATTCCAAGTGCACCAACTACAATTGGTTTCACTTTCATATTCCACAGCTTTTTTTTTATTCTCTAGCAAAGTCCAGGTACTTCTATCTTTTCATTTTCGTTCATGAAAATTTGCCGGTTTATTATTATTATTATTATTATTATTATTATTATTATTATATATGAATAAAAACATACTAAATAACCAAAGAATTATTGAAATGTCCAACCAACCAACCAGCCAACAATCTTTATTACAGCTACCTAGTATTCAGCTACTAAATTTACTAGATATGTTTCTGTATAAGTTAAAAGAAAGGAAATGAATCCGACGATATGAGTATATATAAAAAGATATGAAATCACCACAAAATGCTCTTAAAGTGAAAACATTTTTATAACATAGCTGATATGGAAAAATATTTTGATTTTATGAAAATCATCATCAGAGCTTGTTTATACTCCGTGTTGTTAAGAGCGGAGACAAAAGTCATATGAGTTCAAAATAAAAACCTTGATAAAATCGAAATATTGTTCAATATCAGCTATGTTATAAAATGTTTTCACTTTAACAGCATTTTGTGGTGTTTTCATATCTATTTATATATACTAATGTTTCTGTATATATTTTACATATCTTTTCAAGCTGTATAAGGATAAGTCTAAAATTATCATTTTTCAATAAAATATTCGCTAAATGTTCTTACGCTAAATGTCCATTGTAAATGTTGGCATTTTCTGGTTTCCTCTTCTGTCTGCTTTTCATTATTTGCTGTGTCACTTTAAATATCAAAAGAAAAGTGAATCAAAAGGTCAACGTCGTACAGAGAAGGGTCAAAATATTAAGCGACTGGAACTCATCTTGCTGACCTCTGCAACAACATGGTTATTACGATTTTGGTCGCCATTTTCAGCGTTTAGTTCCTCTGTTGGAAAGTCCAATGGTAGAAATCTCTTTGTAGTAGAAAGTCTTTTGTATTCTTTGTAATCTTCCTATGTAAGTCTTGATTTCAGAAAGTTCAATTTGGAATTGATTTCAGGACAAATACCAACGAACTTAAATGCATTCTATATCGTTTCAGATTGGTTATTTCTACCGGAAATACATGCTGCTGACATTGAGAAAGTTCATAAATATGAGTGGGAATTTTGAGAACATCTTATACCATCAAGATATGGGCACCTCTCGTGGTGTAATTGTTAAAGCTAGATTTGCTGACCATTGTTAGTGAGTTCGATTCTCATTGGACGCCCTATACTTCTGGCTTTGTGCCTCATCTAATCTGAGCTTAGTGAATATCTATACCATCAAGATATTCCATCATTGTTCATCTGTGGGGAACTGTTTCCCGAATAAAGGATGTTTGAAGGACCAAATAGATAATAGGCAAGTCAGTACTATGAGATAGTTACTTAAAGATTTCCTAGAATTACTGCAAATGTATTGCTCTGGAAAAATTCCTGAATTATTCTACATTGAGGTCTCAATTCCACGTATGCTTCTTTGTCAATACATCTGATCAGTCTCTCTTTCTCTCTCTCCCCCTCTCTCTCTATATATATATATAATGTATTGTATATATATCGATATTACATATTTAGGAATATAATTTTTGGTTGTCTTAGAATTCAGTCTACCTCAAACCACCTTGAAATATTGGTAAATAAATAAAGAATAAGTACACAATATCTATCATTTTGTTTTTGATCTTTTCTTTTCATGCTTGTAAAACAACCAAACCTATATATATATAGAGAGAGAGACAGAGATTCATCATATATATATATAAACATATGTATATATACTACACACACACACACACACACACACACATATATATATATATATATATATATATATATATATATATATAGACTCATCACACACACATATATGTGTGGCTAAACCTAGAAGGCTACCTTAAATCGATTCATCATCAGCCAGAGCTCCTAATTCTGGACCATCAGCACACCTACAAACGGCAGCGAGAAATTAATTGATAAATACATACATATATATGTAAAGGTCGCCAGAAGAGCTCCATTCGTTACATCTGAGAGCCTTGCATTAAGTGTTCTTTGGAGATATATATATATATATATATATATATATATATATATATCGATTTAAACAACACTTAACAAGGCTATCACAACAAAGGAATCATTTTCCTGGCATTATATGCATCTATACGTCTTCATATCTCATCCGTAATAGGCGAGTAATTTAGATGATATTGAATATGCATCAGAGAGGATCTCATTTTAATATACCCATGGCTACGGGCAGAATATTTGCAAAGGGCGATAACAAACCTCGGCAGCTATTAATTATGTACAATATCGATGCAAATGAAAACATTATACGCAGCCGTGAAAGTATCATGCAATCGTTATGAGAAAGTACAATGTACCTGACTTGGGGGCAAAAGGATTTAGGCCGACTAATACACAACTACAAGAGTTTTCTTTGATCGAAGGTTTCGTCCAACAGAAAAGTCCGACTTTTAATGAGAATTCTTTTTAAGATTTAAATCAAAGGATTTTGTAAACACAATTAACGACTAATGAAACGTGTGTGAGAGATTAGTTGCTTTCGCCAATATCTCCGACCATATAATGGACAGTGGAAGTGCGCGGTGTAATGGTTAAAGTCATGGGAAATGGACTCGTCGCCCCGAGTTCAAATCCTGGACGTGGTAATTGCATTTCACTTAGCGCTAATACCCTTGGGAAAGGTATGAATCCTACTCTCCCTCCAGCTATGGGAAAATAGCAGGGCAGACTGGGTTCTTTAACCATGACTAGGTAACCAGTCTAGGAGAAGGAAAACTCTGAATTCAAACCTGTTGAACCCCGCTTAAGAAATTGACCTTGTGTCGTATCCTGCTCGTGCGGAGGGGTTGGTAAATAGATATAATGGACAATGGAAGCAAAAAAGGAAATATGCTGTACGATCAAAAAGTTCTGAGACTTTTATGAAAAATCTTTATTTAGACTTAAATTTGGTGGGCATTATCTCTACATTATTATCTACTAGCAAAATAAAAAAAACGCACTCTGAGCAATGTAAAAATAGATTTTTGAAACATAATGCCTGAGGTGTGGGAGTAAAAAATTCAATGTCAGCGAGTTTGTACCCTAAGTAAGTAAAATCATCAAATTCATTAAAGGATTAAAAAATAAAACAATTTGAAATGTAAACTTTAAATATGTATTAAAATAAAACAGGCTATATATAGATATATAATACCAGTCATGTATTTATTAAAACTTGTTTTAAAAAACAATGAGGACTGTCTAATATTGCATGTTCAAATTTTGAGTGTATTTATTCTATGTTATGACAATTTTGGGTAATGTGACGTAAGCAATGACGTAGTTTTTGTTACAGAAAAAACACGGAAATGAATTTCCATTATTGATAGATGTATTAATACTCATGTTCGTTAAAAGTACAACAGTTATCGTCTTTAAACACCCTCTGCTTAAAAGTGAGACCGTCCAAATCATCCAAGATGAAATGCAAAAAATGTAAATCCTCATTATCTGGTGTTGAATTCTTTTGATGTAACTCTCTCACGCTTTGTTTTACCTTCTTTTCATTTGTTCATCATGTTCAAGTGAAAGAGATTAGCGTTACCACTTCCGCGCGCACAACCCCTGTCTCTATCTTCCACCTTCTTTCTTTCTTCCTTTCTTTCTTATATTTTTCTGTGTAGCGTGTCCCTTTTCTCTCCTTTCTTTCTTTATAATAAAAACGGAATGGTCCATTATTTAGCTGAGGTGACGACACTCATAAAAAATAAGAATTCGGCAGATAAGCAACAGCAGGTAATCAGGATTTACATTTCATGTTGGACGATTTGGACGGTCTCATTTTTAACCAGAGGGTGTTGCAAGATGATAACAGTCGTAAAATTAAGGAACACGAGTATTAATATATATATATTGGAGATATTTAAAAAAAATGCTTTACAGTGTTTGCATCGAGCATAGGAATTTATTATTTCGCGTAAGAACACATTGATTTATTAAAGTGCGATCATCTTTATATAAAGACATTTCCATTCGAAATTCCGCCCTGTCGACTGAGGCGTTAGAATGCACGGACTGCACCACTGCAGAGGGGTAAGACTCTCCCAATGGGGCCACCTGTTGGCTGTGGGTGGCGAACGGTGATGCTTAAGGATAGAACTCAGGTGGATGTTCAAGGCATTGACTCTGACCCGTTCATCCTTTAGTGCAATGGAGTACTTGAGGGATCATGCCCTTGAAGCCGAACCAAATAATTATTGAAGGTTACCTTTTCTATGCTAGGTAAATAATTGGACAAATTTTTCCTACATTTCCCTGTATATATAAATTCTTTGTTGTTATATAAAGTGATTACTGATGTATTTTAACGACATAATGTTAATTCATGTCTAGAGGTTAGGGAATCATATACATTACATTTTGTCTAGTTATTTCTTAAGAGGTCTTTTGAGTTTTCAAAATCCTTTCCCAAAAACATTGACAAAGTTTTAATTTATGGAACAGTCCTTGCCCTAGCGCTATTGTCAGATGTAAAGTAAACTAATCCCGGGGAACGCTTGTTAACCCTGCTCTCAGTCTGTTCTGGCTGCATGCATATATATATATATATATATATATATATATATATATATATCACACACACACACATATATATACAGCGCTTGGTTACTAACAGTTTCTCGTCTATTCGATTTTAAAACAAATTTTGGTTTGAAATTTAATAGGCAAGAAACTGTCTATTGATTTCATGCCCACGCTACTCTAACTTAGATATACTTGCCCTATCAACGATATTGAGCACAATTTACTTATAAATGTAGCACTCTATATTGTCAATAATACCAAAAATACGCAGTCCCCGCCGCAGTTGTTATATAATTAAATACCATATTAAATTAGAAAGTTTGAAATTAGAAAGATTAACAAAAGTAGATAAGAACGTGTATAAAAGGAGTACATATATTTTAAGTTTATTTTGATTTTGATTTCTATATAAGTTCATACGTAGGATTGCTTTTAATGTTTGAGCATAAAACAATAATATTAGAAATCATTAACACTCACACATAAGTAATTATTTATTAAACCTAGTTTCTTAAAACCAGCATGCAAATTAACCATACCACATACCATGTAAACTATTATTTCTTAATGATATATATATATATATATATATATATATATAATTTAATATACCAAGCGTGTTGGTATATCCTTGCGGAGAGAAAAAACCCAGCATATTTGAATATGCATCAGAGAGGATCTCATTTTAATATACCCATGGCTACGGGCAGAATATTTGCAAAGGGCGATAACAAACCTCGGCAGCTATTAATTATGTACAATATCGATGCAAATGAAAACATTATACGCAGCCGTGAAAGTATCATGCAATCGTTATGAGAAAGTACAATGTACCTGACTTGGGGGCAAAAGGATTTAGGCCGACTAATACACAACTACAAGAGTTTTCTTTGATCGAAGGTTTCGTCCAACAGAAAAGTCCGACTTTTAATGAGAATTCTTTTAAGATTTAAATCAAAGGATTTTGTAAACACAATTAACGACTAATGAAACGTGTGTGAGAGATTAGTTGCTTTCGCCAATATCTCCGACCATATAATGGACAGTGGAAGTGCGCGTGTAATGGTTAAAGTCAGGGAAATGGATCTCGTCGCCCCGAGTTCAAATCCTGGACGTGGTAATTGCATTTCACTTAGCGCTAATACCCTTGGGAAAGGTATGAATCCTACTCTCCCTCCAGCTATGGGAAAATATTATCATCTTGCAACACCCTCTGCTTAAAAATGAAACCGTTCAAATTGTCCAAGATGAAATGAAAAAATGTGTCACCTAATCGCCGATTTACTATTTCTTACGAGTGTTGTCACCTCAGCTGGACTATTCCGTTTTAATTATATTTTATTTTAAGGGAAGAAAAAGGACATGCTACACATAAAAAATATAAGAAAGAAAGATAGAGTAGGGAAAAGATAGGGAGACAGAGTGAGTGTGCCGAAACGATAACGCTAATCTGTTTAAATCAAACATAATAAAAGAAAGGAAGACAAAAAGATTGGGAGAGAGTTAAAACAAGATTATTATAGGTTTTACATATTGAATTATTTCTCAATAGCTCTTAAGTAAACATATAAAACGTTGTAATAATCAAATTATCATACTGTGGTATATCCACAAGTCCTGCTAGTGAGTTTCTTATAGCAGCGTTAGCTGATGGTCTTTCACTGGAGTCTGAGTGACAAGTCTCCGCAGGTCTCCAGCACTCTTCTGAGTATTCTAGCTGATTTCAATAATGTTGTTGTCTGGATGGTCTCAATTCGTCCTCTGATTTCCAATTTCTATAGTCTTTTTTCTAATTTTTTTGGGGCCATTCCAAGTGCACCAACTACAATTGGTTTCACTTTCATATTCCACTGCTTTTTTAATTCTCTAGCAAAGTCCAGGTACTTCTATCTTTTCATTTTCGTTCATGAAAATCTGCCGGTTTATTATTATTATTATTATTATTATTATTATTATTATATATGAATAAAAACATACTAAATAACCAAAGAATTGTTGAAATGCCTTAAATCCAACCAACCAACCAACCAACCAACCAACCAACCAACCAGCCAACAATCTTTATTGCAGCTACCTAGTATTCAGTTACTAAATCTACTAGATATGTTTTTGTATATATTTTACATATCTTTTCAAGCTGTATAAGGATAAGTCTAAAATTATCACTTTTTCAATAAAATATTCGCTAAATGTTCTTACGCTAAATGTCCATTGTAAATGTTGGCATTTTCTGGTTTCCTCTTCTGTCTGCTTTTCATTATTTGCTGTGTCACTTTAAATATCAAAAGAAAAGTGAATCAAAAGGTCAATGTCGTACAGAGAAGGGTCAAAATATTAAGCGACTGGAACTCATCTTGCTGACCTCTGCAACAACATGGTTATTACGATTTTGGTCGCCATTTTCAGCGTTTAGTTCCTCTGTTGGAAAGTCCAATGGTAGAAATCTCTTTGTAGTAGAAAGTCTTTGTATTCTTTGTAATCTTCCTATGTAAGTCTTGATTTCAGAAAGTTCAATTTGGAATTTTCAGGACAAATACCAACGAACTTAAAATGCATTCTATATCGTTTCAGATGTTATTTCTACCGAGAAACATGCTGCTGACATTGAGAAAGTTCATAAATATGATGGGAATTTTGCGAAGATCTTATACCATCAAGATATGGGCACCTCTGTGTGTAATTTTAGCAAGCTAGATTTGCTGACCATTGTTAGTGAGTTCGATTCTCATTGGACGCCCTATACTTCTGACTTTGTGCCTCATCTAAGCTGAGCTTAGTGAATAACTATACCAACAAGATATTCCATCATTGTTCATCTGTGGGGAACCGTTTCCCGAATAAAGGAAGTATGAAGGACCAAATAGATAATAGGCAAGTCAGTACTATGAGATAGTTACTTAAAGATTTCCTAGAATTATTCTACGTTGAGGTCTCAATTCCACGTATGCTTCTTTGTCAATACATCTGATCAGTCTCTCTCTCTCTCATTAATATATATATATATATATATATATATATATATATATTGTTATATATAATATTACATATTTAGGAATATAATTTTTGGTTGTCTTAGAATTCAGTCTACCTCAAACCACCTTGAAATATTGGTAAATAAATAAAGAATAAGTACACAATATTTATCATTTTGTTTTTGATGTTTTCTTTTCATGCTTGTAAAACAACCAAACCTATATATATAGAGAGAGACAGAGATTCATCATATATATATTATATATAAACATATGTATATATACTACACACACACACACACACACACACACATATATATATATATATATATATATATATATATATATATATATATAGACTCATCACACACACATATATGTGTGGCTAAACCTAGAAGGCTACCTTAAATCGATTCATCATCAGCCAGAGCTCCTAATTCTGAACCATCAGCACACCTACAAACGGCAGCGAGAAATTAATTGATAAATACATACATATATATGTAAAGGTCGCCAGAAGAGCTCCATTCGTTACATCTGAGAGCCTTGCATTAAGTGTTCTTTGGATATATATATATATATATACATATATATATATATATCGATTTAAACAACACTTAACAAGGCTATCACAACAAAGGAATCATTTTCCTGGCATTATATGCATC
>CM042137.1:131933390-131963390 GCA_023376005.1 Doryteuthis pealeii | reverse complement strand
TCGAAAATTGACATTTCTTAAGCCGACGCTATGGCGTTTCGGTTTTTATTCAAAGCATCAACGGGGCTATTAATCATACAAAAGGAAACTATTGACAAGGCAAACCTTGTAAGCTTTAGTTTATGGTGTATATTTATGTATTACTGTCGGATTTATATTTCTTTCTTTATATATATATATATATATATATATATATATAAATAGATGTTTGGTACATGAAAATTTGTAAACTACTAAAAGTAGAGGAATCATATGTAAAATGGGGAGGTGATATTTTATTATGAAATAAAATATAAAATAAAGGGGATACGAAGGCCTTTTCGACCGGTACTTTTTCAAGTATTTACACCGGTTGACAATTAAAAGTAAGAATGTAAAGAAATTGATAAGAACAAATGGGGTAAACCAGAGAGTGGAGGGGACAAAAAAATGGGGAAATAGGGGTATGTGTGTGTGCCGTAGGTTAAACCAGGGTTATGTATACCTCCTAGTAAATAGATGGAGTGTCTCGGTGTTTGTCTGCACAGAGTAGGTCTGAGATATATATATATATATATATATATGAAAACCTATATATGTTATATAATTGATGTGTATCCTGTTACTTGAATACAGTAGCGTAGATTTTAAAACAACAGTTATGGAAAGATATAGACGGGGTGATGGACACTTCGTAATACTGTATTGATCTACACTTCCAGTTCGCGAGTGGGGTGTTAACAAGAGAAAATCAGTGTTTGGCTGACCGCGGATGGGGACGGATCTTAATGGCTGGTTCCATTCAATTAGTCAAATTCTCACATGCGTGTTTGTGATCTGGAATCTTGAATAAAATATATATGCACTCAAAATAAAGAAATACTTGTGTCGTTACTGAGAACAAAGAAACAAAGAAACACAAGACACCCCAGATTAAAAAGAAGATACCAGTCCAAATAGAGGATCAATCGATAGACATACCAGCCTAAACTAAAATGAAAGATACAAGATAAAAGAAACATAAGCTAAGTATGAAAACAAAGAAGTCAAGTACACCTGTGTATAACCATGGGTATACAGGTATACTATGTATACAAGATTTTTATGTTTGCATTTAAATAATACTCGAAAATAATACGAGATACTAAAAATCTTGGATATTGAACGAAGTTTCAAGAAAGATCCCCTGACAATCATAGTTTGTTTTTAATATTTTCCAATCTTCCCCTTTCTCATCCCTCTCTCTCTCTCTCTCTCTCTCTCTCTCTTTTAGCTCAGTCGGTAGAGTGTTTGGCTAGAAACCACAAGGTTCCTAGTTCGATTCCGGCCCTCGCGAACTCAGTGTATGAGTAGCACAGGAATCTGTGCGGTAAAGTAAGGAGCTGATGGTAGGTGTGGCACTCAAACCTCAGACGCTAAAATAATCTCCTTGGTCTAGCGCTAGTGAAAAGGGGATAGACTCTCTCGCTGCATGGCTGATACCGACATTAGGCCACCCCGACGACTTTACTTATATATATAATATATATATATATATATATATATAAGTGTGTGTGTGTGTGTGTGTGACGGAGAACGAGTACTACCGTACTCATTTAGAAAAAGAGCAAGACATTGTCTTGCCTGTCGGAGTCGAACCCGCGCTCTCCCGAATGCAAAGAAATGCTATTTGGGCGCTGGGTGGACGCGAGGTTCGACTGATGTGTCCGGATGATAAGGGGAAACGGCAGTATACGTAGAAGTGGGGTGACTTCAGCTGCAGGTAGACGACGACAGTCTTGTAACCTGCGAATAAGGCGTTTGACTCGCTTCCTTTTGCCCCCCCCCCTCAACAATGAACATTTACTTGAAACCAAACCAATCTTAAACAGACTGGAGATCGAAAGACTGATCATAAGCAGAACAAACAAATATTTATCCCCCCCATTTATTTTTTTCCACGCAGTACGCACACGAGTCACTGCGTGCCGACTGCGTGGAAAAGGGTTGGGCATGCCATGTTATTCCTATTGAGGTTGGGTCGTGGATTTCTAGGACACTCAGTCATTTCGTTTATTTCAAAAATAGGAATCACTGGCCGCTGTTTGAAAATTGCCTCACATTGTCTTCAAACCACGGTGCAAAATGCATCTAGTTGGATCTGGTCGAAGTTAAAAAGTATTCAGCACAAATGATACGCAATATTTGAAGTGAGTGCTCTCATGCACTCTCTCCAAATCTTTTTATTGATTTTAAAGAGAAATACACGAGTGTACATTCACCACTCGGCATAGAGTCGCAGGTTTTGTTGGTGGGGGGGGGTGTGACAAAACCGGTCATACCACTAGATGAGTCTATTTAGCTAGGTTCATTCGCCGACCGATCCATACTAAAATAAACTCTTGCATTCTCTCCTTGCTCAGCCTACTTACACCAAAATACCTCTTTATTATTACGTAATCAACGGCCGAAAGCAAACGCGTTTTTAAATAACAAACTGCACTGATAACAAAACTCCTAAGATGAACTGATCTTATCATTTCTTCTCTGCATTATTTTATCTTTTTTTTTTTAATACTCTGTCCGGTGGCAAGAGCTGCTTGGTAGGGATGGGAGTGGCAGCGCTACCTTAGCTACCGAAAATGTGTTATCACTCCTAGTTGGCAGCTGATGAGGGCAGGCTATTGCACGTGCTATCACACGTTGTATGATGAACATTTTAAAAAAAAATAAAAAAAATATATATAATATGTGTGTGTAAGTTAAGGTAGTGTGGACATTGAACCAACGACACCTAGTTATTGACTGTTAATCAATATCTATCTATCTATATATAATATATATATATATATATATATGTGTGTGTGTGTGTGTGTTTGGGGGGAGATTAAGTTATTGTGGTGTCGTAACAAGAGTAATAAAAACTTATATTCATGTAACGGTATCCCGTTTCGTTAAGGAGTTATTATCGTTGTGGAATAATGCCTCGTATAACCATTTGATCCGATTTTTCTTTATTTTGTATTGAAACGAGGTTAATCCCCCACACACATGTCTATATATATATTATATATATATATATATATATATATATATGTGTGTGTGTGTGTGTGTGTGTGTGTGTGTGCGTTTTGATCTGATCTGTGCGCTTAAGTGAGAAACTGACGGTATGTGTTGCGCTCCACCTCAGCAAAAACAATCTCCCGGTGTAAGACTTATGAAAAGAGGATACTCCCTCGATTTCCGGCTGATACCGATAATAGGCCACCCGCCAACTTTATATATATATACATATATATATATATTATATATATATATATAGGAGATTTATCCAAAACTTGGTAGTAAGGGATGATTATATATGTGATTTCTAAGATCCACTGTACTAATATTGATGATCCAGTATGTATAGATACAGTGAATCATTAAATCACTAAAGAGAGCTCAATGTAAAATAACCTTTTAGATTATATACAGAGCAATATTTATCAATAAAGGAAGAACTCAATACAGTAATCCCATAATAAATTTATTTCGACGAAAATTGGGGCCCATATAAATCTAAGTTGATTTAAACCGGCTCCCCAAATTTTTTCCTCATCAGATGGGTCTCAATTCACTTACCCATCTGATGAGGCGAAAATTTGGGGAGCCGGTTTAAAATCAACTTAGATTTATATGGGCCCCAATTTTCGTCGAAATAAATTTATTATGGGATTACTGTATTGAGTTCTTCCTTCCTTTATATATATATATATATATAATATATATAGACATTAACTAGAGAAAGAATTGAAGAATCATAAAAATAGAAAAAAAAGTCAAGATAGTATGAGATATCGATAGATAACCTAATTAAGTTTCACGAAAAACGGATCCTCCTGGTTAATCGTAATTAATCAATCAAAATAATTGATTAAAGACAATCGCAGAAGTGAATAATACAATTATAGTTTCGCACAAAAATATCCGTTAAAAAAACGTATTGCTGTTTGACAGTTCCAATCATCTGTTTACTATCAACAATTTGACTTTTGAATGATACGGACAGCTATTTAGTGTTTGTTGCTTCGGTTGCTGTACTGTTTTTTAACGGATAAATATAGGATTTATTTGCATTTTACTAACGCACACAATCAGACACACACACATAGACAGACAATTAAACACACACACATAGACAGACAATTAAACACACACACACACACACACAATTAAACACACACACATATATAGACAGACAATTACACACACACACACACACACTTATAGACAGACAATTACACAACACACACACACATTATAGACAGACAATTACACACACACACACACATATATAGACAGACAATTACACACACACACACACACACACACACACATAGACAATTACCACACACACACACACACAGACAATTACACACACACACACACACACACATAGACAGACAATTACACACACACACACACACACATTATATGACAGACAATTACACACACACATATATAACAACAATTACACACACACACATATATAGACAGACAATTACACACAACACACACACATATAGACAAACAATTACACACACACACACATATATAGACAGACAATTACACACACACACGCACATATATAGACAGACAATTACACACACACACACACAGACACACAGCACATATATAGACAGACACACACACACATATATAGACAGACAATTACACACACACACGCACATATATGGACAGACAATTACACACACACACGCACATATATAGACAGACAATTACACACACACATATATGACAGACAACATTACACACACACACATATATAGACAGACAATTACACACACACACACACACACATATAGACAGACAATTACACACACACACACACATATATATAGACAGACAATTACACACACACACACACATATAGACAGCACATATAGACAAACAATTACACACACACACACAACAATATAGACAGACAATTACACACACACACGCACATATAGACAAACAATTACACACACACACACACATATATAGACAGACAATTACACACAACACATATATAGACAGACAATTACACACACACACATATATAGACAGACAATTACACACACACACACACACACTTATAGACAGACAATTAAAACACACACACACACACACACATATAGACAGACAATTAAACACACACACACACATATAGACAAACAATTACACACACACACACACATATAGACAAACAATTACACACACACACACACATATAGACAAACAATTACACACACACACACATACAGACACACACACACACACACATATAGACAGACAATTAAACACACACACACACACACATATAGACAGACAATTAAACACACACACACGCACACATATAGACAAACAATTAAACACACACACACACACACATATACAGACAATTAAACACACATACACACACACATATAGACAGACAATTAAACACACACACACGCATATAGACAGACAATTAAACACACACACACGCACACACATATAGACAGACAATTAAACACACACACACGCACACACACGCACACACATATAGACAGACAATTAAACACACACACACACACACATATAGACATTAAACACACATACACACACATAGACAGACAATAAACACACATACACACACACACATAGACAGACAATTAAACACACATACATAGACAGACAATTAAACACACATACACACACACACATAGACAGACAATTAAACACACATACACACACACATATAGACAGACAAATTAAACACACATACACACACACATATATATATATATATATATATATATATATATATATATAGCAGACAATTAAACACACACACACACACACATTATATATAGACAGACAATTAAAACACACACACATATATATATAATATATATTTGTCATGTTGTAACAAGACTTGGACGTTATGCCAGAAATTCGAAAAAGCGTTTGTTAAAGGTGGGCAAAATGGATGTTGCTCTTGATCCCCCGCCCCCCCATATATATATATATATATATATATATATATATATATAAACAATACAAACCATCCTTAAACAAAATTAATTTCCAATGCAGTACACACATTTTAAAATGCCTATAACACCTTTCTCACCAATTCTTCTCCATCCAGCCTCCACATTAATATAATTAAAAAAAAAACTGGAACACATCACTCCTGATAATGGCACTTCGAAATGCCGAAAGTACTCGGGACCTGAACTTTGGTGGACTTATCCACGAATTCCACCCAAATATTAAAAAGCTGGCCAGAAAACTCGAAAAGATCAAAAATAAAATTATTAAACAGGAGATGTGTCTTTTGTTTAATTCTACATGTATAAATGAAAGAATGCTGCCCAAACACACACACACACACACACACACACACACACATATATATATATATATATATATATATATATATATATTCTGCACAGAGCTAGGTCTAAGCAACATCTAGCAGTCCTTGAGGCTGTTAGTATTTCTTTTCTTAGACCTACTCTGTGCAGACAAACACCGAGACACTCCATTTATCTGTTGGGAGGCATAACATAACATAACCCTGGTTTAACCTAAGGCACATATACATACCCTTCTTTCCCCAATTTTTTTTGTCCCCCCCCCCCACTCTCTGGTTTACCCCATTTGTTCTTAACAAATTCTTTACATTTCTGACTTTTAATTGTCAACCGGTGTAAATACTTGAAAAAGTACCGGTCGAAAAGGCCTTCGTATTCCCTTTTATTTTATTATTTTAATTCATAATAAAATATTACCTCCCCATTTTACATATGATTCCCCTACTTTTAGTAGTTTACAAATTTGCATGTACCAAACATATATATATATATATATATATATATATATATATATATATATATATATACACGAACGTTCTCCAATCATTGTCTTATGTGAAGTTTTTCTATAAGCATATGCAACTGAAAGTAAAGTCTATTGCCCGAGGAGTGAGTCGTTTTATAAGGAGAAAATGGTCTCTCTGAATCACTTATAGATCATTTCCAGCGAAGAATTGAAGATAACAGCGCGGTAACACTTTATCACGTTGCTAAATAATTTTTTCTTCTTTCAATCATTCCCTTTATCTTTTCAGCTGATTCATTTCGGCAAATGACATCTCTGACCGATTTCCCAGCATGCAATAACACTTTTGCCGTTTATCATATGGACCAACTTTCAAACTGCTCGTAATTTCATTTTCAGTGCCAGCCTGGTGAGACTTCTTATTGCCAAACACCTAAGAAATGTTCAACCTGTCGGTTGGGGCTGAAGAATACGCCGACTGCACCTCTGTAGATTGGTAAGAATCCACACCAATTAATCATGGGTGGCGACCCGTGATGCTTAAGGATGGAATCGTGGTGGTTGAGCAATCCATTATATGCAACACTACACTTTGGTCCTTACTTAGGCAAGACGGGCGGTCGGTGAGGCCCCCTCGGATCAATCGGATGGTCACGTCAAGCCCTAGGACCTATATGATTGTCCCAACCCTATTGCTTTTATGACAAACCCCCAACCCTTTTTATCATATATGTGCTAGAAGGCGGTAGTTGAGGGTCCTGACTATGATGTTACACTACCAGGTAGTGAAATTCCAGTTCTGGATCTCTGGGAATGTGGAGTAACACTTCATCACCATTACTCCCAGGTTCACGTTGACCCGGGGTGGTAGTACCTGTTAGGGTCCCGTCTATGGGTTAAATAGAATAAAATGAATTCTAAAAATGTGTTCAAAAATAAGTAGAAAAAATTGAGTATCCATGAAGAATGAAGGAAACAAAATGTGGTCGGCATAAAATAACCCAACAAGGCTTGACATCCCGTAAAATTCAACCTACGAACAACAAATGCAGAATAGCGTGCAAGAGATAATATCATTAGAATCACACTTTATCAATGAATAGAATTAGTTTACGGAAACTTCCGAAGTAACCTAACCCTAACGTCTCAAAGGTCTTGGGTATTTCTGTAAAATGTAATGATTTTTATACTTTATCTAACTATATTATCTCTTGCGAGCTATTCTGCATTAGTACCCCATTTTCATTGCCCCAATGGTGACTTCTTATTACAATCAATTAAATTGAGGAATCAACAAAATTCATAATGTATTTTACTTTTAAGTTAAAGAAAATTTAAAAAATTAGGCATAAAATTCCTACCCATGAATACGATAGGTATATTGAAAGTAGCTGTTTTTTACGGCATATAAACCCGTTTCGGGTCATTTAATGTTAAAACACATGCTCCCCCCCCATTTAAAGGGTCGGGACTGGGTTTATTGCCTAGTGCCTGAGGCGACCTAAAAGGAATGCTAATGGGAACCACGCATATTTTGACTGAGCTCCAGTTTTTACGTGGCTGTCCCCTTAAAAAAGACCTTGTGTCGCATCCTGATCTGGTGGGAGGTTAAGATAAATACCGTATTACTGTTCTTAGATGAGAGAACCGGTTGTCCGTAGTGTTTTTTTTTTACCAATGACGCTTGTTGGAGAACAGGAAACCAGACGAATTTTGTTTCTAATTTACTCGAATCATAAAATGAACAAGAATTCCTAACACGATTTCTAGGCATAAAATAACCTTAGACGGATTGGCAAACCGTTAAAATCAACCGATAAACCAAAGAGATCGAAGTGCCAAACATGATCTTAGATAGTTGTTTACTAAGGGTCGCTTAGTTGTAGCATCAGTCTGGATGTATGTGGCACCCGTGATATCCGAACTCACTCGTAATGGTTTGCCAATCTAGTTTGATATTACATTACGTGAGACACCCAAACAAGACGACTTCGATGTCTGTTGAAGGAAGTGGAATATATCGGTTGATTGACTAAGAGTAGAAGTCAATCGAATACAGATTTCAACACGAGGTGATTTCTTTCGCTTAGCAAAGTCGATGTTTGGAAATTCGCCCGGATGTAATTCTATATGTCCTTTTTATTTTCGAAGAAAAGGAAGTTTCTCTTTATTTATCTCGTTTTATACACCCAACGAGGGTTGGAGAATGGACTAATCAAAACTTTGTGTTGGCATCAAGAATACAAAAGGAAAAAAAAAAACGAAAAGAAAAGAAGAAAAAAGTAAAAACCCAAAGAGATTCAATTGTCCGAATAATCTTTGATATAAATAATTTTGGTTTTTCTCCACTGTTGTCCTCATCTTTATTGTGGTATGTAAAATCACAACGTTTCGGCCGCTGTATCCTCCGGTCTTCCTCTGGTGTTTCATGTGTATCCGAGCATAGCAATGAAACAACCTGAGAAATCATTTTGAATAGTTTGGCTGTTGATCCAACGAGGTGTCGAAGAACTTTTGAAAATAATGACGTCATTGTTTTTTTTTACGCCTATCATTTCGACATGTGTCACGAGACAAATAATTTTTGATATGCTAATAACCATGTTGAAAGTTATCGACCATAGTTAAAGTACCTGAGTTTTAACCAACCATAACGAAATGGGACCTCTAAGAGTGTGGTGAAGTCCGACTCCAACTCCACCACGAGTGACCCCTAAATTTCTTCCAACTGACTTCACAACTAGGACTCCACATACCTGCTACAATGTAAATAGATAATTGAGTGGAATACAAAGAAGAAAAAAAGGATGGATATAATCTCCAATTATTATAATGGAGATTCGGTGTCTGTCTAAACGAAACTACGTCTCTGCTTACGTCAGAATACCATCAGTTTAACAATGAGTATTTTAATCAAAATCATTAATACATTGAATAAATCTTATTCTTTACGATCTCTGTTAACATCTTGTGTCATTTTAGAAATTCTAAGTTTGAATCATCACCTATTCATGGTGTAACAATAATATATTAATTGGTAATCCTTAACTATTTCCTCGTAAGTTCCTACCATAAAATAAACTGAACCCTCATTTTATGTCCGTGTTTTTGCAATAGATGTTTTATTTTTCTTGCACCCGTTATTTTATGATACTAAATATATTTTATTTATTTATTTTGATATTCACTTTAATGTGTATATTCTAGAAGTTTGTATTTTGTGAGAATGGTTAGTTTTAAAGTGGGGGCTCGTTTTACAATTTAAGCATAAATTGGATCCTCCTTTTATGACCGTAATTTTGTTTTTTCGTCGACGATGATTAAAATCTGACGTTTTTATTTTAGAGTACTAAAGCCCCCCCCCCAAAAAAAAAAAATTAAAAAGAAAAGAAATAACAACAAAAGGAGCCCCCGCTTTAAAACTAACCATTCTCACAAAATAAAAACTTTTAAAATATACACATTGAAGTGAATATTAAAATAAATAAATAAAATATATTTAGTATTGTAAAATAACAGGTGCAAGAAAAATAAAACATTTATTGCAAAAACACGGACATAAAATGAGGGTTCAGTTTATTTTTTGGTAGGAATTTACGAGGAAAAAGTTAAGGATTACCTATTAATTATAACTTTGAAAATGGCAATGGAAAGCGTATTACACGATTAAAGCAGATTGACCAGATTTGATAATCTTGTATAAAAGAAAAGTAAAACTTGCCAGATGAAGGACGTGACAGTGCCAGCGAATCACGGTGTTGAATTAGAGCGAGGGATTTTGGATAAATATCAAGGCTTTGACCGTGAAGAAAGTAAAGTGTGGAATATGCAAAGTTAGAACCGTTTCTATAACACTTGGCTTAATTCCAAAGACATTAGAATCAAACTTGGATTGGCTAGAATTTATAGGAAGGGTTGAGACATATAAAGATTTCGGCATAAGTGAGATTAATGAATATATTGAGAAGGGTATTGGGAATTTGAGGACTATCATTTAATACTATTTCTCTGAATGTTTGAGATGAGGCTTGAAGATTAGTATTATCTGCGTTATTCGGACTATTGTCCCCATCTTCATTGTTACTTGTACAACGTTTCGGCGATATGCCCTCTGGCCTTCTTCAGGTATTTCTTGTCGGACTCGGGAACATTCTTTTCGAAAACTACATCACGGAATAGAGATCCTGAGCTAGAGAGAGACTCAGAGAGAGATAACTGTCAGAACATGTGTCCAATTGGACAGACAGGACACAGACAGACGACATAAGAGAGACTTAGTCACAGAGAATAGACGAGTAGAGTTAGATTTGCAAAACAGCTAAGACGCAGAGATACTGAGAGATTGAGTAGTAGTGAATGAGAAACCATTAGACAGAGAGAGTGATTGAGAGAGCAGGAAAGTAGAAAAACTAGAGATAGAACAACTGTAAACTGAGAGTTATACTAATCATAGAGCAGGAGAGAAACTGGTAGAAAGTAGGAGAATGGAGAGCCGGTGAAGGGTTGAGGAGACAGAGAAAGAGATGAGAGAGGGAGAGACAGACATGTAAAGAGAGACAGACAGACGTACGGAAAGAAAGAATGAGATCTAGTCATCCATATAAAGAAAGAGGGAGATACAGAGAGAGAGAGAGATGCAACGAGAGTGAGAGAGGGGGTAGAGAGTGATAAATAGAGGGATGATCAATCACTTAAAGAGAGATAAAATAGTAAACCACATAAGTCAAATGTATTAGGGACGATTGGGTGGAGAGGGTGATAACTGGGAATTGTGCCAGCGATTAAAATTTGACCCCACTGATAATTGATAGATGCACAAAACTTAATCTGTCCTAGAAATGAAAAAACACAAAAGTTTCTGTGATTTTGAAATATAAATATCCTGGCCAGATAATCAGACGAACTTTGAATATTCAAGATCACAGCACTGATGAGATCAGTTACATTATTGGTTGGTTGGATTTACGGCATGTCAACCCTTGTTGGATTATTTTATGCTGAAGATGTTTTATTTTATTCATTCTTGTTGGGTATTCTATTTCTTTTTAAATACGTTTTTAAAAGAAAAACATTAAAAAAACCAACATATTAAACTCATTTTAAAGTCTATTTAACCCATAGATGGGCATTAACACTCCAGGTCAAAGTGGACCTGAGAGTAATGGCAATGAAGAAGTACTCTACACTACTCCTGGGCTCTAGAATTAGAAACTCTCTTCCAGATGCAATTTAACTACGGACACTAAATCCTTCAACCAACTTCTAGCATTCATATGATAAGAAGACCAGTATTTATTTGTCTCAACCCTTCCTATAAATTCTAGCCCATCCAAGTTTGATTCTAACGTCTTTGGAATTAAGCCAAGTGTTATGGAAACGGTTCTAACTTTGCATATTCCACACTTTACTTTCTTCACGATCAAAGCCTTGATATTTATCCAAAATCCCTCGCTCTAATTCAACACTGTGATTAGCTGGCACAGTCACGTCCTTCATCTGGCAAGTTTTATTTTTATTTTATCTATAATATAGTTTTTGTGCCCTGGTGCTAGGGCGTGCTAGGACGTGACCAAGAGATTGATCGGAGGCGGCCTCTCCGACCGCCTATCTAGTCCAAGAATAGTAAGGGGGTTCGAAAACTGAGGAGATTTGCTAATATTCGGACTTCTTTTGAAAAAAATAGCTTGTACCGGTGTGAAAACTCACGGGAAGAAGGAAAAGGAAGACGAGAAGATGAATATGAGGAGAAGAAAAAAGAAGAATAGGGCGTGCTAGGACGTGACCAACAGATTGATCGGAGGGGGCCTCTCCGACCGCCTATCTAGTCTAAGAATAGTAAGGGGTTTGGAAAACTGAGGAGATTTGCTAATATTCGGACTTCTTTTGAAAAAAAATAGCTTGTACCGGTGTGAAAACTCACGGGAAGAAGGAAAAGGACGAGGAGAAGATGAATATGAGGAGAAGAAAAAAGAAGAATACAAAGGAGGAAAAAGATGACATTGGAAAGAAAGAAGTAAAGAAAGAAGTAAAGAAAGAAAAAAATTCTTTTCGCCTAATTCTTGTGATGAAGTTTATTTTTAGATTGTTCTCTTTTTATCATTAGCGGATTTATTTCTGTCTCAATAGATAAAGCAAATAATCAAGTTACACTACCAAAAGCAATTCTATTGGGTCTACTAATAAAACAACAACAAACAACAACGTGTATTCCCATTCAACAACCATGATACGTTTCTATAACAAAAGGACAACGCAACTCTAATGATATTTGGGAACAATCAGGGAGATAATCAGTCAATTTCTCTTTGATGTACATGCGAAAATAGATAAGCGTCTATGTGAGATCAAAATTCGATCGGAACAAAAAGTGGAAATATTTAAAAGCTTATTAACGAGGGAAGACGAATAACGAGGAGAAAATGAATTTTTGGGGTTATTGTTGAAGTTCTTTTCATTTTATGGAAATTAATCAGAAGGTTTTTTTTTGTTATAAGCAAGCAAATAAAATTCTTCACGTTGACAGCGTCCGCTAAAGAAACAAAAGAACAAAAATCAATGAATAAATGAATAATTCTATCGTAGCTATCATAAGAAACTGCCAAAGTTTTGTTGGTTGGTTGGATTTTACGGCATCTCAACCTTTGTTGGGTTACTTTATGCCGAAGAAAATTTTGTTTTATTCATTCTTTATTTTTCTCAATTTTTTAAAACACATTTTATACTCATTTTTTCTATTTAATCCATTAATAGGATCCTAACAGATACTGCCACTCCGGGTCAGAGTAGAGCAGGGAGTAATAGTGATGAAGGGGTACTCCACGTTCTCCAGAGCTCCAGAATCGGAACTTCACCATTACATAGAGTTTAACGCCATACCCAGGACTAAGACACTCAGTCATCGCCTTCTAGCACATATATAAAATATAAAAGCGTTGGGGCTTACCATAAGGGCAATAGGGTTGGGACAATCGTATTGGTGCAGAGCTTTAATGTGGCCAGCCGATTGATCAGAAGGGGCCTCTCTGACATCCCGTCTAGTCTTAGTAAGGGCCAAAGTAGAGTGCTGCATTTCATGGACTGCTCAGCCACCAGGGTTCCACCCTGAAACATCAAGGGTTGCCATCAACGGCCAACAGGTGGTCCCATTGGGGAGATATTAACCCTCTGCAGAAGAATAGTCGGTGTATTCTAAAGCCCTAGCCAACAGGGCTTCAAATTTGTTATAGGCGAGGAGAATCGGTTGTAGTGACGACACAGTTTTATGTAGTGTCCGGGTTCGGACAAACGCAAATAAATAGCTACACACATAACGTACAAAAAAGAAATAAACAAAAGTTTTCAGCATAAAATAACCCAATGGGTTGATATGCCGTAAAATTCAACCAAGCACACCAAACACAAATAGACATACAGACACAGTATATATATATATATATATATATATATATATATATATATATATATATAACATACAAATAACTCTCTTAATTACTGTTTTTTTTTTACATCGTATAATCTATATTTTCTTTTCTGTCCAGAGAGCCGGATAGATTTGTATTGAGCTCTTTTAATGTTGAATAGGTTATTTCAACAACAACAATAATAATACTAATAATTATAATGATAATAATAATAAATACTGTTGGCAGACAAATCGATATGTTTCACGGATATGATATTAATTTTCAGTTTTGAGAAGGTCACAATAATTAAGACTTGAGATGAAAAAAAATCACTCGGCAGTAAAAATAAAAGACAGAAAGAAAGAAAAGGAGAGAAAAGGGAGTGAAAGAAAGAATAGAAGAAAAGACACAAAGGAAGGGAAAATAAACAAAAAAAAAACAGAAAGCAAAACGAAACGAAAACATTAACAAAGGAAGAAGGGGAGAAAAGAGGAAATAAGGAATGATAAAAGAAAGACAGGAAAATAGAAGGAAGAAGGGGAAAGGAAAGGAAGAAAAACAAGAACGAAAAGAAGAAAAAAAGGAAAAAAAGAAAAAAGAAGAAACAAGAACGAAAGAAGGAAAAAAAGAAGAAAAACAAGAAAAAGAAGGAAAGGGGAAAACAATAGAAAGAAAGACAGAATGGAAGGAGGGAAGGGAAGAATGATAAACGAAAAGAAGAAAAGACAGTACGAAAGAAAGGAAGAAAAGAATTAACGAGTAAACAAAAGAAGAAAAAAAGAAAGTAGAACATAAACAAAGGAAAAGAAAATAAATGAATCAAAGAAGGAGAGAAAAAGAAGAATAAAAGAAGGAACAAAAGAAGAAAGAGAAAAAAGAAAAAAGAAAAAGAAGAAAAGAAAGAAAAAGAAGAAAAGAAAGAAAAAGAAGAAAAGAAAGAATAAAAGAAAGCATCTGTAAAATCGGATATACAACTTTCGATTTGAGGGCAATACAAATTTTCACTGGATATCATTTAAACACTTTCCACTAGCGCCATTTTGCTTTGAGGTCGACTCCAATCCCTTGTTACATAATCTATGCGGTTGCATAAGATTATTGTCAATCCCCTGTAATTCTAAAGGGATGGCCCTTTTCATATCCCGGGCGGGACTTTCCATGGAATAGTACAGAAAGCCCGCGAAATATGTGAAGTCACGTGGGACCTGGTTGGTTCCTCAGTTTTCAGTTGGACGTCAGGCAGTGAAGATGTCCTGCTTTATCTGTAACTCACTCTGCATACGCGCGCTATGTTAGTCAGATATTTAGTTACATGAAATGTTTAGTTAAGGAAATAAAAGTTTAAGAAAAATAACACGGTCTTGTGATTAATGAATATCTTGGTAACAAGACTGAGTAGAGGAAGAAATGAGTTAAGTGCGACCGACCACCAAGACGAAGAGATGTTAGAAGAGACGTAGAAGAACTTAAGATGTCAAAGACGCAAGAAGAAGAATAGCAGAAGTAAGTAATGAAAAGGGTATACAACATCCTGTTTCAGGCGATGCTGCGTTTATATTACGGTGGCACGTTTCTTATTGGTTGGTCAGATTAATTAGCATGAACAGCTAGTCATATAAATGGATTAGTCTTTTATTTGATTATTGATTGTATTTATTATATGTAATTATTGTCACGTCCGGTTTCATGGAAGGCAATTCATTTTTCACTGCAGCAAAGGAAAGCAATACGTATTCTATTTTGGTCATCTTGGCAACACCTCACCTAAATCATGAACCTACACGTGAAACAATTCCTTGCTCGCTTCGCTCCACGATGTTAGTTTTTATCTCGTTGCACAACTTAGTGATAAAAATGGAAACTATTTGTTATAAATATAAAAATTAAACTGAAGAGAAGAGAAGAGAAATAGGAAATGAAATCGCTAAATAATTGCAAGACTAATTATACACGTAGAAATTCCATGTAATACATGAATAACAATGTTAAATAGCTTCCTCTTTTTTTAAGTGAGAGGTTCAATTTGTAAGACTTACAAATTGTGATGGAGAACGAGAACTGCGGTATTCACTAAGAAAAAGAGCAAGACAGTGTCTTGCCTGCCGAAGTCGAACCCGCGTCCTCCCGAATGCAAAAAAATGAGACTTGGGCGTTGCACGGACGCGAGGTTTCGACTCAGGTGCCTGGATGTTGGGGGGCTACGTCCATAAGTAGCTGGAGTCTAAGGAGAACGAGGAACAGAGCGGCGCGCGCACCTGAAGAGACTAACAGTCGGTTAGACTTCAGTTAAGACTAGTCTGAAAAGAAAAGAAAGGAAAGGAAAAGACAGAAAAGACAGGTGACGAACTTTACCGGTTTGCGTCGGACTAGAAACTAGTGAGCATTTGCGGACTTGATTGTGGACTTCCGCCCTGCAACACAATTTTTATTTTTGTTCAACAAACAAATTTACGAGATGGTCAAAGTTGATAACTATCACAGTCAGTCTAGTTCTTATGTCAAACTTTCAACCCTTTTTATAAGGTGCTATATATATATATATATATATATATATATATAGATACTAGATGTGGTGGCTGAGGGTTTTAGTGTCTTTGTTAACTGCATCTAGTGGTGAGATACCAATTTTGGATCTCTGGAATATCCCATCATTGATATTACTCCCATGTTCACTCTGACCCGGAGTGGTACTACATGTTAGGATCCTATCAATGAGATAAATACATAAAAATGTATTAAAAAAACTGAATACCCAACAATAATGAATAAAATAAAAACGTGTTCGGCATAAAATAGCCCAACAAGGGTTGAAATGCCATGAAATCCAACCAACCCGCCTTAATTTATTGCTTTCTGTACATATTTTTTCATTATCAACTCCAATAATACTCTTCATTTGAAAAAAAATTAATAAAAAACGAAAAGAGGAATTGTTGTATCTTTCCGGTGGTAAAAGATACACAGAGAAATAGTGTGCTTGAGATGTTTTATTCAGCACTTCTATCTGGGGCTAACAGATAATTATTACATAAAAACAAGAAATAGAACAATTCACAAATACAAACTTACAAGAATGAGGAGGGTCAAATGTGTGTAGACAGACGCAGTGATTTTATCCGAA
The DNA here is from genome assembly GCA_023376005.1 of Doryteuthis pealeii. Lineage (NCBI taxonomy): Eukaryota > Metazoa > Mollusca > Cephalopoda > Myopsida > Loliginidae > Doryteuthis > Doryteuthis pealeii. The sequence continues at coordinate 131,946,035 of CM042137.1, read as the reverse complement.
TATAATTTTCCGTTTCTATCACTGCTACGTCGACTATTATAGGCTATGAGCCAGTCCATCCTGTAGGGGTGTTAACTCCTCTAGAACAGGAATAAAAGCAGATAAAACACAAAAAAACTTCATTTAATTGACTAGCAAATATATGCACCCTCCGGGTGCAAGTATTTACGTTTTAATATAATAAAATATCATATTAAATTAGAAAGGCTAATGAAACTGAATAAGAATACAGATAAAAAGATTTGGAACAGAGGGGGTATGATTGAAAATTAGAAAAACTTTGAAACTAACTCTTCCATCATTTTCCTTTACTCCCGTCTTTCATTGGTACATTTTTCCTAATTTAACTATTTAGTTAAAATAGGAAGTAAAGAATAATATAACAGTTATTTCTTCTTTTTCAGGGATTTCTTTTAAGATTTATTGAAGAGATTTTTGCTCATATTCAATAAGATAAAACCAAACAATAAGAAATCAATAATACTAAGCATATATTTATTAAAATCAAATTTTTAAGATCAATATGCAAATTAGCCTTCCCATTCACACTGTAAACCGCTATTTTGTTGTATATATAAATACAATTGCATGTTATTAGTATGTAGATATGGTCAACAGTATTAATAATGTAAAACAATTTTATTAATAACTGAGGTTTAAATAAAAATAAAATCATGGAGAATGTGATGTAAATAACAAAGGGAATTGTAACTTGTATAGTAATATAGTTTCGGTTACAGACAGACAAACCCACAATCTCCATTTTTTAACTCAATTTTTTAAACATTTTTAAAACTCATTTTTAAAATCTAATTAACCCACAGATAGGATTCTAGCTGGTACGATCAGTCCGAATCAGAGTGGACTGCGAGTAATGGCGATGAAGGGGTACTCCGTACTCCCCAGAGCCCATAATTAGAATCTCAATACTAGATGCAGTTTAATGTCATGATCAGGACACAATAAATGAATATCCTGGGGAATTAAAACGATTTGAACTTGAGTTGCCGATTCCATTTCCTATGACGATAACCGTTACATTATGGAAAGAAAGAAAGAAAGGTCAATATAGGACATAGGAAACTTCAATAATACTCTTCTCTTTAGTAATACTCCACTCTGTAATAATACGCCCTCTTCAATAATTCTCCTATCATCAATAATACTCCCCTCATTAATAATACCCACTCTTCAATTATACTCAATCATACTTCAATGATGCCCCCCTCTTCAATAATACTCCAATGATAGCCCCCTCTTCAATAATACCCCACTCTTTGATAATACTCCTCTCATGAATAATACTCCCCTCTTTAATAATACTCCTCTCATTAATAATACTCACTTTTCAATTATACTCAATCATACTTCAATGATGCCCCCCTCTTCAATAATACTCCACTCTTTGATAATACTCCCCTCTTTAATAATACTCCTCTCATTAATAATACTCCTCTTATTAATAATACGCCCTCTTCAATTATACTCAATAATACTTCAATGATACACCCCTCTTCAATAATATTCCACTCTTCAATAATATTCGTCTCGTCAATAATACTCCCCTCATCAATAATACTCCCCTTTCATGTTTCCCGAATCCTTTTCTTTCCCATTTCTCATCACCCCTATTCTCTCCATCTCCAATTTCAACTGCCACAACTGTCTTCATCTTCCTATGTTCTTCGAATTTTAGTTCTTTTCTTTCGCTGACAATTTCCCCATCCAAATACCCCCCCCCTGTAAAAACTCATACACCCTTCCACCCCCACCCCTTACTTGATTTATTCTCCTCTTCAACATGCAACGTAATCTTCACCCGTATTCCTTTTTTCCCTACATCTTTTCTACAGATTTTTTTTTGTTCATTATTAATAATCGTTAATTTCCATTTCACGCAGTTTTCTTTGCGTTTATTCGGCTGCTTCTTCTTTTTTTTCTTTTTCCTTTTTATTTTCTTTTTCTTTTCGATGCTTAATTCATTATTCTCAGGCTTTCGATTGTCAAGAGGTTACTGTCAAAGGTGAAATCTCGCTATCACAGATGAACACACGTCCGGGCGAGACTTCATCACATGAGAACATGGCCGGTTCGAGGACAAGAAATAACGAAGTAGTATGACTTTAAGAAAAGGAGAATTAACTTTTGAACTGTAATTTTCGAGCCACCATCTGTCGCACATCAGCATTTTATATAACAAGCTGTTGGGTTTCATTTCCAGGGTTGTGTTTAATTTGAATTGGCGGTAGTTGATCAATACGTCTTAAAATCAAACGTCCTATCGATAAATGTGTCAGCTGAACTGAGAGCGGGAACGTCTTGGCTTGATGGTGCCGCTGCTGCTGCTTGTGTGACCTACTTATTGAAGCGGGAAAACGAAATGATGAAGAGCTGAACAAAAAGTGCATTATTGAGAGAGAGAGAGAGAGAGAGAGAGAGAGAGAGAGAGAGAGAGAGAGAGAGAGAGAGAGAGAGGGGGATAGAAAAAGAATAATTGAGAGAAATGAGGAAAAAAAACAAGGCAGAAAGTAAAACAAATGAAAAAAAAACCTAATGCCTCTAGAGAGAGAGAGAGAGAGAGAGAGAGAGAGAGAGAGAGAGAGAGAGAGAGAGAGAGACGCGATAAAAGAAAAGAAAACAGAGAAAAGAAAAAAATCTGAAATACGCAGGTGAAAGGAAAAAAAACGAAACCAAGAATAAAATAAAAAGATAATAAAAAGATAACAAAAAATAAATATACACTCAAAAACAAAAACAGTCAAAAGAGAAATAGGAGAGAAAAAGATAAGATAGATAGATATGAACAATCTTAGACACGACTAGATTGAAATAGATATGAATAGACTAAGATATAGAAATACATACGGACATTATATATATATATATATATATATATTTCATTATAGTGTACAATACTGTTTAAGGTGCGATTGTTACCATTGGTTTCCAAGCAGCATGTTAGCCAGTAATCGTCAAGACAACACGCCTTGGAAATGTCAATTCATTTATATATGCGTGCACTTGTTTGGGACGATTTTTTGTATTTCTCCGCTTAGGGTGAAAGTAGTGCGTATATGTACAGCTCTTACACCCATAATCGAACACTTTATTTTCACTTCTCCAATACTAAAAAACTATTTTTATATATATATATATATATATATATATATATATATATATTATATATATATATATATATATATGTAAAGGGCAGTCCTAGGTCGATTATTGTATGCTATAATTAATATCAAGTGATAAATCTTTGTCGATTCATATTCATGTTTTTAAATCTGTTGAATAAATAATAAGGCATATTTCGAACAAAAGCGCGTAGTGTAATGGTTAAAGTCATGGGAAATGGACTCGTCTCCCCGAGTTCAAATCCTGGATGTGGTAATTGCATTTCACTTAGCGCTAGTACCCTTGGGAAAGGTATGATCCCTACTCTCCCTCCAGCTATGGATAAATAGCAGAGCAGACTGGTCTCTTTAACCTTGGTTAGGCAACTGATCTAGGAGAAGGAAAACTCTGAATTCAAACCTGTTGAACTCCGCCTTAGAAATTGACCTTGTGTCGCATCCTGCTCGTTCGCAGGGGCTGGTAAATATATATTCCGAACAAAAATAAATTAAATACTACCTGATAATAATAATTAATGATAATATTATTAAAACAAAAATAATTATAGGTAAAACAACTAGCAAGAATATGCGCCCTCCTGGAATAAATGTTTAATGTAATGAAATATATTCAGTTCGAAAGACTAACGAAATTAAATAAGAAAGCAGAGAGACATCGTTAATAAATAAGTATATATTGATGATTTATAAATTAAATACATTGATAAGCTTACGCAATTCCTGAGGGTAGTGTGACGTAAACAGTGACGCACTCTTGGTTACAGACATAATCTCCATTATAAGATAATAATAATAATAATAATAATGGCCGGGTTAGCTCAGTCGGTAGAGCGTTCGGCTAAAAAACACAAGGTTCATAGTTCGATACCGGCCCTCGCCAACTCAGCGTATGGGTAGTACAGGGATCTGTGCGGTAAAGTAAGGAGCTGATGGTAGGTGTGGCGCTTCACCTCAGACGCAAAAACAATCTCCTTGGTCTAGCGCTATTGAAAAGGGGATAGACTCCCTCGCTGTATGGCTGATACCGACATTAGACCACCCCGACGACTTTACTTACTTTACTAATAATAATGAAGAAAACATAAATGGAAAAAGGGAGGATTTCGTTTTACGAAGCAAGTAGGTGACGTTTTTCAGGCAAATATATTTTTATTTTTGCGAATAACATTACTTGAGTTTTTAGAATGGCTGATGTGATTTGCAATAATAAAAACGTGCTGTGATATACGTGAAGGTCAAGTTTGATAACAACAAATATTGCAGACGGGGCTAATTATAAAAGCAATAAAAAGTAAAATAATTGTTTGTTGAAAAAAATCACACATTATGAGAAAAAGAAAAAAGATTGAAAATAATAAACAATTTCAATAATCAATCTATTTCTTCTTCTTAGAGCCAGATTTCTTTTTCCCCCTTTTTAATAAGGCATTTTTAATAAGCAAAATATGAAAACTCGCTAAGCTCTTCAAGAAAAAGATTCTAACCTTATCTAGTTAAGAGTGTGGGCTGAAACGTTTATAAGATGACGTCATATCTGCTGCTGACTTTTTTAACCAATGCAAGAAGTGTGTGAACCGCAAGAGGGACTATGCTGAAAGATAAACTCCATTTAGTCACATGTTCATGTGAGTATCTTGGTCTGTCTATGAACGTATATAGCAGGTTACCCAGACTATTCTATAAGCCCGTAACAATTAGAACAAAGACAGAGAAATACAGCATATATATTGTAATATAATATGGGTGCTATATTTATAAGTAAAAGATGCTCTCTCTCTCTCACTATATATATATATATATATATATATATATATATATATATATATATATATATATATATAAAGTTTTTTTTTATAGTTTGTTTGAAGCATTGTGCGTATGTGTAATAGAGATATTTTTGAAGGCAATTGACAATGCAATATGTGTTGAAAATTATATTTATTTATCTTTTTTTTTTAATTCTAAATATTTTCGGAATAAAATTCCATCATCAGAGTTATTAGAAGTATTAAAAGTACTAGGTGTTTTTTTTAATAGTACTTATCCCACGGCGCTGGTGTAATCATCTCTTGTTTCAGAAGTTGAGGAACGCCGGATATTTGAAAAAAGTTTTTCGATTATTTCCGTGGTGTTAAGTCGGTCCGTAGACTTGGTTGGTTGAATATCCGGCGTTCCTCAACTTCTGAAACAACAGATGATTACATCAGCGCCGTGGGATAAGTATTATAAAAAAAAACACCTAGTACTTTTAATACTTCTAATAACTCTGATGATGGAATTTTATTCCGAAAATAATTAGAATAAATAAAAGGTAAATAAATATAATGTTCAACACATATTGCATTGTCAATTGCCTTCAAAAATATCTATCTATCTATCTATCTATATATATATATATATATATATATATAGGTTTTTGGTACAAGAGAATTTGTATAACACTAAAAGTGGAGGAATCATATGTAATTTGGGAGAATATTTTATTAATGAATAAAATATAAAATAAATGGGGGGGTTTCACGAAGGCCTTTTCAACCGGATCTTTTCAAGTGATACACGGTGACGAATAAAAGTCAAATTGTACAAGAATTTTGTAAGAAACGAATGGGGGTGAGCCAGAGGGGACGAAAAAAAAAAAAAAGGGTGGGGAAGAAATAGGGAAAGAGGGGTTATGTTTGAACCCTAGATGGAAATAGGGTTGGAAGTGTCTCCCAATAAATAGGGGTGCTTTGGTGTCTGTTTGCACAGAGTAGGCCGGAAAAAGGAGATGTAAACAGCTTCAAGGATGGTTAAATGCTGTTTTGACCTAGCCCTGTGCAAAACAGAGAAGCACTCATCTGAGTAGTCCCTTCTACAGCATTTATAGAGAGGTGCTCGGCTATGGACGAGTCGAATGCTTGGGAAAGCCTGGATGTATTATTATTCGTAATGGCATTACGAAGTGTGCGTGGGACGTGTTGTTTGATTCTGATTTCGAGCCTTTGGGATGTACGTCCAACATATACCTAATTCGGTATATGTGGACGTACATCCCAGAGGCTCGAAATCAGAATCAAACAACACGTCCACGCACACTTCGTAATGCCATTACGAATAATAATACATCCAGGCTTCCCAAGCATTCGACTCGTCCATAGCCGAGCACCTCTCTATAATGCTTGTAGAAGGGACTACTCAGATGAGTGCTTCTCTGTTTTGCACAGGGCTAGGTCAAAACAGCATTTAACCATCCTTGAAGCTGTTTACATCTCCTTTTTCCGGCCTACTCTGTGCAAACAGACACCAAAGCACTCCCTCTATTTATTGGGAGACACTTCCACCCTATTTCCATCTAGGGTTCAAACATAACCCCCTCTTTCCCCCTATTTCTTCCCCCACCCTTTTTTTTTTTTTTCGTCCCCCTCTGGCTCACCCCCATTCGTTTCTTACAAAATTCTTGTACAATTTGACTTTTATTCGTCACCGGTGTATCACTTGAAAAGATCCGGTTGAAAAGGCCTTCGTGAAACCCCCCATTTATTTTATATTTTATCATTAATAAAATATTCTCCCAAATTACATATGATTCCTCCACTTTTAGTGTTATATATATATATATATATATATATATATATATATATATATATGAGGGTGGGCTGAATATTTCATGAGATGACCAACATACTCTCATAGAATTTGACTAAATAAAGTTCATATTTCAATCCCCCACTTGCAGTCTACACTTCTTCCATCGGTGTTGCCTTGGTAAAACAGACATCAACATCAGACATGTGGTTGTCCCATGAACGTTTTATCCAATGAACATTTCAACCCACCCTCAATTCTCCCACTAACAGAACTCGGAACAATCTTAATCAGATAAAATACAGGGTCGTTGTAAATTAACTCCCTTCCCTATTCAAAAATGTTATAATTTATTTCTGAATCATTATTTTTACAAAAAATGAATATGAGAACACATAACAGGAGTTTTATTTTAAAATTCTCTATGGGCACCAGCATGCACCTCCAGCCTCTCAAGCCACTCGGGAATCCCATCAACTGATCTTTCTAGGAATCCTTGGGGAATGGCAAACATAAATTCTCATATTCGTCCTTCAAGTTCTTCCAAAATTGATGGTTTCATAAAGTAGACTTGCTCCTTCAACCAACCAAGTCTCCGACCGGCCATTTCATGCGGACGACGTTTACCCATAAATCCCCCAGGAAAATGGTGATTTAGCCATTCACGAACAACAATAGCATAATGAGGAGGAGCACTGACAAAAACAACACAGATTTAATTGGCATATATCAAGGAACATACATTAAAGAACGAGAAAAATGTAACTGCATTTAACAAGATATAATAGTCTAAAATAAGGAGTTCATTTTCAATCACCTCAGATGCAAAAACAATATCCCTGGTCTCTAGTACTAGTGAAGAGGGGATAGACTCCCTTGCTGTTTAAGTCCAGTTGGTAGAGCATCTGCCAAGGAACCACAAGGTTCCCCATTTGATACCAGCCCTCACCAACTCAGCACATCTGTAGGACAGCTTGGATCTGTGCAACCAGTCTAGGTGAAGGAAAACTCTGAATTGAAATCAGCTAAAAATTGACCTTGTGTCACATCCTGGCTGTTATGGAGGGGGGGTTGGATAAATACATACGATTGAATGAATTTGTATTTTTCAATATATAAGGAGTACTAGCTGGTTTGGCTCAGTTGGTAGAGCACCTGCCCAGGAACAAAAAGGTTCCGGTTTTGAGACCAAAACTCGCCAACTCAGTACATCTTGGATCTATGCAGTAAAATAGGGAGCTGATGGTAAGTGTGGTGCTCCACCTCATGCAAAAACAACCTCCCCGCTTTCTAGTGCTAATATGGTGCATATCTAATTTACACTATCAGCGACAAATACGAATTGAAATTGACAGAAAGGCAGACAAAAAAGAGTTAAGACGAAAACCCAAGTAGACATCAACTGAATGGAAAGTATAAAAATAAATCTCGTTGACAATGAGCTGCGATGATAACGGTGGGATTTATACAATGTAATATAATTCTTGTCAGTGACTTGAATGACAATTGATATTAAGAAAGCTTGGTGCCACTATGCAAAAATGGCCAGTGAGATTTGAACCCGTTGGCCTATTTTTGTAATCCCCAAAGTTATTATGGGATGTGAACAAGAGAATCAAATAAATCTATGAGAAAAGAAGGTTATCGCGGTTTTTGTGCGTCGTTCGAAAGTATTTTCTTATAAAGAGAGACATAAAATAAGACAATTTGACATTTGTTTATTTTTCATTTAATACTTTGTCTTTGTCTTTGAGTTAAAGGAGAAAAATAGGGAAAGGGAAAATAAATAGAATATGAAGCGGGAAAATAGAAAAAAGAATGAAATAAAAGACAAAAGAAAAATAAAGAAAGGAAGAAAGTAAGAGAAAGAAAAAGAAAGAAAAAAAGGAAAGACAGAAAGAAAGAGAAAATGGGAAAAAGAGATAAGGAGTGAAATGAATGAATGAATAAATAAATAAACATGCCTAAAAAGCAACATATAGGAAATGGTTCAAGACAAAAAACACGAAAAGAATGAAAATGAAACAAGGAAATGGAAACAAAAGAAAATGAAAAAGAAATGATGATAAAATATGAGAGTGAAAGAAAATAAGGAAGAAAAAAGAAAGAAAATGAATGAGCAATAACAAATAACATGCTGAAATGAAAAAGTCGATCTAAGAAAGAATCAAACAAACGAAGAAAGAAAAATATGTTAGCTAATGATAGTAAAACAAAAAATGAAGAAAAATAAAGAAAAAGACAGAAAGAAAGAAAGAAAACGAGAGAAAGAAAAATAAGGATGAATAAAGAAAGAGGGAAAGAAATAAAAAAGAAAGAAAATGGAGAAAAATAATTAAATGAATGAATAAATAAAAACTGAAAGAAAGATAGCAAAACAAAAAAGAATGAAAAATAAAGAAAGACAGAAAGAAAGAAAGCGTGAGAAAGAAAAATAAAGAAAGAGAGAAAGAAAGAAAGAAAGGGAAAGGAAATGGGAAAATGAGAAAAAGAATTAAATGAATGAATAGATAAAAAAAATGAAAGAAAGATAGTAAAACACAAAAGAAAGAAAAATAAAGAAAAACAGAAAGAAAGAAGAAAGCGAGAGAAAGTAATAGCATAACAAATGGGGCATAAAATATGCCTTAAAAAGAATCAAGAAAAGAAAGAAAATGAACAAAAAAAAGTATAGACCAAAAGGAACACTAATGAATAAAAAGGGATTATTGAAAGTGAGTGAAATAAATAGAGAATCTGCCCTCTTTGTCTCTTTTGGTGGCTGGGGTGAGAGGAGACAGACGTTTGTGTGAACAGAGTACAAGAGACCTATCAAAGATAAGAAGATAAAGGAACATTGAAGCCTTCGCCCACTTGATATCCGTTATCCATTTCTTCCTACTCCCAATGTCTCAGAGACTGAACGGAGAGAATAAAAAATCTTTGGTTTGTTGATTGTTTATATTTAGAAGGAATTTAAATATCAAAACTGGAATTTTAAATGCAAACATCCACAGACCATTATTCCCAAAGTCAACAAAACAATGTGATAGAAAAAAATGTAAGTTGATTCCTGCATATCTATACATATATAAAGGACAGTTAGTGTGTATGTATGTTCGGATGAAACTACCAAAATAAAACAATTAACAACAAAGTAAATATATATACACATTAAATATCACCAGTTTTGTCCAAAAATTATGAAGATTTGATTTATATTCAAAGATATCTAAAAAAAAATATACATCAAAATAGTATTGAAATTCTACTTAAAGGTGTCCAGCATTTGTAAATCTTAAAAGTGAAGAAATCAATACACCAGAGTTTCTCTCTCTCTCTCTCTCTCTCTCTCTCTCTCTCTCTCTCTCTCTCTCTCTCTCTCTCTCTCTCTCAGTAGACACTGGGTAGCTGCTTCTAGTATATATATATATATATATTTATTGAATGAACAACAGCTATTACGACTATCACGACCTTCCACGTGGCGTTTTAAAAAAAAAAAAAACGCGAGACGCGTGTTTATAACATTAAAAAAAAAAAAAAATAACAAAAAAAAATGCGTTCATTTCCGAAAATCGTCTCTGAAGATAAAGTTTACTTTGAAATCGATAAGACAAAAAAAAGATCTTTTTGTTTTTATTTTTTATGTGCATTGTATTGGCCTTCAAATCATTAATATATAATAACATAATTAAGAATGCTTCAAGCAAATTAACAATTACTTATATATATATATATATATTATATATATATATATATATATATATATATATATATATATATATATATATATTCTTTATAAGGTCTTGTAGCAGTTTCAAAATTTTAGATTCAGTAACTCACGTTGTACAAATGATAAACCCATGTATTCAAAACCAAATGAAAGTTCAACCCTTGAAGATTTATATTAGATATAATTTTTTATTATAACCTTTCAACATCTTTGTGGATGAATTTTAAATCAGCTGCAGGTTTTCAAGAAAACCCTGTATATCGGTTGACAGATTTAAGCGAGGGTAATTGCAGATCAGAGCATTTTTGAGAGACAGAGACGAACGAAGGAGAAACCCAAAAGAGGGTCTGAGCGTCAGGCTACATTCAGTATATATTAAATTTGATGTGTTAATAACAAAAATACAGTGATACCCTGACTTACGAGGGACTCATATTACAAGTTTTTTCGAGTTACGAGCTGTCACTGAGTCAGTTTGTTGGCTTTGTGCTAAAGTTTTCAGTACGCGCGCGTTTTAGATACGCTTATCTTAATAAATTCACAAAAACATTTGAGTTTCCACATTTATTACGCCAAAGAAAATCTTTATTGTTTTCGAGGGCAACACAATTTTTCTCTGGATATTATCTAAATAAGTTCCACTTGTCACTTGCTCCGAGGTCAGACTTCAATCCTTGTCTCAGGCGACACTGCGTGTATATTGCCATGGTTCGTTTCTGATTGGTTGATCAAATAATCAGCATGAACAACTAATCATATAAATGGACTAGTCTCCTCTCGTGAACCTTTTTTTCATCATATCAGGTTTCAAGGGAGGTAAGTCATTTCTTCTCTGCAGCAAAGAAAACCAATTTTAGCAACACCTCACCTAAATCATGGATCTACACGCAAGACAAATTCTTGTCCACTTCGCTACACGAGGAAAGTCTTTTCTCTCGCAACAATATCATTTATAAAAAAGTAATCATGAAAACGTATTACAGTAGATAATTCATTATATTATATTGTATTATAGTTTTATACAACACTGGTTATCGTTGTAAGGATTGAAATCGGTGAGATGAGTTAAAAATAACAAGGTTGTCTCTTGATCCCAGTGAAAAGCAAGAATCAACATTTACTCTTAGAAAATACTTGAGATAACAGAAGCAATATACGATACTTACTCGGCTTAACTAATATTTCTTTTTTCTTTTGTAGATAAATTTAGTTCACTCTGAAGATATCTAATTTAAACCTGTTTATAAATTTCTTTATCTTAATTTTAATTATATTTTATTGCTGCCTTATCTGAAAATTTATACCTTCCTTTTTGACTGAATCTAAAATAACGAGGGCAGACGAATTAGCCTATCAGAAACGTAAAGAGCAAAAAAACAAAAAACAAAAAAACAAAAAACAAAACAAAAACAAATGCCTAGAATACTGAGATCTACCATTCGTATACCGAATAGTGACCGATACGCTGAACATATTAGCAAGACTGACCACAGTACGATTGGGGTGTACCCAAAAGTGACAGGCACCCCTTGTGTTGTTAAAAGTTTGGAGCTGTTGTGTGCTACATTTGCTTGTGACCACATCATAAAACTCTAGAAGGATAGACATTCAATTGGAGTGTAATGGTTAGCAAGCTAGTCGCTCAGATCCGATCCATTACTACTGAAAAGTGAGTTCGACACTCACTGGATACTTCATACTTGAGACTGTGTGTCACATCCAACCCATGATTGGTAAATGCATACGACTCTTGTTGATTGGTTGGTTGGTTCTTTTGTTTTATACGGCATATCAACCCTTTTCAGGTCATTCAATGCCGAATAAAGTCATTTCGATAATCAAGGGACTCATCGCTGTTTAACTTCGGTGATCTAGCGAGAACCGGTGCTTTTAGCGTAACTTGAACATAATCCTATAATTCTGGAAGGATAGACATGTGAGATTAATGTCCTTGCTGAAGGTATCATTATAACAGGTATTTCCTTCCAGAGTCGTTTAAGTCTTTAAGGACAACTCAGATTAAAGAAATACGCCCTGCCGGCGGGGCATAACATACGCTCCCTGTTGAGGCAGAAGACCCCTACCAAGAAAAAAAAAAGGAGTTTTTCTGTATATGAAAAATAAACTCAAGAATTCCTGATTATCTAATCGCTATAATTTTATTTTCTAAACTTGAGAAATTTCATTTGATTGGTCGAAAACACAATCCAAACTTTCTTTATTGGA
>CM042137.1:131880890-131928390 GCA_023376005.1 Doryteuthis pealeii | reverse complement strand
AAAACTGTAGAATATGAAAGTGATACCAATAGTATTTGGGGCAGTTGGAACGCTCCCCAAATGAATAGAAAAAAAGACTAGAGAAACTGGAAATCAGAGGAAGAATTGCGACTCTACAGACAACAGCATTGTTGAAATCAGCTGGAAAACTCAGAAGAGTCCTGGAAACCTGAGGGAACTTCTTGTCACTCAGACCCCAAGTGAAAGACCATCTGCTTAGAGATATTTGCTTCTCTCCTCCTTGTCACGTGTATATTCATTCTTTTTAAATAAAATTCTATTTTTGGTGACGTTATCCTTATAGCGAAACATGTTTAATTTTCCATGTTGTCTGATGCGGTACCATAATAAGACTGTAATTGATTGTAGTAGTGAATGACCTAGTAAGACTTGGAATTAACTTCGAAAACATCGATCTACCACGTGACTTAAGATGGATTTGTTCATGTTACCTAAGTCTGCATCAGAAATGCCAGAGTGAAGTACTCAGCGTTGACATAACCTTCTTAGACGCCTCTAAGCAAGATATGTACGCAGGTAGTTTTAATCTTATACTACTCTTATGCAGGGCAACAATAACTGAATGTAATGTCAAGATTGTAAGGGCATATCAACCCGTCTAGGGTTATTTTATGGAGGTTAAGGAACTGCGTTCATTGTAATTTATATGTACATGTTTGTGTTGTTCTTTCTTAACAACTCGTCTAGGGTTATTTTATATCTAGAGGTTAGAGAATTGTGTTCACTGTACATTTTGTATTGTTATTTCTCAATAAGCCATCAAGGGTTATTTTTAATCTAAAGGTTAGAGAATTGCGTTCATTGTAATTTACATGTACATTTTGTATTGTTTCTCAACAAACCATCAAGGGTTATTTTTAATCTAGAGGTTAGAGAATTGTGTTCACTGTACATTTTGTATTGTTATTTCTCAATAAACCATCAAGGGTTATTTTTAATCTAGAGGTTAGAGAATTGCGTTCATTGTAATTTACATGTACATTTTGTATTGTTTCTCAACAAACCATCAAGGGTTATTTTTAATCTAGAGGTTAGAGAATTGCGTTCATTGTAATTTACATGTACATATTGTATTGTTTCTCAACAAACCATCAAGGGTTATTTTTAATCTAGAGGTTAGAGAATTGCGTTCATTGTAATTTATATATGTACATCTTTGTGTTGCTGTTTCTTAACAACCCGTCTAGGGTTATTTTATATCTAGAGGTTAGAGAATTGTGTTCACTGCAATTTATATTTACATTTTTGTGTTCTTTCTTAAGAGTTTATTTGTTGCGTATAGTTATATTATATCAGTTATTCCTACGTAATACTAATAATTTGCACACAGTTCTACATATTCAAGTATACCTATCTATAATACGTTTTTTATCATCTTGCAACACCTTGTTAAAAATGAGACCGACCGAATCGTCCAAGATGAAATGCAAAAGTGTAAATCCTGATTATCTGGTGTTGCTTATCCGCAGAATTCTTATTTCTTATGAGTGTCGTCACATCAGCTAAATAATGAACCAATCCGTTTTTATTATAAAGAAAGTAATGGAAGAAAAGAACATATCATACAGAAAAAAATATAATAAGAAAGAAAGTAGGAGAAAGATAGAGAGAGAGGGGGTGATAGCGCTAATCTGTTTCAATCAAACATAATGAAAAGAAGGAAAGAAAGAAAAAAGAGTGAGAGAGAGAGAGAGTTAAATCAATATTATTATACTTTTTACATATTGAAGTATTATCAATAGCTCTTAAGTAAATACATTAAACGTTGTAATAATTAAATTATCATACTGTGGTATATGCACAGGTCCTGCTAGTACCTATCTAATACTTATAAACATTGGTTTCAAATAATTATTTCAATTTAATATTAATCATTTGTTTGTGCAGAGTTATATAGTTTCAAGTAACTAATAATAATAATCCTTAATAAACAATTGTAGCTTCAAATAATCTTAATCTATATATTGATACTCGTGTTCCTTAAAAGTACGACCGTTATCATCATGCAACACTCTGGTTAAAAATTAGACCGTCCAAATGGTCAGAGATGGAATTCAATAATGTAAATTCTGATTATCTGGTGTTGCTTGTTCACCGAATTCTTATTTCTTAGGAGTGTCGTTGCTTCAGCTAAATAATGGACCATTTCGTTTTTATTATAACCAAAGAAAAGGAAGTAAAAGGTCATGCTACACAGAAAATTATATTAAGAAAGAAATAAAGCAGGGAAAAGATAGAAAGAGGACGTGAGCGTGTGGAAACGATAACGCAAAATAGTTCAATATGTAAAAAGTATTATAATCTGGACTTAACTCTCTCTCTCAATCTTTTTTCTTTTCTTCTTTTCATTAGGTTCGACTGAAATAGGTTAGCGCTATCGTTTCCGCACGCTTCTATTTTTCCCGAATGTTTTTTTTCTTTCATTATATTTTTTCTTTGTGGCATGTCCCGTCAAAATGATTAAAATGGAATGGTCCATTATTTAGCTGAGGTGACAACACTCATAAGAAATAAGAATTCGATAAATAAGCAACACCAGATAATCAGGATTTACATTTTTGCATTTCATTATGGACAATTTGGACGGTCTCATTTTTAACCAGAGAGTGTTGCAAGATGATAACGGTCATACAATAAGGAACACGGGTATCAATTTATATATTAGGTTCGATGGCTTTTACTCACTTGAATTTACAAATTTGATTTTTGGGTCATTTTATCGGAAATAAATGGGAAATTTCTCCTTGGCTAAACCGGCAAAATTTCCCCCTTTCCCAAATTTCATTATCAATAGACAAGGTGACTTTTCACTTTATTTTTCCTATTATCTCTTTCGCAAACAATTTACCCTTTTATGTTTCCGAGGAACAAATTCCTTATCATTATAGTATTCCTAATACAATGATGTTTCATTGAAAATAAAATATCTTATTAATTTAGAGTATATTTTATATTATTTTATAATGATAATTGTACCATCATTATAAAATATAAAATATTATACAAACATATATATGATATATTTATAAATAATAGTTGATTAATAATTACATATCATTATATAAATAATATATAAAATAACATGTTTTATTGAAATAAATCCTTTATATAAATATAAATTATTATTATTATTATTAGTAGTAGTAGTAGTATTAGTAGTATTAGTAGTAGTAAGGTGCTTAAGAAATTTGTCTCGGAAACCAATTTGAAAAGTCGTGTGTTTTGACGGGGTGGCCTGGCGCCTGTCTATTGTATGTATTTAACAACGAGAAGGATGTGACACATCAATGCAATGAATTACTGTAATACCGCGAAGTATTACGTATAAAATAATAATAATAATAATAATAATAATAATAATAATAATCACAAGGGATAATTGAACCCTGGATTGACCTAGTCAAATTTAGCAAGAGTCATTATAACTGAATTTACTCTTACATCTCACCATTTTGGAGTTTACAAGAGTAATGGATTTTTCAAATCAGATTCGGAATTTGGAAGAGGGCCATAACATTTTTTCTAGCTTACTATTCACCAAAATTACCTTATAATATTAGGAGGCCAAATAAAAGCGCTTTTAGGTCCACTTGTCAGAAAAGAGTGTTATATGGCGTTAGACAAAGAACGCCCTGCAAAGCACGGGAGTCATTCTTCAGAAAATTATTTACTTTTGAATTGACTAAATTCCAGCGGGGGTCTGTATATGAAGCAATCACTAATGAATTTCACCAGTTTCTCTCGTGTTGCTCTGCTAGATTCCATCTTACTATGACGCCTGCCTCCAAGATAAAGCATAGCATCAGTATATGACTGTCTCAAGACCCTATAAAGAGAGTAACTTAGTTATTGAATTCTGGACTTCAACTTAATAAAGTTAAAAAAAAAATATTTTGTTGTGTCTATAACCAACGTTTATCACCGCGTTATTTTTTTCAACAGACAAGTATAATTAGCATTGTTCTGCTTACTAGAGACGATGGCGTATTGTCAAAAAATTATTTCTGCATCCGCGCGAGTGGCTGAGCAGGCCAATTTTTGAATGGCCGTCTCTGGTGCACTGATTGCACACAAACAGTGATGCTTGCTGTGTAGGCTACTTACATTTGTTTTATTCCTTTGTATTTCTCGTTTGACAATGAAGCACCAGACCACTCGGTAGTCTGCACGTACCTCCCATGAATTGGTGTTAATTTGGCCAGTAAGATAGCTAAAAATCGCCTTCCTCAACGGACACAATATAACTAAACAGCAACAAGAAATACATTTTAAGACAACAGCGATTGAACTTGCAGACCAGGAGTAAATCAGGATTGTTATTGGCTCCGAGCATTCAATCCGTCAAACGAAAACATGTCTGTTGAGTCATCTTCATACACAGGACCCAACAATTGAAAATTCTTTAATGGAAAGATCGTAATATCCGGTCAAGAAGTGGTACACACACACACAGACACACATGCACTATATTTGAAGTGAGCACACTCTTGTACTCACTCCAAATTTTTTATTAAAAAAATAAGAAGTGTAGTACATGAGTGTGTCATCACGACTCGGCATATAAGCCGGAAGGTTTAGTTTGGGGGGGGTAATAAAGCTGGTCATACCACTACATGGATCTATTTAGCTAGGTTCACTCGTTGACCGATCCATTCAAAAAGAAACCTGGCATTCTCTCCTTGCTCAAACCGTCCTTCGGGACGGGCGTCCGGTGTGCTTCGGCCACTGGACCGGTGAGTTGTGTTAAAATGATAGCGTCGATCCCAGGGGGCTGGGTTTATTGCCCAGCGCCTGAGGGGGAATGCCGATGGGATCGACGCAATTTTTGTTCTCCCCCACCCATTAGCTTCGGCTTGTGAGTGGACCCACGTTAAAACGAGGCCTTGTGCCCAGTCCATACAGGTGGGGTATGAGACAAATAAACTCTCCTTGCGCAGCCTACTTACGCCAAAATACCTCTTTCGCTCTATGGCTTTATCCTACTTAAAATTTTCCCTTTCGAATGATTTGAAATCTTAAGCACAAGCTTCGTATGAAAAGGAGATGGAGGGGTTGGGGTAAGAAAAGTTGGTACACACACACATTATATATATATATATATATATATATATATATATATGTTGAAAAGATAAATGGAAAATATTTTGGTATAGATGAAATTTATTATATGTTGACACGTATTTCGACCAGAATTTGCTTACACATACAGTATTCTGTTTATAATTATTTTAGATATAAAATATAACAATACTAGTTGGAAAACATATATAAACAGTACGTCTTAATCAGAGCAGAGTGTTTTGATTTTTAAAAGAAAGGCGGGTGATAAAGGAGAAATATTCGAAATTGATTACATTGTAAAATCAAATCTCTTAAAAAAACTCTCAAAAGTGCTTTCTGGTTTGAAAAATAATATGAAAATATTCATTTTCATTTTTCACACACACACACACACACACACACACACATATATATATATATATATATATATATATATATATATATAAGCGGAGAATTGTCTGTTGCAAGTTCACAACAATTGCGTGTACCGTAAAGATGGAACTCGTGACCAAATTTAATAAAGCTAGCAGACTGATAAAAAAAAGTATGTTGCGTGTGCATAACTGTTTTGCAAACAGACAAACAAAAATGTTTTTTACTTAAATTTTCGATTGGATAGAGTATTTTACACTGCCTTACCTCGTGGGGAAAATCGGCTACTCTCTCCATCGGAGTCGTATATGTTCAGATCTTCAACGCGAGTAACTTTAATGATTCTCTATGTACTTACCTGAAAATATAGAAAAGAAAAAAACATTAGAAATATAGATATGAAAGAAAACATCAAAGTTAGAGGATCCATTATTTAAAAAAAAAGAAGCTAAAACAACAAATCATAAACAAAAAATGAAGCAAAACAAAACAAAAATTCAAAAAAAAAAATCAAGAAAACAAGAAAAAAAAAAAAAAAATCAACAACTTAAAACAAAAAATTAACAAAAAAAACAAAACAAAAAACGACCCCCCCCCAAAAAAAAAAAACAAGAAAACAAAAAAATCAGAAAAATCAACAACAAAAAGAAGAAGAGAAGAGAAGAAGAAGAAGAAGAAGAAGAAAAAAAGAAAGAAAGAAAGAAAGAAACAACAAAAAATGTTTTTAAAAATGAAGCAAAAAAACATCAAAACAAAAACACAAAAAAACAAAAAAATCAAGGAAAGCACAGATCATTGTTTTGGGGAAAAAACTCACAAATAAACACAAACTATAGTAAAAAGACCAAAAAAAAAAAAACCCTGCAAAAAGATAACTAAAAACTAAGTTTCCATTTCTCCCCAGAGATTTTTGTATATTTTCTATTTTTCAAAGTTGTTTTTATTTTATTTTGTTATTTTTTTTCAAATATCAGTTTAGAGTGATTTCTAGTTTGTTATTTCAAAAATCGTAAAAAGCAAATCTGTCTACGAAAAAGTACTGAAAAGTTCTCAGACAAACCAAAAAAGCAATAATAATTTAAATGTACTAGTGCAGAATAGCGTGCAAGAGATATCATTAGATTACGTATAAAAAGCATTGATACAAATGCCGAATAGCACGCAATAAATACTATCAGTAGATTACGTATAAAAAGCATAGGTACTAATGAAGAATAACACAAAAGATAATATCATTAGATTACTTATAAAAAACCAAACATTGGTACTAATGCAGAATAGCGCACAAGAAATGACATTATTAGATTACACATGAAAAGCATTAGTACTAATGCAGAATAGCGTGCAAGAGCTAATATCCTTAAATTACGTATAAAAAGCATTTCATTACATATCACAGAAATACCCGAAACTTATGAAACACGAGGATTAGGGTTAGATTAATGGTTAGAGCTAGTTTTAGGATTAGGGTTAGGGTTAGTGTTAAGGTTGGGCTACTTCGGGAGTTTCCGACATCTAATGCTATTTATACGTAAAATGTGATTCTAATGATATTATCTTTGGGCGCTATTCTGCATTTGTACCAAAAATGTATTCAATTTTCGAAGATAACATTTTACTGATGGGGTTTATAAATATAGTTCAATAGTCAAGACAACTTTTGGACAACCATGTTATTATTGTATATCCGAGACACAAAAATTGTTTACAAAATTTAAATATATGAATTATTTATGTAGTCTCCAGTGCAGACCTGTTAATAAGGTCAAATAGAGAAATCTTCCATCTCTTTATTCTCTAACACATACACACACTCATAATTATATATATATATATATATATAGAAAATAACAGATTAGGAAAGATCCGACAAAATGTGAGGAAAAATAAGGAAAAAGGAATAAGGACCAAACAATTAAATTCAATTAATATTTCGCCTCTGTTGGTGAGGCGAAATATTAATTGAATTAAATTGTTTGGCTCCTTTATTCACTTTTCTAGAGCTTTTCCACACACACACACACACATATATATATATATGTAATATTATGAAAAAATTGAAAAACAAGTTCGCCTACACTGCAGTGTTTCGATCTGTTTCAATAGATCTTCATCAGAGCTTTCGTTAGTTTAAGGGAAAATATAAAAATATCACAGAAAAATAAGAAATCTTCGAGACCCTTTTGTTCGGGGTCGGTCGGTCTATTCATAACATTTCATAATATTAGATACTGTCGGATTCACTTCCACTTCACTCTCTCTCTCACACACACACACACAATATATATATATATATATATGTATATACTTAGTTTAAGAATTGCATAGGTGAGAAAAGTCAGTAACCAAGCGTCGTTGACTTTATTTCATGCTACCCTCTTAGATATACATGCTCTATCCATGATATTGTATACTATTTACTTATAAACATAGCACACCATTTTTATCAATATATGGTCTGTTAACAATAGTGAAGGTGTATCATGTTAAAACACGCCTAATGATATTGGGAATTTCATCATTGCCAATGTGGTTAGGAGAACCTTTGGGGTGTATTTCTTCAAAACTACAAAACTCAGATGTTGCCCAAAACACCTATTTCTTATATATAGTATCCAATAGCCACATTAACTTTTCCGTCACAGTGGCGTCAATAAAGAATCCACAAGTGCTCGATATATTAAAAATATAGAGCAGTAATAGCAAAGATTGAGAGAAACATAATGTAGCGTTCAACCGTTATTATCAGATAAATATCTTCAATTTAACTAAGGAATTACATCGACTTAGTAAACGTAGAGTAGGGTCCTGAGGAAATCATTTCAATTTGATTGAAACCATGTAGACCCTTTATTTTTCCTTTAATAATAATATTAGTAGTATTATTTCATACATATATATATATATATATATATATATATATAGTCATCCACAGACACGTGTTTCGACTTATCAAGTCTCTTCAGTATGGCTAGACATTTTGCAAGCTACCTACAGACGGAATAGATCTCCTATCGTTTCAGTAGCAGTCAGAAGCTTAACCACTCGGCCATATCGTCACCCACAAAATGCGAAGGGGATTTTAACTGTTTTAATACACACAGCTGTATGTATGTAAAGGCCGCCATAGCTGCATCCCTTTTTATAGGAGAGCTTTGCGTTTTAGTTACGCTATATATATGTATATATATATGTATGTGATGTCTGTGTGTGTGTGTGTGTGTGTGCAATCAAGGCTGTATAAATAGGAAGGACGAAAGATTTGCTGAGGTACTGAGTTGAGAGACGTGTGAAGATATTAGCTTTTTATCAGAGAAGCGAGAAATTATATTCATTCAATCATTTCTTAATCATTCTGTTTGCTTTAATGTAAGGAAGTTTCCATTTCAGTTGCGGTATTTTCTTTTGCATGAATTTAAATATTCATGCAAAGGAAAACACACACACACAAAAAATGAACAAATAAACATAAAAAATAACAAAACAATGCGGCTCATTTCTAATAAAATGGTCCCGTTTGCCATCTTTAAAAACAATGAAAAATGATCTATTACATTATGTGAATTTCGAATTATGAAGAGACAAGATGGACGAAACAAATAAAAAAAACAGTAAGCATATGGAAAACGGAAGATTATATGAATATTATAAAGTTGTTCAGTTTAACTTCGCAGAAAGCCTATAAAATTGAGCAGCAAGTGAGAAACGAAAGCTAGAAAACTAGTACTTTCTTAACAATGCACTTATTAGTCACACACACACATATACGCTATCGCTCACCTTCTGTAGATGAGACATTACTACCAAGGTATGTGAACTGGTCTTCTGATATGAGGGTCTTACAAGATGAAAATGTCTCCATCTTGTTTAAAACACAACTCCATTTTCCGAGTTCTCATAGAGGCCAATGCCTCTTGGTTCTTTGCAGCACTGATTCGACTTGTCCTGGTGTATTTGTAAGAAGCGCTAGATCATCTACGTTTTCTGCATCTAATGTGATAGATAGATAGACAGAGAAAGTAATGTGATAGATTAATAGATTGATAGATAAGATATAATTCTTACTGTTATAGGGAGATACTTGACAATGAGAGTGATAATTGAGACCGAGGGTGATACTTAATAAAAAGATACAAGTTTGGAGGTTAAATTAGGTGAGATTTTACGGCATGTCAACCCCTGTTGGGTTATTTTATACCGGAGACGTTTTGTTTTATATATTTTTGATTGGTACTCTTTTTAATTACATTTTTTTAACTCGTTTTTTTTCTATCTAACCCATAGATGGGATCCTAACAGGTACTACCACTCTGGGACTGAGTGGGAGTAATGGAGATAAAGGGGTACTCCACATTCCCCAGAGCTCCAAAATTAAAACCGAGTTTAACGTCATACCCAGGACAATAAGACCGTCAGTCACCGCCTTCTAGTACATATATGAGAAAAAGGGGTGGGGGCTTGCCATAAGGGCAATAGGGTTGGGACAATCATATAGGTGCTAGGGTTTGATGTGACCAACCGATTGATCGGAGTGGGGGTCTCTCCGCCCGCCCCCCGTGTAGCCCAGGTAAGGGCCGAAGTGGAATGTTGCATGTCATGGCATTGAGACTGGCATAGCATCAAATAACGCTATACGATTTCTATTGACAAATAAGAATTCCTGCTGTTATTAGGAGATACTTGACACTGAGCGTGATACTTAACATAAAGATACAAGTGTGGAGAACATACTTCGAGTAAGTTTGAAGAAGTATAACCTTCTGGTAAGCATATAAAAATGAGTTAAGAAGAATGTAGTTCTGTGTTTAAGTAGAATCAATGAACTCAACCGGATGACAAGTAGTGAACAAATTACACATATCCTAATGCTTTATTGTATCATCTGGCCTAAAGCAAATAAGAAAGTTATCACATTAAATGCCTTTCAGTTAAGAGGGACATATTTCCCTGTACATTTCCTCGTTACTTAAGGTTCATATCATTACGTATCGTGAATAAATATATTTGCACTAGAAAGGAATACAGGTAATATAACATTCAGTAATGACGAAGAAAATCATCATATGTTTACTTAATAGCTATTGCTAGATTGTTCAATATGTAAAAATTATAATAATAAAGTGTGATTATAAATTTGAGTTATCTTTTTCGTTAAAAAGAGACATTTTCTTAATGGCCACCAATTCCGTTAATATGTTAACATTTATATCAAGAAAAGTCTGCATTTTTCTCTTTTCTCCTTTCTGGACTTAGCCTCTACATGTCAATACTCGTGTTCCTCAATTGTATGACCGTTATGATCTTGCAACAACCTCTGGTTAAAAATGAAACCGTCCTAATCGTCAAAGATAAAATGCAAAAATGTAAATCCTGATTATCTGGTGTTGCTTATCCACCAAACTCTTACTTCTTATGAGTGACATCAGCTCATTTAAGTAATGGACCATTCACTGTTTATTATAAAGAAAAAAAACGGAAGAAAAATACATGCTACACAGAAAAAAATATATAAAAGAAAGAAAGTAGTGGAAAGATAGAGAGAGAGGCAGAGCACGTGGAAGTGATAACGCTAATCTGTTCCAATCGAAAATAATGAACAGATGAAAAGAAAGAAAGAAAAAAGAGTGTGATATAGTTATATCAAGATTATACAACCGGATAACAAGTAGTGAACAAATTACACTAATCCTGATGCTTTATTGTATCATCTGGCCTAAAGCAAATAAGAAAGTTATCACATTAAATGCCTTTCAGTTAAGAGGGACATATTTCCCTGTATATTTCCTCGTTACTTAAGGTTCATATAACTCAGTTGCCGGATCGGAAAAGCTGCCTCAACTTTTGGGAAGCTCACAACAAAAGTGTGGGTCAACAGCAAGCTCACTATCCGTACAAAGGTACAAGTGTATAGGGCATGTGTTATCAGCACCCTCATGTATGGAAGTGAAACATGGACCTTATACTCCCATCAAGAGCGGCGGCTAAATACCTTCTACCTTCGCTGTCTTAGATGTGTACTGGGCATCACCTGGAGGGATAGGATCACTAACACAGCAGTCCCAGAGAGAGCTCAACTCCCCAGCCTGTACTTTCTACTGAGACAACGTCGCCTCCGATGGTTGGGTCATGTACGTCGGATGGATGATGGACGAATCCCGAAAGACATCCTGGTAAAAGACAGATTGGTCGCCCCCTACTGCGATTCAAGGATATCTGCAAAAATGATCTCAGGTGCTTTGGCATTGTCCCTTCCAGCTGGGAAAATTTGGCTCAAGACCGCCTTCGGTGACGGCAGAATCTCCATAGAGGACTGTACATGTCAGAAGTCACCCTGATACAACATCATGAGGCTAAGAGGTCCATAAGAAAGCAACGGCAACAAAGCATCGGAACATCATCATCTACAGGGACAACCTACAAATGCAAAATCTGTGGTCGAGAATGTTTCTCAAACATAGGACCACATAGTCACAGGAGGCGCTGCAACTTCAGGGGCACACAAAAACTTTTAACATAGTCTTTCGAGACTGAATTGCCAATGAATGAATTTCCCTGTATATTTCCTCATTACTTAAGGTTCATATCATTACGTATCCCGAATAAATATATTTGCACTAGAAAGGAATGCAGGTAATATAACATTCAGTAATGACGAAGAAAATCATCATATCATTAGCATCTACATGTCAATACTCGTGTTCCGTAATTGTATGACCGTTATGATCTTGCAACACCCTCTGGTTAAAAATGAAACCGTCCTAATCGTCAAAGATAAAATGCAAAAATGTAAATCCTGATTATCTGGTGTTGCTTATCCACCAAACTCTTACTTCTTATGAGTGACATCAGCTCAGTTAAGTAATGGACCATTCCCTATTTATTATAAAGAAAAAAACCCGAAGAAAAATACATGCTACACAGAAAAAAATATATAAAAGAAAGAAAGTAAGGGAAAGATAGAGAGAACGGCAGAGCACGTGGAAGTGATAACGCTAATCTGTTCCAATCGAAAATAATGAACAGATGAAAAGAAAGAAAGATAAAAGAGTGTGATATAGTTATATCAAGATTATACAACCGGATAACAAGTAGTGAACAAATTACACTAATCCTGATGCTTTATTGTATCATCTGGCCTAAAGCAAATAAGAAAGTTATCACATTAAATGCCTTTCAGTTAAGAGGGACATATTTCCCTGTATATTTCCTCGTTACTTAAGGTTCATATAACTCAGTTGCCGGATCGGAAAAGCTGCCTCAACTTTTGGGAAGCTCACAACAAGAGTGTGGGACAACAGCAAGCTCACTATCTGTACCAAGGTACAAGTGTATAGGGCATGTGTTATCAGCACCCTCATGTATGGAAGTGAAACATGGACCTTATACTCCCACCAAGAGCGGTGGCTAAATCCCTTCTACCTTCGCTGCCTTAGACGTGTACTGGGCATCACCTAGAGGGACAGGATCACTAACACAGCAGCCTGTACTTTCTATTGAGACAACGTCGTCTCCGATGGTTGGGTCATATACGTCGGATGGATGATGGACGAATCCCGAAAGACATCCTGGTAAAAGACAGATTGGTAGCCCCCTACTGCGATTCAAGGATGTCTGCAAAAATGATCTCAGGTGCTTTGGCATTGTCCCTTCCAGCTGGGAAAATTTGGCTCAAGACCGCCCTCGGTGGCGGCAGAATCTCCATAGAGGACTGTACATGTCAGAAGTCACCCTGATACAACATCATGAAGCTAAGAGGTCCATAAGAAAGCAACGGCAACAAAGCATCGGAACATCATCATCTACAGGGATAACCTACAAATGCAAAATCTGTGGTCGAGAATGTTTCTCAAACATAGGACTTCATAGTCACAGGAGGCGCTGCAACTTCAGGGGCACACAAAAATTTTAACATAGTCTTTCGAGACTGAATTGCCAATGAATGAATTTCCCTGTACATTTCCTCGTTACTTAAGGTTACGTATCGCGAATAAATATAATTGCACTAGAAAAGAATACATGTAATATAACATTCAGTAATGACGAAGAAAATCATATCATCTGATCCCACCTGTGGGTTAAATAGAAAAATGTGTTTATAAAAAAATTTAGTATCCATTAAGAATTAATTTATTTCAAAACTTTGTCGGCATTAAATTATCAACTGAGGTTGATATGCCATAAAACAAAACAAAACAAACCAAACAAATTATCTAACTCTGTCGACAGGACTTAGAGTATGCTGACTATATCCTGCAGAGGGGTAAAGCCCGTCCAACAAATAGGGGTTGTCCTGGGTTAGGATACTATTCACAGTCTTTTAATGTCTGTCTATCATGACATGTTAGCTATCACACTATTTTCTTTATCTATCATATTACATTATCGATCTATCTACCTTAGTATGTCGATTTTTACATAAAAATTATTATAGATAAATAGATAAATACTCTCTAATCATAATTGGGATTCGGTGTTTGTCTGTAACCAAAAGTACATCACTGCTTAAGTCATAGTCAAAATCCGTGGGATGAATCTTATTTATTAACAATGTCTCTATGAAAATTTAAGTTAGATTTCTCACAAAACATCAATGTTATTAGTGCATTTAAAAGCCTGCAATGCTTTCCTTCCTTCCTACCATCTATGTCTCTGTCTCTCTCTATGATCTTCTCTCTCTCTTTCTTTTTTTTTCTCTCTCTCTCTCTCTCTGATCTTCTATCTCTTTTCTCTCTCTTTCTCTCTATGATCTTCTCTCTCTCTATGATCTTCTCTCTCTCTCTCTCTCTCTCTATGATCTTCTCTCTCTCTCTCTCTCTATGATCTTCTCTCTCTCTATGATTTTCTCTCTCTCTCTCTCTATGATCTTCTCTCTCTCTATGATTTTCTCTCTCTCTCTCTCTATGATCTTCTCTCTCTCTCTCTCTATGATCTTCTCTCTCTCTCATGATCTTCTCTCTCTCTATATATATATATATATATATATATTCTTTCTCTTTTTTCTCTGCCCCCTCTCTCTCTTTTTCATTCACAAACACACATACGCACTCTCTCTCCCTCTCTCACTCTCTAAGATATAAAAGTTTACAGATTATATGGTGTGGTTGATTTGCATACTTGTTTTAACAAAATCGTATTTCATGAACAATTACTTCGTGTTATTGATTTCTAATATTATTAATTTATTATCCAACGTATTAAAAGAAAACCCTATGAATGATTTTAAATATAAACCAATTAGAATATAATAAAAATAAGTGTAATCTTTTATATTTGTTAGTCTTTCTAATTTGATATACTTAATAACATTAAAACTTAAACACTTACGCCCGACGGGTGCATATTGAAGCTAGTATATATAACCCCTAATCAGATGTATCCGTATAATTGTCAATGATAAATAATTCTAACAAGTACCATTCCGATATTAAATTTATCTTCATTTAAATTTCTGTTGTATTTTCGGTGAAATGGATCAAAGGAATAAGTAATCATAAGGGAATACTAACAGGACCTGTGGATATACCACAGTATGATGATTCAATCATTACAACGTTTGGTATCTTTACTTAAGAGCTATTGTTAAATTGTTCAATATGTAATAAAAAGTGTAATAATGTTGATTTAACTTTGTCTCAATCTTTTTTTTCTTTCTTTATTTCTTTTTATCTTTTCATTATTTTAAAATTATGTATCATTAAAAGTTATAGGGGTAAATCTGACTAGGGATTATAGATATAGTATTTAGCTATTTGCTAACAGGACTTGTGGATAGATATGAAGGTAAAATGAACGTGATTCCATAGCCTATAAGCATAAAATAACCCTAGATGGTTTGATATGTCGTTAAAGTTAATAAAATTAAATAAATAGATAAAAATATTTACATTCTAAATTTGAATAAATGCGTGTGCACATGTGAGCAAGTTACTTTATAAACAGACTAGCAGGACCTGTGAATATGCCACAGTATAATAAGGTAATCATTACAAAATTACATATGTTTACTTAATAGCTATTGCTAAATTGTTCAATATGTAAAAACTATAATAATAAAGTGTGATTATAAATTTGAGTCATCTTTTTTTGTTAAAAAGAGACGTTTTCTTAATGGCTACCAGTTCCGTTAATATGTTAACATTTATATCAAGAAAAGTCTGCATTTTTCTCTTTTCTCCTTTCTGGACTTAGCCTCTACATGTCAATACTTGTGTTCCTTAATTGTATGACCGTTATGATCTTGCAACACCCTCTGGTTAAAAATGAAACCGTCCTAATCGTCAAAGATAAAATGCAAAAATGTAAATCCT
The DNA here is from genome assembly GCA_023376005.1 of Doryteuthis pealeii. Lineage (NCBI taxonomy): Eukaryota > Metazoa > Mollusca > Cephalopoda > Myopsida > Loliginidae > Doryteuthis > Doryteuthis pealeii. The sequence goes on along the minus strand of CM042137.1, from coordinate 131,912,629 downwards.
GATTATCTGGTGTTGCTTATCCACCAAACTCTTACTTCTATGAGTGACATCAGCTCGGTTAAGTAATGGACCATTCACTGTTTATTATAAAGAAAGAAACTGAAGAAAAATACATGCTACACAGAAAACATTATATAAAAGAAAGAAAGTAGGGGAAAGATAGAGAGAGCGGCAGAGCACGTGGAAGTGATAACGCTAATCTGTTCCAATTGAAAATAATGAACAGATGAAAAGAAAGAAAGAAAAAAAGAGTGTGAGATAGTTAGATCAAGATTATACGTTTTACATATTGAACTATTTGCAATAGCTCTTAAGTAAACATATCAAACGTTGTATTACTTAGATTATGCTACTATTGCATATCCACAGGTACAGCCAGTGTGGTTATAAATTTTGAAGGAAAAAATACTTTTTCTTAATGGATCTCAGTTCCGTTAAAATATTAACATTTATGTCAAGAAAAGTCTGTGTTTTTCTCTGCACTTCACATATAAGTATTGTATTGATTTCTTAAAACAAGATATCACATTTGCTTTGCCGTTAAGAATCTAAAAGTAAATTCAAATTAAACTATTAATTGAACGATATTTAGTGTTTATAAGAATAAAGGAACAACTAATGGTAAAGATTTTAGCTCCAAAACCACGTTTAAATTAAGGGTAATCGATTGAAGATGACTTATTTTAAAGTAATTAAAAAATGGTCTATCCATAGTTCCTGCTAGTTCAATCATTAATTTGACTTTTTTGGTCCTTGGCCATTGTGTTTATACACAATAAAGGTGAGGACAACAATACGAAAAATTAGAATTATTCATATCAAGCCTCATCTCATAAATACAGCTCATTTTCATATTTTGTTTTGTTTCTTCTCTTGTTTTATACTTAACCAAAATAATTATAAATTTGACTCATTTATTGTAAAAAAAAGGGACATTTTCTTAATGGCCACCAGTTCCGTTAGTATGTTACCATTTATGTGAAGAAATGTCTGTATTTTTCACTTTCCTCCTTTTTGGACTTGACATATAAACAGAATGCCTGTATTGATTTGTTAAAACAAGATCTCACTTTTGTTTTGGATTCTCTTCAATCGATATCGTGCGTTTACTTATTTGAAAAAGTCATAAACCTTTCTTGTCAACTGAACTAAAATCGATAAGACGCAATTACAGTGCGGGTTTTACAAACAGCAGATTTGATGGATGTATCACAGAACAAAAAAGATAAACACATATTTGCATCTGAAAACCTAGTTTTTTCTTCTCATAAATTTAGTTGGTTGGTTTTAAGACATGTCAATCTGTTCTGGGTTACTTTATTCTGAAGTCAGCCTAAAAATAGGGACTACAATTATACAAGGGATGGTTTAACTCTCAGTCACTCTCCTTAGAAATGCAAGGTTCCTAGTTCAATACCGGTCCTGTTCCAATGGCGCATGAGTAGCACACATTGGGTAATCTGATCTGTGCCGTAAAGTGGGGAAATAACGATAGTTGTCGTGCAACACCTCAGCAAAAACAATCTCCCTGGCCTAGCACTAGCTAAAAGGGGATAGACCCCCTGGCTCTCTTGCTGATACCGACAATAGGCCATTTTTTCAACTATAGTTTTTGTGCTTACAACTATACAGGTACAACATTTATCCTCACATTCATTCTAAGCAAATACGCACTTTATTTTCTTAAACAGATCTATTGGAGCCATTGATGGAATCACAAGCGATACGACTGCACATATACAGAACTTAACCCACTACAGGAAATACAGTTGGTATATTTTAAACACTAACATCAGGACGGTCTTCTTTAAGATTTTACGAGAAATATCTTGCTTGAAAGATTTCTGAGCTCTCGTATTTTTGCAGCATTAAAATGAATATATGTATGTTACATTTGAGGCGTGTTATGTAATGGTTATTGTCCTCAGAAATCGAATCAGTCATTATAAGAGTTCAAATCCTGGATGAGGATTCACTCCGTACTAATGCACTTTTGGAAAGATCTTTCTCTTCTCTTCTCAACTATGAATTAATAGTAGAACATTTGGTATAGTTAGTTATTTTAGTTAATTATATTGCTATAGGTAGATATTTATTTTGCCTTGTTAAACAAATCAATATAGGAGAAGGAAACTAACTAATGACAATCTATCAAAAATGATTAGCCATTATCTCGGATTTGATTTCTGGCTTAACTCACAATGCGTGATGTAATGGTTAACATTCCGATGTGATTTTATATTATTTGAATTATTCGGACTATTGTCCTCATCTTTATTGTTGCTAACACAACGTTCCGATCGATATGCGGGTTCAATCCTCGCCCAAGGCGATAGCAACATAAATAATTAACACTGCTTAACACTTGTGCCCAGTCATGGAATAAGTACAATGTACCCTCGTGGATTGAATAAATGGTTCAGCTCGACAATGAGGTGCCTGAGTCCGACAAAAATACCCGAAGAGAGTCAGAGGGCATATCGGTTGAAACGTTATGTAGTTAACAATAAAGATGAGGACAGCAGGTAGAATAATCCAAATTATCAAGCCTCATCTTAAAATTCAGACAAGAAACACTTGAAAAGGCCAGAGGGCACATCGGCCGAAACGTTGTGTAGATAACAATAAAGATTAGGAGAATATTTTGACAATAATCCAAAATAATCCAAATTATCAAGTCCCATTTTAAAAACCCAGAGAAATAATATTCCGATGTGAGTCTCACCGAGTGCCTGATATTTTTCTGGCCTGTGCTCTACAACTAAGCTAAGCCTCATAAGAAACAGAATAACTGTTAAAGTGCTCGTGAAGAGGTTTTCCGTGTGGGCGGTTATGTGTGACTACATTTATGTATTTCTTTAATGTCCTGAAGCAATTTTCATTTGTGATGTAATCTCTTCATGATTGAATAATGCTCTTGGCTCAAATGATCAGAAATGTTCAGGGTCATTTGATATTCATATATTTACGAACTCCTCCGCATGAGTAGGATGTGACACAAGGTCAAATTCTTAAGCAGAGTTTAACAGGTTTAAATTCAGTGTTTTCATTTTCCTGACTAGTTAACTGACCAGGTTTAAACAACTTGGACTGTCTCATTTTTAATCAGAGGGTGCTGCAAGATGCTGACGGTCGTATAATTAAGGAGCATGAGTATCAATATGTAGATTTTTGTTGTTGATAGTATTACTTGACTAATGATTTCAATCTCATCTGTCCTTTTGCTTCATTTTTCTTTCTTTTTTTTCTCTTTATGTCATTTCTTTCCTCTAGTTTTTTTTACGTTTTTTATTTTTATACTAATTTCTCTTCTTTCCTTTTCCATTTTTCTTTTTTCTACTTATTTCTTTTCTTTCCTTTAATTTTTTATTTTATTTTACTTTCCTGTTATTTATTCTTTCCTTTCTTTTATCTTCGTTCCTTTCTTTCTTTTTATGTTTTTTTTTCTTTCTCTTTTTTGTCTTTCTTTTTTCTCCTTATTTCTTTTCTTTCATTTTATGCCCTTTTCTTTCCTTATCATTTTCTTTCCCTTTTCTTTAATTTCTTTCTTTATTTCATTCCATTGATATAATGAAAGTAAGATAGATCATTTAGTTTGATTCTCACCGAGTGTCCTTATTGGTAACTTAATATTAATTAATTAAGATATGCTTAATTCTTCAAGTGAGCCCAACTACCTTGTGATTCACCCAATATATATATATATATATATATATATATATATATATATATATACACCAACCCCTCCACACGAGCAGGTTGACACAATGTCAATTTTAAGCGGGGTTTAATAGGTTTGAATTCAGAGTTTCCCTTCTCTTAAACTGATTACCTAGCCCAGGTTAAAGAGCTCAGTTTACCCTACTATTTACCCATAACTAGAGGGAGAATAATTGGATGCATACATATCCTAAGCGTATTAGGCTATGTGAAATGCAAAAAGCTTCGTCCAGAATTTGAATCAAAATCGACGCATCCATCGCCTATGAGTCTAACCATTACACCACATGCCTCCAGTTAATTAATCGCGTATATAAGGTAAATATTACTACTAGCAGGACCCGGGAATTCCACGGATGAAAAAAAGGAAAAAAAAAGAAAAAAAAGAAAAACAAAGAAAAGGAAAGCCAAGAGAACTTATTTAAGCCAAAAAGGATCATTTGCAATTTTATTACATATAAATCCTATTTTTGTTTTTATATAAACAACAGAAAATACAACAACATCCGCAGAACTCGTAAGATCATCATCTAAGCAATATTCACGAATTTATGTTTAATATTCTACTTAGTGTGGATAGATGAAGTTAGAACAAGGCAATTAAATCAGTTTCACAATGTTTGATCTAATGTAAATCATCCTTTCTTGCTTAAATAACCATTCTTAATTTCTTTGTTCGAAGATATTTCCATTGATCCTGTTAATAAACTTGATTTAATCATCGTTAGGTCGATCGGTTTTAATTAACCTACCATATATACACCCTCCCCCCAAAAAAAAACAGGAATCGAAACCAAACGTTCTGTTTTGGATTACTACTTAGATCAAATCATGCTTTTATCTTACAACAAATAATTAAAGAATATGCAGAAATATACACGATTTAATCACTATCATTTTATCAATAGGTTTTACAATAATTATTATTAAAAAAACACTTGGACAAATGAAAGAAAAATAACACATAAGTTAATTGTGTATATTTATATATAAATGAACACGGCAAGCCAGGTTCAATTCCTCTACAAGTCTAATTGCATTTCATTTCGTGATAATGCTCTTTGGAAATACATCTCATCTCTTCCTAGCCATAGGTAAATAATAGGGAAGATTGGGTTATAGTAACCGGTCTTGGATTAGTAACATTCTGAAATCAAACCATTGGTATTCCACTTCAAAACAGATTTGACCGTGGTGGAGGTTTACTTAAATATATATATATTCATATTTAATAAAACGTTATAGTCAGATAACCTACTCGAGTTTCATCATGTAGATCTTCAAGGCCTTGTTCTAAAATAATTTTAATTCACTGCAGTTAATCCTGCAGATCCACATGGTGAAACTCGAGTAGGTTATCTGACTATGACATTTCATCAAATCTGCTTTACAAACGTATTGAGCACTCTTATATTCTTTATAACCCAGACTTATTCGGTTAATTCATTTATGGACGGTCGAAGTTGTGACTAACTCGATATTTTATATTCCCCGATAAATCATCAACTTTTCATATATTTATATTTTTATATTCTCCAAGTGGACAAAGACAAATATCTGCAGGGACAGCCGCAGATTTATGACCCAAAAAATCCGTCTTGTTGATCTATTGAGTTCGATCCTTCCTTCTAAGAGCCAAAATACCACGACTGTTTTTATGTTAATCCCAGCTTATGAAATATCTGTATTTACAGATTTCTAAATCCTTCCAGACTGAAGAACTCTTACAAGATTATCGTTAAACACTTTTTTGCTATCTTCCCTCCTTACGATAATCATGGAGACCTACCGTAGCGAGATATGAAACCAGCTCAATTCAGCGACCAATTCATCAGTGAAGTGAAGTCAAGTTTTATACCCATCTATGGGTTAAATAGAAAAATGTATTTATAAAAAAATTGTATTATCCATTAAGAATTGATTTATTTCAAAAGTTTATCGGCATTAAATAACCCACTGAGGTTGATATGCCGTAAAACAAAACAAACCAAAACAAATCAAGTTTATTAGGTACTTCACTAGTGGCGTAATAGTTATGCCTCTCTAGTATGAACTACTCAACACTATATAAGGTATAACCAAATCAAACACGCCACTTGGTTTGAAAATCGCATTGGCGTTGACTCATGTACAATACGATAACTATATATATTATATATATATATATAATATATATATAATAATAAGCGACTAGAAAAATAAATAGATGGGTGCACAAGATGCTGCGGGTGAACCTGAACAAATGTGGAAACAACACCCTACGAGAAAAAGCTGACAGTAACCTGCCACATATCAAAACCATCCGAGTAAGACGACAAGACACGCGGGACACTGCTGGAAAAGCAACGAAACTCATAAGCGACGTCTCCAGTCAACACATGGACACGCCAGTGTGGCCGACCAGCAAAGACTTGATCAGCTCTGTGCGGAAAAGGATGCACATAGAACCTCCCGAGAATGATCAGCATAGGACGGATGGAGAGATTGTCATGGATATCCGCGCTGAAAGCCGACATGATGCTGATGATATATATATATATTAAATATAGAGAGAGAGAGAGAGAGAGAGAGAGAGAGAGAGAGAGACTTACTAGGGAATAGGATATCGAGTTAATCGCAACATCGATCGTCGATACAAATATCAAACGAATAAGTTCGGGTTATAAAGAATATGAAGTGTTCAATACGTTAGTAGAGTCAATTTAGTAGAAATTTATAGATAGATAACCTACTTTAGTTTCACCAAATAGGATGATCAGGGTTAATAGTCATGAGTTAATCAAGAAATTAATTAAAGACAATTTTGGAAGTGAATAATACAATTATAGCCTCGTTCAAAACATTTTAGCCGTTAAAATTTCTTGATTAATTCATTACGATTAACCCTGATGATCATTTGCTGGTGAAACTTAAGTAGGTTATCTACCTATCCTAACCATTATTTCAGACAAAGCTGTTTATGGCTTATACCAAAGAATAATCCATCAAATATCTTCTCCCCACCCTAACTATGAGTAAAATAGTATGGTAGCTTGGGCTCTGTAGTCTTGGTAAGGACTGCCAGTATTGAAGAAGGAAAACTCTGAATTCAAATCAGCTTGTACTCTACTTAAAATAAACCTTCTGTCGCATACTACCCGTTGCTGAGGAGTTGGGTAAATGTATACCGTAACACCAAAGTTTCAAAACTGAATCTGTATTAGCAATACAAAAAAAAAAAAAAACAATGTATACAACGTTAACTTTTATCCAAATTGTCCCCTTGGTATTCGACACATTTTATTCGAAGAGCTTATGAAAATCCTCTTTTTATATTGTAGAAAAGTACATAATCGTATTTATTTTAATGTTCCCGCATCCTCTTATGCTTGAAATGCATTTTCAATTTAAGTATTGCCCTACTATTTACCACGAGCTAGAGGGATAATAGTTGGATTCATACTGTTACATAATCTATGCGGTTGCATAAGATTATTGTCAATCCCTGTATTTCTAAAGGAATGGCCATTTTCATATCACGGGGGGACTTTCCTTGGAATAGTACAGAAAGCCCGGTTCACGGGTCCTCAGTTTCAATTTGGACGTCGGGCAGAAATGTACTGCCTTAACCGGAACTCACTGCATACGCGCGCTATGTTAGTTACATGAGATGTTTAGTTAAGTAAATAAAAGTTTATGAAAATAACACGGTTTTGTGGTTGGTGAATGTCTTGGTAACAAGACTGATCTAGAAGAAGAAATGAGTTAAGTGCGACCGACCACCAAGACGAAGTCCAGATGCTAGAAGAGACGCTAGAAGAAGACGTAAGATAGAAAAGACGTCAGAAGAAGAATAGAACGAAGTAAAGAAGGGTATATAACAATACCTTTCCCAAGGTTATTAGCACTCGATGAAATATAAACAGCCTCGTCCAGGATAGTCTTTTCCTGTCGATTTCCTACGAAGATAATCATTATACCACGTGCTTCCCACTACACACAATGTATTATTTACCAAGATTAACTTAGATGTAGCACAAGGCCAGAAGTACGGGTTGCCCAATGAGTATCGGACTCACTGCCAATCTAGTTTGCTAGCCATTACACAATATGAGGTGCCCTGGGATATGTTGGTATAGTTATTTATTAAGCTTAGCTTAGATATAACACAAGGTCAGAAATATGGGGTGCCTAATGAGAATCGAACTCACTAACAATGGTCTACGAATCTAGCTTGCTAACCATTACACACAATATATGATAAAAAAACATTTGAGATCGCTCATTATACGAAGTCGATCCTTACTCAACTATATATTGTATAATTGAATATATTTTTAGTTATTAAAAAGCAACAGACAAAGCGGAAGTAAAAGAGGCGAAATCCACGTTCTTTTAGAAAATTGAATAAATTGAACATTATATTTGTTTAAAAGCAAAATTCGTTGCCTAAAACGATGCGTCATAATTCATTTATTTTAACTGAAACAGATTTTATGGCACTTGGTGAATGTTGTTCATATTGAATAAAAATCTTTTATGTCTTGACTTTCATTCAGAAGGAAACCAATAAAAGAAGTATCAGTAATTAATCACAGTTCTGTATGCAACACATTTAATAAGAGGGACATTATACGTACGTACAGGAAAGAGTTTTAAAAAAAGAACAACCCTTGTCCCCGCGAGCAGTGTGACAAAGTCCAGGTTCGTCTTGCCTTTTCTTTCTTTCTTTTTGCACGATCTGCTCAAAAAGAGAATCCAGGTTGTGGAAAGATAGGAACATCGCTGTGGGTGAGAGAAAAACACGGCTGAGGTGGGGAAGGGGGGTAGAGAGGAATAGACTGTTGGCCTCTACTTGTTACATTGCCGATGAAATTCATTGACTGAATGCAGTGCGAGCTCGTGATTTATGTCGTACACACACACACAGAGAGATTGACGTCACACACACAGACACACACACACACACGATTGACGTCACACACACACACACACACACACACAGAAATTGACGTCACACACACTGCACACACACACACACACACACTCAGAGAAATTGACTTCACGCACACACACACAGATTGACTTCGCACACACACACATACACACACACACACACAGAAATTGCCGTCACGCGCGCGCGCGCGCACACACACATTGACGTCACACAGATTGACGTCACACACACACTCACAGTTGACGTCACTTGACGTCATTTCACATGTGTGTATTTGCATTTCACATAGCCTAATACGCTTAGGATATCAGGAAGCGCGTGGTGTAATGGTTAAAGTCATGGGAAATGGACTCGTCGCCCCGAGTTCAAATCCTGGACGTGGTAATTGCATTTCACTTAGCGCTAATACCCTTGGGAAAGGTATAAATCCTACTCTCCCTCTAGCTATGAGTAAATAGTAGGGAAGACTGGGCTCTTTAACCATGGCTAGGTAACCAGTCTAGGAGACGGAACACTCTGAATTCAAACCTGTTAAACTCCGCTTAAGAAATTGACCTTGTGTCACATCCTGCTCGTGCGGAGGGGTTGGTGTGTGTGTGTATATATATATATAGCGCTGTTTTGACGTAGCAAGTCCCTTCAGTACGGCTATACTCTGTCAGCTATACTGACAGTTTATAGCCTATGCGATTATTAAACCAAGTATATATATATAATATATATATATATATATATATATATATATGTGTGTGTGTGTGTGTGTGTGTGTGTGTGTATGTTTATTTTCATCTAAAGACAGTCCTGTTTCATGTCTCATCAATGCGGCTAGACTTTGTAAGTAACTTCAAGCCGGGACCAGACAGAACTTATAACCACACGGCTATCAGCACACCAAATAGCAGAAAGGGGATCTATCTATTGTTATTGTTTTATCTGTATCCGTGTTAAGGAAAACCTTGCAATTTCAGCGTAAACAGCAGCCGTCAGAAAATTCCCTTCTGTTCAATATTTATAGATGACATAGAAGAGAAAGGTTTGTTTGACTGAATAGAGGTGGTAGTGTAATTATATATATTTATATATAAGTAGTAAATTCGCTGGAGTAGCCTATTTGGTATCAGCCGGACAACAAGAGATTCCATATCTCTTTCGTATATAGCTAGACCGTTAGTTTATTACTTTACTACAAGGTCAGATTACCCAACTTGTGCTGCTCAGGCGCCGAGGTTGTGAGAACCGTTATGTCATAAATTGTTTTTTTTTTGTAAAAGGAAGGTTGCTAAGGACGCTATTTATTGTTGCTGAAGAAGTGGCCAACGACGCTGTTTGTTTTACTTTAAAAAAATGTGCCAGGACACTATTTTCGTTTGCCAGGGACGCTACTTATTTTTTCAAAGGAAGGTTGCTGATGAAGCTATTTACGGTTGCTAAGGACAGTATTTGTTATAGAGAAGGTGGCTTAGGACGCTATTTATGGTTGCTAGGACGCTATTTATTGCTAGTGACGTTATTTGTTTTTTATCTGATGAATTTTGCTAAGGACTCTATTTACTCTATTTGTGGGGTACTCTTGAACTTTTTCGACCGTTTACTTTCGATTTAATTTAATACGTTCAGTCGTAAATAAATAATATGACAGTCGGTAATTAAGGTGCACTGATTTCAAAGACTTCTTTAATTACAGTCAACACCTTGTTCGGTCGCTATGAACCCTATTTATTGTTAATAGGGACACTAATTGCTAGCTATTTACGGTTGCTGGGGACGTTATTTCTAGTTGTCGATAAGAACACTATTCGTTGTTGCCTAGGCCTATTTACAGTTGCAAGGGGCCCTAATTATTGTTGCTAAGGATACGATTTGTGGTTACCAGGGACGCTATTTTCGGCTGCTAGGAATACATTTCATTGTTGCTAAGGAGACTATTTACGGTTACCAGGGACGTTATTTGTGGTTGATACCAGGGACGTTATTTACGGTTAACAGGGACGCTATTTACGGTTACCAGGGACGCTATTTGCGGTTGCTAGAGGCCAATTTTTATTCTTACTAGGAATGTTTCATGGTTGCTGAGGATGCTATTTTTTTTCTAAGGAAGATGGCTAATGACGCTATTAATTGCTACTAGGGATGTTATTAGTTGTTAATTAGGACACTATTAATTGCTATGGTTGATCATCTATACACATACAAAAGGCAGTTGGTGTGTATGTATGAAACTACGAAAATGCAACAATTAACAACAAAGTATATATATATATATATATATATATATATATATATATATATACATACATTAAATATTACCGTTTCTTGCTTTTTGTTATCAAGATTTTATCTATATTTGAAGATATTTGAAAATTAAAACATACATAGAAAAAAACATTGAAATTCTACTTAAAAATGTCCAGCATTTGAAAATCTCAAATGTAAACAAAACACTACATCAGTTTCCCCCCCCTCCCCAGGCGATGCTGGGTAGCCACCTCTTGTACATTTATAAAGGGCAGTTTTTATGTACGTCTGTTAGGTGAACACTACGAAAATAAAACAATTAACGACAAAATAAATATATACACATAAAATATCACCAGTTCTTGATTTTTGTGCAAAAATTATGAAGATTTGATTTATATCCGAAAATATTTAAATATTAAGTATACATAGAAATAGCATTGAAATTCTCCTTAAAATGTCCAGCATTTGTAAATATCAAAAGTAAATAATCAATACACCAGGTTTATTTACCCCCTCTACCCAGACAACGTTGGGTAGCCGCTTCTATTTTTTTTTATAAGCGATAGAGAATGGAAGAATTGATTGATGACGTTTACTTTTTGCGGGAAAATTGTTGGCGCCAATTTGCCGCTCTTTTTGTGGCTGTGGAAATTACCAGTAGCAACAGATAACACGTTAACAATACTTCCTACACTAATAACCAGATTGGTTATGTGCAGCATTACTCTGAATTACTTAAGCGATTGCCTCTGGGGACATGTGCACAGTCGTATGACTAATCATATGCCTCAGGACTGGAACTGTAGAGTAGACTATTCCGCATACTATTTATTTGCTGTATCTAGCGCTGAAGTTTCAACCCTAGGAGATGTGGAGTATCCATTTATTGACATTACTCTCAGCTCCAACCTAACCTGAAGTGGTAGTAACTGTTAGGATCCTATCGATGACTTAAATAGATTAAAAAACGAATATTAAAAATGTGTTTAAAAAAGAATTTAGTTCGAAAAAGAAAGATTGAATACCTAACAAGAATGAATGAAATAAAATGTCTTCGGTATAAAATAACCCAACAAGGATTGACATGCCGTACAGCCCAACCAACCAACCAACCAACAATTTATTTGGTTTTAACAGCCTGCCAACCCTTCTAGGGTTATTTTATGCATATAGGTTACGGAATTGCGTACACTTTACGTTTATATTTATATTTTTGGTGTAGTTTTATGAAATCTAATACAAATGATTTGCTAACAGATCCATTTGCCACACATATGGGACGCTAACATGTACTACCTTCCAGGATGAGAGTAGATCTGGGAGTAATTTCAATGTGGTTAGTGAAAAAGACGGGAGGGATGATTGACCTCCCTTAACCCTGTGTTGACTTACATTTCCATTCTGGGAAGTCGTGTGACAAAGCAAATGCCTCGGCACGGGAACTGTAGATTAGACTATTCCGCATACAATTTATTTGGTTTTAAAAGTTCATCAACACGTTTTGGGTTATGTTATGCATACAGATCAGGGAATTGTGTATACTGTACGTTTAAAATTAACATTTTTGGTGTATTAAAAAAATTTCCCACGGTTAAATGATATCAACTATTTATATCTAATACAAATGATTAGCTAACAGATCTGCTTTGTTTCTATTACGGTATTCACTCTAGGTCGGTTGAGTGATTCCAAACAACTACTGTAGTAAATTCATGAAAGGAGTAACAAAGCAGTAGAAATTCCAAGCGGTCTCCAAATCCGCCCTGGATATCCCGGTCAGGGAAGGAGATGACTGTTTGCCACAGATTTAACGAGACAACGATCCAAAACACCTTTCTCAATTATGTCAAAATTACCTCGAATAAAAATAGGGACAGACATTTGGAAATTACAACTTGTTCACCTCAATCTCCTTACGCTTTTCCAATTCTTTGTTTTCGGTTTCATAGACGCCATTCACATTGGGTCAGTTAAGTCTGTGGTGAATTCAGAGAAAGAGTAACAAGGGAATAGGAAATTCACGAGCGTTCCCCAAAACCCGCATGCATATCCTAGTGAGGAGAAGGAGATGTTCTCGTTTGTCGCAGATTCTCCACAGACGCTGTGACAAGTCCGCCAAAATCCGTTCATTCGTTGGAGTAATGGCAATGAAGAGATACACCTAACATAGAATGCTATTTTTATGGAAATCTGATCTCTAATAAAATAAGACGGAAATTCTTCGAAGCTGTAACTGTATCAGTACTACTACTTGGTTGCACCACTTGGACTCAAATAAAACAACTATAGAAAAGGCTAGATGGGAACAACACAAGAATGCTGAGTCCTGTTTTAAACCGATCCTAGAAGCAGTATCCTAGAAAACAGCTACTTACCCCCAATCTTGCAAACCATCCAAGTAAACAAGCAAGACATGTTGTTTACTGTTGGTCAAATAAGGACGAAGTCAAAAGCAACATTATTCTATGGACTTGTTAGATTATCTGGAAATAAGATGTACACCAAATCGCCACTCCTATTTATGAACTTTCTCAACAGCAGCAGGAACTCCTGATATAAATTGGCCAATCAGAAACGAACACTAAAAACCATTAAAAATCGTCGTAAGTTGTCCCCGAATCAATTGCTAATTGGACTTTCTACCAGAAGGAATACTATAGACTAGAATTACAAAGATATCAACTGATACTACAGTCTTTTATATCTAGGATTTCAAGGAATACTAATTCCAAATATTGTTATGTTGAGTTGGTATTACGTAATTAAACGTGGAAATTGATGTAGTTTATTTCTCCTGGCTAGAACATTTTCTTTGGACACGGTATGTGTGTTTAGGACGAAGATGTTTGCATTCCACATAGCATTAATCCTCTTGGGAAAGGTATACATCCGATTATTCTTCCTCCAGATAATAGGGCGGACTGGGCTGTTTAACTTTTTATGGCAACCGGTCTAGAAGAAAAACTGAATTCAAACTCGTTAGATTCCTACTCATGTGCCCCCCACCACATGAGTAGGATTCGACACAGTTAGATTTACACATATTTAAATATATCAGTTGCAAATAGGGGGCGCTTCAGTTCCACAATGTCTATACACGAGCCGACATTGAAGCTAGCTGTTTTTAAACGAATAAATTGACTTTGTATCGTATCCTACTCATGTGGAGGAGTTGGTATATATATATATATATATATATATATATATATATATATATATATATATATATATATATATCAGTTGAAATTATATATATATCAGTTGAAAATTATATATATATATATATATATATATATATATATATCAGTTGAAAATTGTATATATATTATATATATATATATATCAGTTGAAAATTGTATATATATATATATATATATATATATATATAATCAGTTGAAATTGTATATATATATATATATATATATATATCAGTTGAAATTGTATATATATATATATATATATCAGTTGTATATATATATATATATATCAGTTGAGAATTGTATATATATATATATATATATATATATATATAGTTGAAAAATAGGGGCGTTGCAGTTCCACAGTGCCTGTACACGAGCCGACATTGAATCTGGTTCTTTTTAAGATGAATCTTGTCGAGTTCTAAGTGCAATGGATGCACAGATAATTCAATTTCTCGACTATCTCGGTTCTCCTGTCTCCATGTTCTCGCTCGTCGATACAACTTCATACATTCAGTCTACTCACTATTGTTTCTATGCGTCATTATTAATAAATTCAATTATCATTCTATGTACAATGTCCGAAACAAAGTAGTCGCTGGTGGATAGAATTGATTAGACGAGTGTACCAAGATTTCTCTTGTTCACGGCCGCATGTTCATGTGTTTTCGTAAATGGGATAATACAATAAAGGAAAGAGCATAAACGTTAATAATGTCTTTTGTCAATTGTGGTGTTTGTCTTCGAGGAAAAGCTTTGCACTTTAAACTCTTAGTAACCAAATAGCCAATAGTCATATCGCTAGTGAAAAGGACATATATCAAGGTGATTTGCATCCTTATCTTTACATCTCTAGTCTGGTCAAGGCCTTGCAGAATGAGCACCCTAAAAACTTCAGTCGGCTTTTTAAGTATCTGGCCGTCATCCTTGACCAATTGTAAATAACTTAAAGTAAGTAAGTAAGTCCTGAGCTATAGAATCCTTTGGTAAGTGAATAAGTCCTGGGTTATGGAATCTTACGTAGCGTCAAAGGTCCATTGATATAATCCTATGTTCCGTTGTCCACGAATGTTCAAAGCATGTGAGTAGGTATGACTAGAACAGCCAGTATAAATAATAATATCAGCAGCAGAATACTGCCAGTGGTTGGTCATATGGTTATCGGCGAGTCTATAAGTAGATGTGGACATCTAGCATACGCCTTGTATCTAAAATTCTCAACAGGCTTAATTAAGGACCACCAGTCTTAACTCCATCCAGATAAGCACAGAATATTTTCCGTCCTTATAATATTACCCATACAGAGGGATTAGATCCTTCTAAAAAAGGGGCGTTGTTGGCTGGTTGGTTGGATTTTACGGCATGTCAACCTTTGGGTTATTTTATGCCGATGTCATTTTGTTTTATTTATTCTTCATGGGTACTCGTTTTTTAAAACTATTTTTTTCATTTTAACCGGACGTTAACAGGTACTATAACTTTTTTTTACCACGTGATCCTCTCTGATGAAAGGCTGATTTTCTCATCATTCATCGGCTTTTTTGCTTATCTACACTGTTTGGGATGGTGTCAGGCTTGCTTTTATTTGAAGATCGTTCGAGAGAGCGACGTCCAGTACTCCTTCAAAGTTTCTGTCTTAGAGAAGTTCTTCTTTCTGGAGACTGTATTCACATTCCCCAGTCAACTTAAATAGATCCTGTTGGTAGCGGTGGCCTTTCACGTGTAGATAACAATAAAGATGAGGACAATAGTACAAATAATACAAATTATCAAGCTTCATCTAAAAAATTCAGAGAAATAGTAAATAGGTCCTCTGTGAAATTATCGATTGATTTCCGTTACTTTTGTGTTCTCTCATTGGACTTTGTGCGTACCACAATGAGATTTTTGCGAGCGGCGTAATTGAGTTCGAATATACACCCGAGCTCTCTCAGGGGTTTCCCTATATCTGCATCGACATTAATAGTAGCCATTATGTTGTCAATTTCACCCCCTCTCCATAGTGTATAGGAATTCACGGACTGTTCTGCTCGGGTTTTCTCGGCTAAATCCGACTCAATGCTATATAGAAGGAAATGGATTTTCCATTTAGTCTAACTTGTTTCTATCTCGACGAGTGGCGCGGATATATGTCCCTTGTAGAAAGAAGGGATGTTTACTTCGAATATATTCTGAAGAATGAATCCATTTCTGGTTTTCTATTCTTTTTATGAAAGGCACCCATGGTTGTGCCCTCATATTTAATCTTCTACTTACTTGCTGGGATAGCTGACTGGTATCTTACTTTCTTCTGTAGTCTGTAGCTATCTTCATTGCTCCTTCTAACTAGTATTTTGTTGACTGGTCTGTTTCTGTCTTCCAGTTATGCCAAGGTTGTCATTAGTTCTTAGAGGCTGAGTTTTTGGTGATCACACTTATAAAATTTCAGGAACAGATTTATCTAGGATTCTCAACTGCGCGAGAGCGAAGCGGGGTCCATGCTTATATTAGGATGTCTAACGGCTTGACTGACTCTGAACTAACTGTGCCCTTTTGTTCCAGCCGTTTTCGTAACGTAAAGTAGGTTACGCAAAGGTTATCTCGCGTCAATCACCCAAATGCCTGGGTTTTAATTTCAACAACCCTGAAGTAACAGCTTAGATTTGAATTCAACATCCGAATCCAAAATTTATCTCTAAATCAACCGCCCAAAAAGTGACGGTACCCATCAAGATACAACACATTCACAACCAATGTCTCATAGAATAGAATCATATACATATTAGAAAAAAACAACTTGTCCTTCGGATTGTTTTCTTTCTCTCCTTCTTTCTTGTAGGAGGGAAAGAAAGAAAGAAAATAAATAAATGAAGTGGGGACAGCTAAAAGTTGATGACAATTATTTATAAAAAAAACACTTTGATATTACAAATATACACGTAAAAAATTACTAACAATATTTAAATAATAAACTTTTAAATTGCAAATATATGACTGTAATCTAAAAGACCTTACAATTTTCCGAATTGCAACCGAAGATTTTAACCCCCTCTTTTTAGATTAATTGTAAATTATACAAAAACAAATACAAATAAATTGAAAATTTCCCGAGATGGATAAATAATTGAGATTTTGTTGGGTATTATTATATGTTTTTAATTTGTTAGAGAAGAATATTAAGTCTGGGCGCAAGGTGGTTTTAACTATATTAGGTACTACCAATTGTTCGCTCATTTTATTTGTGACATGCAAGTGACAAGTCTTGATTTTTACTTACTGCACATTTGGTTTGTGTTCGATTCGGACTCCAAAATAAGAGCATTTTTATGATGGTATATCCCAATTATTTCAATGAGACGTGCTTTGTCAAATTATTTATTTCTCGATATAATTTGGCTTTTATATCAGTTTTATTTTATATAGAGAAGCAAACTATCTCTTACCAAGTTTTCAGAATTATTCAGTCTAGCAAGTATATCCACCTTCCGGACGTAAGTATTTAAGTTTTGATATAATCCAATATATTGAATTAGAAAGTCCAACCAAATTAAGTAAGAACCCATATATAAATATTACTCTTATTTTAATGGTGTTTTAACTGAAGGCGGTTTAGATCAGTGGGTAGAGAGTTTGGCTAGGAATCACAAGGTTCCTGGCTCGATACCGGCCCTAGCCAACTCAGCATACAGGGATCTGTGATATAAAGTGAGGACATAGTGAGCCCGCCCCGATGACTTTACTTTTTTTTTACTTATGTATCAAATCATTCATAGGATTGACTTTAATACTTTGAAAAATAAAACAATATTGTTCGAGATCAATAACGCCAAGTAATTATTTTATCAACTTCGGTTTTGTTAAAACCAGTATGTAAATTAACTATCCATATATTATGTAAACCTTTATTTCTTTAATGATATATAAGACACATTGCAGGATTTTAAACGCACGAATAACATGGGTTGTTTGGAGGCAAATCTAACTCGGATTTTCATAGAGAACTCGTCGATGAATAAGATTTATTCTATGTATCAATTAATGATTTAAACACTCATTAATAAACTTATGCACTTCCTGAGAGTATTGGGACATAAGCAGGCATGGGTGCATTTTTCGTTACAGGCAAACAGACAGCGAATATCCATTATAATAAGATATATTTACATTTATAAATCATTCTATAAATTATTCTCTCGTGACTTTTGAATCATTTTTTTTACTTATATAATTCAGATCAGTAATATAAGAAAATCTTTAAAAAAAAAATCTTTAAAAACTCAACAAAAGAAAAACAAGTAACAGACACGATTGCCTATAACAATAAATGTGATTTAGCCAAAAAGAACTAACCGGAAATTAATGGTTCTACATTGACAATGACTAAAGCAGTTACAATAGCAGATAACTGACTATCAAACGATAAATCGATTAACCAATCCCTTCAAGCCAAATACACCACGTGATATACAGCTTTTTTTTTTTTCTTTCGAAAGATTTTTTTTCTCGTCCTTAATTTTCGAATAATAATTAAAGTCTTTCAATTTTACCTTTCGGGTAACAATTCTAATAGATAATCTTCCAGAGAATGTTTTCTTTCTTTTTTTTCCCGCTGAACGTTTAATTATAGATCTCATCCATAATATTCAATGGCACAAGAAGTTAATAGAAGTAGAAAAAATACAGCTGTTCGAGCATCTTCTTTTTTTGTTTGTGTTAAGACATCGGGATTTGAATTATAAAGAACAACTTGTCAGATTTCAAAATATGTAAATATAAGAATATTTTGTTCAAGTGTGTATTTACCCAATTCAAACAATACAACGTGGGCACAAGAAGTCTAAACGAGCAGTTCACCGGAGACATCAACCTATAAGTGAACCGTAGCGCGACACGCACTTATAGGACCACACTAATGTTTAAGCAGAATAAATCTGGTGTGAATTCAGAGTTTTCCTTCCCGTAGACTAGTTGTTTAACGAGGCTAAGAACCCAGTCTGACCTACTATTTACACATTCTTATAGTTCATTGCCTTACGGTTATCGTCTTAAAAGATGGACACGGTGTCCCGAGTTCAAATCCTGAACGAGGCTGATTGCGTTTCATTTACACGCAAATGCCATCGAGAAAGGCATGGGTCATTCAGTTCTCTCAGCTATGGTAAATAGTAGAGCATACAAGATTCTTTAGTCTCGGTGCGGTAACCAGTCTAAGAGAACGAAAACTGTGAATTTAAACCAACTAGACTGTGCTTAAATATTGACCTAATACCGAATGACGAGAACTGATAGATTCATGCTTTTCCCAAGGCGATAACCATTACGCTAAGCGTACCTCCCATGTAGTGATTGTGGGATTGACAACAAAAGGTTAATCACGAGAACTCTCGCTGTAGGTGCGAGACACGGTTGGAATAAATTGTAAGGAAACAAAAACAGGAAGCAGAGAAACCTTATTTAGGTTTTATTCAACATATGAATTGTTAATATAAACAAGACCTTTTACAATGAAAGACGGAGGGGGGTAGGAATGTTCACCACAATACGTGACGTGAGTTTTTTTTAAACGTGTTATTGAATTGGTTACCAGGAGAGAGTCACGTAACAACGTAAATTTCGTAGCTAAATGAAACTTTCTTGCTTGTAGTTATTGTTTTGCACAGTTACGTGTTATGAAATATTCCTTTTTTATTATTAATGATTGATACACAACTATACAGTTTAAAGTAACTATTACAGTTTAATAATCATTTGTTTGCACACAGTCATATAGTTTCAAATATTCCTATCTAACAGAAATAATTCACACAGTTACATGGTTTCACTTAACTGATAATAATAATCCTTAGTACACAATGATAATTTCAATTAACTATTCTTAAAACAAATAGTTTTCCCACAGTTATATTTGAACATAACGGAAGCGCGTGGTGTAATGGTTAAAGTCATGGGAAATGACTTGTCGCCACGAGTTCAAATCCTGGACGCGGTAACTGCATTTTCACTTAGCGCTAATACCCTTGGGAAAACTATGAATCCAATTCTCCCTCCAGCTATAGGTAAATAGCAGGGCAGACCGGGCTCTTTAACCTTGGTTAGGCAACCGGTCTAGGAGAAGGAAAACTCTGAATTCAAACCTGTTAAACTCCGCTTAATAAATTGACCTTGTGTCACATCCTGTTCGTGCGGAGGGGTTGGTAAATATTTATATTTGAACATATCTATTTGAACTATGGTTGGTTGGTTGGATTTTACGGCATGTCAACCATTGTTGGGTTATTCTATGCTGAAGAAGTATTGTTGGGTGTTCAATGTTTTAAAACTAAAACTAGATAGACAGGATACAGTTCACATTGAATAAGGTTGGTTGAGTTGGTTGTATTTTACTGTATGTCAACCCTTGTTGGGTTAATTTATGCCGAATACATTTTTATCCTATTCATTCTTGTTGGGTTTTCAATTTTTTAAATTCATTTTTTCTATTTACCTCATAGATGGAACCCTAACAGATATTATCACTCCGGGTCAGAGTGGACCTGGGAGTAATATCGATGAAGGGGTACTCCACACTTGCGAAGCTCCAAAATTGGAACTTTACCATTAGATGAAGTTTGACGTCATACCCAGGACACTATTTGAACTATAGATGGAATCATCAGGTACTACTGTCAGTGTAGACATAGGATTGATAGCAATGAAGGGGTACTCCATACGCCAGGGATTCAGTTAAATGTCATACATCAGGCCACTCCTGGGGCGTTACCTGAATTTATGGACAATCTGACAGTAATAGATTTATAAAAGTACTAGCAGGACCTGTGGATATACTACAGTATGATAATTTAATTATTAGAACCCTTTAGATGTTTACTTAAAAGCAATTGCAAATACTTCAGTATGTAAAATGTATAATAATCTTGATTTAACTCTCTCTCTCGTTTTTTTCCTTCCTTCTTTTAATCTTTTCATTATGTTTAATTTCTCCTCGTCTCTTTCTTATTATATTTTTTCTGAGTAGCATATCATTTTTCTTCCCTTTTTTTTCTTTATAATAAAAACAGAATGGCCCATTATTTCGCTGAGGCGACAACACTCATTAGAAATTAGAATTCGGCGATTAAGTGATACCAGGTAATCAGCATTTAAATTTTCGAATTTCCTCTTGGACGATATGGGTGGTCTCATTTTTAAGCAGAGGGTGTTGCAGAATGATAAAGATCGGAAGATTAAAGAACAAGGTTATTAATATATATATTTGGCCACATATTTGAGATGAGCTACGATTTATCAAAGAATAGATACTTCGTAATCGACTTGAAAATAACAATTCACGTTGTTTTCTTTTTGAGACTGCTTCAGAGTAAAGGCACGATATTGGCAATAAAGTGAGAGGAATTCTTTGTGACCACGTCTTTGACTTTTCATTTCCTAATATAAACAATCCCATCTCATCGTCATCTTTTCAATCTCGTCTTTGTCTCTTTGTCTCCTTCAGCTTTCTTCAAGACACCTGCGTAACTATTCAAACGTAAAATATGATACGCAGTTTAGAATTTCTACATAAAATCTTTCAAAGGAACGATTTTAATACGTTGGAGAATAAGACAATAATATTAGAGATCAATAACTCCAAATAATAATTTATTAAACCCGTTTTTGTCAGAACCAGTATGCAAATTAACCACACCATATATTATGAAAACCTTTATTTCTCAGTGGTATATGAGTCACATTGCAGCATTTTAAACGCTCTAATAATATGGGCTGTTTCGAAGCAAATAAAGGCCTCGTAAGATTTAATCTATGTATTAATGATTTTGACTATGAATTAGATACTCATTGGTAAACTTACGCCGTTCATGAGATTATTGTGACGTAAGCAGTGACATATTTTATGTTACAGACAGACAGACAGATAACGAAATCTCCATTATAACCAGATATATTTACCGACTCCTCCACACGAGCAGTATAAGACACAAGCCAATTTCTTAAGTGGAGTTTAACAGGTTGTAATTCAGAATTTTCCTTCTCCTAATCTGGTTGCCTAACCAGCTAAAAAGAGCCAGTCTGCCCTACTATTTACACATAGCTGGAGGGATAGTAATGGATGGATACCTCACCCCCCAAAAAATTAGAACATATTAGTCTTATATTATTTATTACGAGTGTCATTCAATACATAAAGTGAACTTTGTCTATGGATTTAGCAAAAGGAATTACTGTTTACTGTTGCATTTTTTTTTCAAGGAAATGAATAGTGATGGATTGTTTCATTTCCCACAAGGCTGACTGCTGCTCCCGAAACTTTTTATTTACTAGAGATTTAATGAAGTGTCTATTTTTGACCAGGCTTGTAGTAGCACTCCCATGATTAGCCCATTTGTAAACATCTTTTTGACTAAAACACGATCCTCTGTACACATTCTTCTGTAAATTTCGCATGGTTTTCCCTTCTCAGCTACCAAATATGACAGACCTCTATTCAAGTCTGATCCATTCTGTATAAATTGCTGCCATT
Organism: Doryteuthis pealeii; assembly: GCA_023376005.1. Lineage (NCBI taxonomy): Eukaryota > Metazoa > Mollusca > Cephalopoda > Myopsida > Loliginidae > Doryteuthis > Doryteuthis pealeii. The sequence continues at coordinate 131,890,038 of CM042137.1, read as the reverse complement.
TTAGATAGCTCCAAAACAAATCTTTAAAGAGATTAAAATAAGTTTCGCTATAAACCAATTCCAAATAATGCAGGCTTTAATCTGTAAAAAAAGATTCTGAAAAACATTTTGCTTTAAAAACAAAACACACACACACAATAAAAACAACTTATTTATTGAACGACCCTTGTAGATAGATAGATAGATAGATAGATAAATTCCCCTTATTTATTGAATGACCGTCGTAAGGGAAATGAACATAATTCACTATATGGAAAGAAAAGAAAGAAAGAAAAAAAAAAAACAGACAAAAATAATGATGAAAATCCTATCCGGGGTTTAATAAAGATGAATAAAACTTTGTTCTAAGAAAAAGCTGGAAAAAAGAAATACGAGGTTATTGAATAAGTATGAAAAACGATCATTACAACGGCACCTTAAGCAAGAGATGCAATCAGCAAATTATCTTTCATCTATTTCTGTACATATTGCACAGCACATGTCTCTCATGCACCCTGAGAGACGGAACATATCTAATCACACCTCTGTCGCTGTATGTGTTCTTAATTGTACTAAAACAAAAGCGAATGATCGTGTATACGTACTTAGAGAATACAGGTCGGGTAACATCACTCTACTGAAAAGAGATCATTCTTTTTTTGTATTAATAGAATATTTTCTTGTGCGAATTGCACGAATAGACAACTTGGCTAGATTTTAGATAAGTCTTCCATACCAACTACAATAATAAGTTCTTATATATTACAAAATGAAGCGCGTGGTGTAATGGTTAAAATCATAGGAAATGGACTCGTCGCCCCGAGTTCAAATCCTAGATGTGGTAATTGCATTTCACTTTGCGCTAATACCCTTGGGAAAGGTATGAATTCTACTCTCCCTCCAGCTATGGATAAATAGTAGAGCAGACTGGGCTCTTTAACCATGGCTAGGTAACCAGTCTAGGAGAAGGAAAACTCTGAATGTTAAACTCCGTCTAAGAAATTGACTTTGTGTCACATCCCGCTCGTGCGGAGGGGTTTGGTAAATATATATATCTTACAAAATGTATTTTTTTGTTCGTCTGTGGTCGTGTAAAAAAGAACCACTGAAGCTATGGCTATAAAATGTTCTGTTGATTGTTTGATGATTGATGTTAACGGCATGTCAAGTCGTCTGGGGTATTTTATACGTCGGGGCTAGGGAATTGCGTATGTTTATATCTACGTTTTGTGGAGTTTTTGAAAGTGTTTTGTTTGGACTTTTGTACACGGTTATATGATATCAAGTATTCTTATCTGATACAAACATACCTATGTAATCCAAATATGAGACCCTACTACTACCACTCCGGGTCAGAATAGGCTTGAGAGCAATGTCAATGAAGAAGTACCCCACATTCCCCACAAGCTCCAGAACTGGAGCCATATAATCAGATACAGTTTAGTATCATACCAAAGGCACCCAGCCCTGTCGTCTGGGGCTTTAGAATACACCAACTGAAGAGGGGTAAGACCCACACCAAAGATACCAGCTGTTGGTAGTGGGTGGCGACCTGTGATGCTTAAAGATGGAACCCAGGTGTCCATGACATGCAACACTCCCCTTTGGTTCTTAAGTCGGTTGGAGAGGTCCCCTCTAATCAATTGGAAAACCTATTACCCTTATCTTAAGCCCCAATCCTTTTTATTATATATGCTTGAAGGCGGTAACAGGGCCTGGGTATGACATTAAACTCTCATCAAGAAGTTCCAGTTCTAGAGCTCTGGGGATTGTGGAGTACCCCTTGATCGCCATTACTCCCAGGTCCACTCTGACCCGCAGTGGCAGTAATTGTTAGGGGCCCATCTATGGTTTAAATAGAAAAATAATTGAGTTTAAAAACTCAGAATAAAGCCTGAATAAAACAAAACATATCCGACATAAAATAACCCAACAAGGGTTAATTTGCCGAAAAATTGAACCAACCAGCCAGGAAAAACACAACGATACATACAACAGAAATTCATATCGCGTAAAAGAATACCGTCACTCAAAAATGCCCTGAACGAATGGGGATTTGTTCAATGGCAACAAAAATGGTCTTTACCCAGATGTTGCAGGAATACTACCAATCACAGCCGTCTGTGGTAGCGAATATCAATCCACAAGCCGGAAGAAGAATTTTAGGACAAATTTGTCACACAGATGGTAACCGCTAAAAGGATCGTTTGGTTCGTTTGTTTTACAGCATATCAACATTTTTCAGGTTATTAAATCGAAACAAGTCATTTTGATAAAAGTTTCTATGTTTCAAGTTCTTAATATCTTTAAATTGGTATGAATAATTTTCATTAACCTCATTTGGTTTGGATTAGTTTGTTTAATGGAATATTTAAAGCCCAACCCCAAACCCCTTTTACTGGGGTATTTTTTGTAGATGTATTTCGTGGATGTATTCTATATCAGATTCATAATTTTCGACAGATTTTTTCTTTTTTCAAGAAGGACAAAATGTCATTCATGTCAGAAATATTATACATATACGGAAATCCCCACGTGCACATCAGTTTCAGTCGCTGGCCACACCTTATGCCAACGCCAAATAAGGAAACAGATAGACCGAGTTAAATACAACCAGTTTTAAAGAATAGCACCGACAAAACACTTCCAGATCCCCTAAGCCCGAAACCATTCCGTAGATCACAGAGATCTATAAAAAACGAAAAACGGAGAAAACAATTTAAACAAAAAGAAAAGAAAAATGAAAGTGAAAAGGGGAATTATAGGATGATCAAGGGGAAATAACTGCAAGGTCCTGAGTGACCTTGACCTGAAGCGGATATGAGGACAGAAAAGGACAGGAAAGAGCCTAATACAATGACGAACGCCATGTTGACAACATCCCATAGAACACATTACAATGTTATTTATATACATATTTACAATCACCATATATATATACACACATAGATGTATACATAAATATTTAACTATATATATATATATATATATATATATATATATATATACATAACAGTGCCTGAGTAGCACAGCTTGGGTTTGAGAGGTAAAGTGGAGAGATGATGGAAGATGTGGCACCCCACCTCAAAGGCAAAAACAATCTCCCTGGTCTAGCACTAATAAAAAGGGTATAGAATCATCACTGTCCGGCTGATACATAATCTATAATCATATATATAATATGTGTATGTGCGTATACATATAATTATATGTATATATAAATACACACATATTTATGTATGTGTATATATATATATATATAATCATATACCCCCCATATATATATATGTGTGTGTGTGTGTGTGCTACCCTAAGTTAGATATACATGGTTGATCAATGATATTGGGTATATATATTCATATATATATATAAATATATATATATGTATCTGAATATATATGTGTACATATTTATATATATATATACACATATTTATGTATGTATATATATATATATATATAATCATATACCCCCATATATATATGTGTGTGTGTGTGTGTGTGTGTGCTACCCTAAGTTAGATATACATGGTTGATCAATGATATTGGGTATATATTCATATATATATATATTCATATATATATATGTATCTGAATATATATGTGTATATATATATATATATATATATATATATATATATATATATATATATATATATATACATAAATACATAGATACATTTACACACATACATAAATAGATTTTACTTTAAATATAAGTAGATTATCTGACGAAATCAAGTAGTCGCTGAACCTGTTTGTCTCTCTTCGACTGATCAATATTGTGTTAAAATGTTGTATACTCATGGCAAAACGCAACGCGGACTATGTTAGTCGAATGTGGTCGAAGAATTCAATGTGTGTTTGATTCAAAAGTGTTTCAGTTTAATACACTTCTTTTCGCTTAATGGAATTGCTACCAGAACAATTCCGTTCGGCCAGTGTTCATCACTTGACCCCGGCTCAATTATATCGGCTCATCTTCTTGACTCAGCGGAAGAGAGAACGTTGAAAACGGACATTTCTTCGTGGAAAACATGTAATATTTTATAAATATCATTATCTCCTTGCGTCAAATCTCTAAAGGTTATGAGCAGAGATTATTTCTAGGAAGTAAAGACACCTTACAAGTTGTAAGCGTGACACTGCAGGGATAATAATCTCTTATATCGTGTAGTCAAAACGATGACATATGTGTCCGTGGTGTTGAGAAAAAAAGTAGCTAAACCTGAGATTACCTACAATATATTCCCAATGTAAGATGTCGACCATGTGACAAGTAATAATCGAGTGTTTACTCTATATATATGTTATAATAATGTTCAACTAGTGGATTAAGCCTTGTGTTGTTAGAATCTGGGTCAAATGTTTAATGTTGTACCCAGGGTACCCCAACACTTGTTTTTTTGAAAGTGGGTCTTACCCGTCCGCATGGAATACAGTCAACTTATTCTAAACTTTGCTGACAAGGCGTATCAGTGTCATGGGATCGCGTCCCCGAATCCAGGTGAAAATTTTCCAGATAAATTATACCTACTTTGACAATTTGGGAATTCATTTACGAGTCGCTTATACCGCAAACATACATACATACATACATACAGACAGACAGACACACACACACATATATATATATAGACAGAAAGATAGATTGGAGGTGGGTTCAAAAAGTTTTGAGACAAACTTATTTGATCGTGATTTACTTTGGTCGCAGTGTGCGCGCAAGCATATATATATATATATAGAGAGAGAGAGAGAGAGAGAGAGAGAGAGAGAGAGAGAGAGAGAGAGAGGGAGAGAGAGAGAGGGGGGAGATAGATAGGAGTGTTGTTCAAAAAGTATAGAAGACTAAAATTAATTCCATTGAGTTTTCGTTTGGGTGAAGCACCGTCGCGTTCGCACACACGTGTGTGTTTATGATTATGATCAAAATCCATATAGAAAAATAGAAGTATGCAAACTATATAGTAAAATAATAGTGTAGCTGTTTACATTAATATATCATATAATCACCCACAAACAACATGTAAACAAGTCCCAAAGTCAATAAGTTATAGATTGCAAACTCAACTGACAATTGAGTTTTTTTTAATCAGACGAAAGAGGAACTACGAAACAGCGTTAAAGAATACTAGTTAAGAAGCTGCTAAGATTATATTAAAAATGATAAACAACTTTTTTCTTTAATTCAAAGGAGATCAAACATCTAGTTTTCGCCATTCTTCCGTTTACTAGAGAGATCAAAACAAATGTAGGAAAATGAATTTAATTTCATTGATGAATTGATTGATTGGTTGGTTGGATTTTACAGCATGTCAACACTAGGGTTATTATATGCCAAAGACGTTTCTCTTTTATTCGTCATTGTTGGGAATATTTTTCTTATCTCATCTTTTTTTAAAACCACATTTTAACTCATTTTTTATCCATTTAACCCATCGAGTGGACCTGGGAGTAATGGAAATGAAGTGATTCTCCATACTCCCCAGAGCTCCAAAAGTGGAACGTCATTACTAGATGTAGTTTAGCGTCATTCCCAGGACACACTATTTGACTAAGAAGCATTTTGCAACAACAAAAGATTACACAAAATATTTATTAATAATACAATAAAGCTTTAGTTGTATAGATAACATATACAAAATAATTGAAAAGTACAACTAAAAATTATAATAACAAGCCAACAGAATAATGAATTGAAGTATCAGTGTCACTGTAGAACGAGTGGGTGTTTGTTGGAAAACAAATGTCTAACTAAAAATCTAACAAAAGTTAGAGGTGAAAATGGACAGATGATATATATAGGATCGATGGAATAAGCGTGGAAGAAATGATACAATAATGAGAAAGTTTCTCTCAGGAAGAGACGATATGGAAATAACACAATACTATAGGGACTGACAAAAAAATCAGCTTCTACGAGTTCAAAAGCGAATTAAAAATAATTAAATCTATTATTTAAGGTCAAACTTTGTCTAAATCGATAAGTAGTAACATAATGACCATCATTAAAAAAAAGAAAAATATCATTACATATGTAGTTTATTTTTGATAGATTTAAAAGGATTTGTTTTGGTCGATTTTGACGTGATTCGCCATTCTGTCACTTTTTCAAGGGTTTTAAGCGCTTGTTTACAATTTTAAAATAACATTTGCGATTGCAAAAAAAATTTACCAAAAATCAGGTAATTATGCGATTTTAATGAAATTTTCAGTGTTGATTTATCAATTAATGAATTTTTTATCAAAAAAATTAATTATTTATTATTTTTTTACATTTTATTTTTCGATTTTCGGTACTTATTTTCTCATAGAATAGCCACCGTAAAAAATTTTTTGTTTCTATTCATAACTTCAGTCTTTTATCTATTTATACTGTAATTAGTATCGAAAATGACCAACTCGCAAAACATTTTACGCCCCCAACATAAGGTGGGGGGTCAAAATTAAGCGACCTGAAAAAAATGATAAATTTTTAAATAAAATAAATAATGCATTGTAAAGATCATTCATTGATAAATAAACACTGAAAATTTCATTAAAATCCGATAATTCCCTGATTTTTGGTAAATTATTTTCTGTAGGGGGGGGGGCTAAAGTCATTTTGTCAAAAACGCATTTTAGGCTCATTTTGCAATAGCTACAATACTATCTAACTACAGCTCTGACTATAATGAAAAGAATGGGAAAAGATTTGACGTTAAGTGGTCTATTCTAAAAAGACCCTATGAGGGTTTGAGAAATTCTAAAATGTACTTTGAGCGAAAATACCATTTTCCATATTCAAATAGCTTGCCTGATAAAAGATCGGTGCTGGTAGCTAAATCCCGCCATGAAAGTAAATATTTACATTGTAATGTGGCGCTTGATAGAGCTATGTGAATTGCTATGCCAACCAAGTTTACAGATACAACATTTAAAAGAAATCAATAAGGAGGTGAGGTTCCAGTTTTGGAGTTTGGGGAATGTGGAGCACCCCTTCATCACCATTGCTCCCTGGCCCACTCTGACCCGAAGTGGTATTACCTGTTAGGGTCCCATCTATGGGTTGAATAGAAAAACATGAGTTTATAAACTAAATTGTATTATGCATTAAGAATGAATTTATTTCACAACTCTGTAGGCATTAAATAACCACTGAGTTTGATATGCCGTAAAAAAAACAAACCAATCAATAAGGAGGGGTTCTTTTATGTTCCAGAATACTATTAGCGTAACTTTCTTTGTTAACCGCTGCGCCTCGAATTTTTATTTACTGGAGAGTCAGTATGTTTTCACTTCATGGACTTTTCAACCCCGTTACATAGTGGTAAACCTATGGTTAGCGCATTTGTAAACATTTTGACTAAACTTGCTTCTCTGTACACAGCAAACATTCCTCAGTAAATTACACTTGGTTTCGAGCAGTTCATGACATGCAATACTCCACTTTGGCCCTATCTTGGGCTAGACGGGCGGTCGGAGAGGCCCCCTCCGATCAATAGGCTGGTCACGTCAAGCCCTAGCACCTATATGATTTTCCCAACCCTGTTGCCCTTGTGGCAAGCCCCAGCCCCTTTTTATCATATGGGTGCTAGAAGGCGGTGGCTGCGGGTCTACATGTCCTGGGAATGACGTTAAACTCTATCTGATGGTGAGGTTCCAGTTTTGGAGGTTTGGGGAATGTGGAGCACCCCTTCATCAACATTGCTCCCTGGTCCACTCTGACCCGGAGTGGTAGTACCTGTTAGGGTCCCATCTATGGGTTAAATAGAAAAATGTATTTATAAAAAATTGTATTATCCATTAAGAATTGATTTATTTCAAAACTTTATCGGCATTAAATGACCCACTGAGGTTGATATGCCGTACAACAAAACAAACCAAACCAATCAATAAGGAGGGGTTATTTTATGTTCCAGAATACTATTAGCGTAACTTTCTTTGTTAACCGCTGCGCCTCGAATTTTTATTTACCGGAGAGTCAGTATGTTTTCACTTCACGGACTTTTCAACTCCGTTACACAGTGGTAAACCTATGGTTAGCGCATTTGTAAACATTTTAACTAAACTTGCTTCTCTCTACACATAAAACATTCCCCAGTAAATTACACTTGGTTTCCACTTCTCAGCTACCAGATGAATGACCTCTGTTTAAGCCTGTTCGATTTGCCTCTGGGAAAATTTGTCAGAAGCAAAAATAATATTTGATTCTTTTGTTTTTAATTAGAAAACATCATATTAAAAAAAAATATCGCACAATTTACATGCCTTTTTGCACTGGTTATTATCGTCTGAAGATTTTTTTTTTTGTATAATATTATAAGCGATATTTATTTTTCAATTAACCTCAAGCAAAACAGGCTAGATTTACAGATGCCTCACATATTACTCTGCATTTTGAATTCGGCTCAGTTATTTCAATCATTTCCTATTGTACTTTTCTCCTTGCCCAACTCTTTACTCCATTAGCTGACATAACAATAAGACTATATTTAGGAAATTCCATGGTGTATCTTAGCTATGGGGTCGTATTTTAGGTTATTTCCTATAAGTATAACATAAAGAAAGGGGAACTACTCTTGGCTGATGAATTGTTTATTTATTTATTGATCTACTAGGAAAAAAGAAGACGGCGTTAAGGTTATGGTTATGGTTTAGGGTTAGGGTTGAGGCTTAGGTTTAGGGTTAGTTTAATGGGAAAATAAATAAATAATTTATCAGTCAAGAGTGGTTCCCCTTTGTTTATGTTAGATTTATAGGAAATAACCGTATTTTATCTATGGGTATAAGATATACGAAAAATTGCCACTTATATTTATGGACTTTACCAAAATCAGCAGAAAGCATTGAGCAATAAAAAAATGACATAGAATGCCTTTTAAGGTCGTTGGTAATTGTCCTGAAATCAGTTGCTAACTGGACTTCATAGCAGATAGAATACAACTTGATTCTCTGCTACACACTTATTATATCAAGGATTTCAAGGAAAGAGACCTAAACACCTAAAATGGCGAACATAATTGTAACAGTTTTCATGACCTCCAAGAATTCTGAGATTAAATTTCCATTTTGGAAACAAGAAATAGTCACATGGAATTAGAATGAAGGAATATGGAGAGTGCAGAATTTGCACAATTCTGTGTTTAGTAGGGAAGATATAGAGTAAGTGAGCGCGCGGAAGCGATAAT
>CM042137.1:131855890-131873390 GCA_023376005.1 Doryteuthis pealeii | reverse complement strand
TAACTATGTTCAAATTATTTGTCTTTAGAATAGTTACTTGAAGCTATAATTGTTTACAAAGGACTATTATTAGTTACTTGAAACCATATAATTGCTTGAAATACTTTATAACTGCATGCAAATTATTTGTCTTAAGAAAGTTACTTGAAGCTATAATTGTTTACAAAGGACTATTATTAGTTACTTGAAACCATATAATTGCTTGAAATACTTAAAACCATATAACTGCATGCAAATTATTTGTCTTAAGAATAGTTACTTGAAGCTATAATTGTTTACAAAGGACTATTATTAGTTACTTGAAACCATATAATTGCTTGAAATACTTAAAAACATATAACTTTATGCAAATTATTTGTCTTAAGAATAGTTACTTGAAACTATAATTGTTTACAAAGGACTATTATTAGTTACTTGCAACCATATAATTGCTTGAAATACTTAAAACCATATAACTGCATGCAAATTATTTGTCTTAAGAATAGTTACTGGAAGCTATAATTGTTTACAAAGGACTATCATTAGTTAATTGCAACCATATAATTGCTTGACATACTTAAAACCATATAACTGCATGCAAATTGTCTTAAGAATAGTTACTTGAAGCTATAATTGTTTACAAAGGACTATTATTAGTTACTTGAAACTATATAATTGCCTGCAAAAAAAAATTGATTTTAGTATCAATTCAATAAGAGTTAGCATATTATAAAACCAATCAAGCAATCATTTACGATGCTATTTTTTTCTTGGGTAATGCTGGGTATCCTTATTAATATTTGTGTATATGCTTGTATATGTATGGATGTCTTCATCTTCTATTGAAGTAAGGGGTAGCATTGACATGCTATAAAACAACCAATAATATATGAAGCTATTTTTTCTTTGGGCAATGCTGGATATCCTTACTAGTATTTGTGTATATATATTTACCAACCCTCTGCATGAGTAGGAAGTGACACAAGGTCAATTAACAAGATATTCCATGTAATTGTCATTAAAAGATTGAGTGTCCTCTTGATAGTAAATGTCAGAATGAAAGTACTGTATACAAGGCGAATACACAAAGAAATAAGAAAACGATTAAAAATAAACCAACTTTGACTCTACCGAAGGCACATTTAAGAAATGGTTTTACAATCATAAAAACAGCTTCGTTGTTGGCATCCTTCCGTTCTGTAAAGACGATGACGTATTTTCCAATTGTTTTATCTGCATCTGCGCGAGTGGCTGAACAGGTCCATTTTTCAATGGCAGTCTCTGGTGCAGTGACTGCACATAAACTGTGATGTTTGCTGGGGCTGCTGTTGTCTCTCTTTCCTTCTGGCTCTCTTTGCTGTAGCGGCTATTTTCCTCTCTGTTTCACTCATTTTCGTGCCTTTTTTACACATAAGAAATATATGCATAGTACCCCCCTTTCTAAATATGTATTGGAATTAAAAAATCAAATATGTCGTGGACTGCATTCTGAGATACGAGATTGTTAAAAGTGCTCGTAATTACAATTCAGGTCATAGATTCTGGCTTCTCTCTATAGAAGAAAAACTGGCTATTGCCTCTTAGAATTGTAAAAAGAAATATCTGCAATATAAACGGATGCATATGCAATGAAAAACGCCTCCTCAACCAATAGCAGCTGTTACTACGTGATCCGGTTTCTTTCCCCTTATTTATGTAAATTTCCATCTGTAACCGTTTTTATAAATCAATTCCAGACTTACCCTAATAATTCTGGTCGGGGAAACCTGGGTAGTTAACTTTTGTTAATGATTCGGTTTCCTAAACTGGCTCCTCAAATACGAATAGAGAATTTTCCAATATTTATTATCCAGACTCGTTCGATTTTTTTTCTTTTTCCAACAGTCAAAATTGTAACTCGTCTGGTTTTATGTCCGTTTAGTTTCTCCTAAACTTATATATATATATATATATATATATATATATATATATATATATATATATATGTCTGTGTGTGGATAAAAACAACAGTTTAACAAGGCCAATTAATTCGTTATATGATGTTTTTTAATTCAATAAAATCGTTTACGGTCTGCGCATCAGAAGAAAATAGGATTAATTTGGTGCAATAAACTAGTTTACTTTCAGTCCTGTGTTTCCAATAAAACTAATCGGAAAATCTTATAAAAGATCGCATCGGTCGGTTCATGTCTACAAGTTGAGTATTTAGAATGTATTTTAATACATAAGGACTTCGGTTCAAGTACTCTAAAGAGTATCCACCCATTAACGATAAATGCTTTCAGCAATTTATAGTATTACCCACAAATAATAATTTGGTTTATTTGGTTAACGGCATGTCAAATGCTTATGTTTTATTTGTTGCCGAAATTTTGAATAAGACACTTCGAAATGAATCAATCATATCTTTGGGGATTGCATTTTTATTGGACGTACACATTTACGGGTGTAAGAGCAGTACTTATTTGTTATCGGGTAAAATACATTTATGGGGCGGTTGTTACCATTGGTTTCAAAGCAGCGTATTAGCCACTTATTATGAAGACAACGCGCACATGAAAAAAATGAAGCGAACATCAATTCCTTTATATATTTATATTTCTACATTTCTTTCACGGGCGCGTTGTCTTGAAATTTAGTGCACCCTATAGTGCGCGCGCGCACACACACACACACACACACACACACACATATATATATATTATAGGGTATATACATATATATGTTATAGGGTGTATATATATATATACATTGTTATAGGGTGTATATATATATATATATATACATTTGTTATAGGTGTATATATATATGTTATAGGGTGTATATATATATATATATATATATATATATATATATAATATGATAAGACTTCTCCTCAAGGGGCTGTTCTGGATATGACACTACCCAGCATCTGTTAGTGAGCAACTAATTCGGAATTAGGAAGTAACTTTGTTGCACTCTGACCTGGAGTAATAGAGCCAATGAGAGCCCTATCTATCTCTGAACCAATTAGATCTTATTGAAATTTATTAGTATTGCATATGAATGAATGCATGAGACCATGTAAATATGTGAAAAAATGTCTTACAATTCGAGTTGCCGTTGTATTGAATACATTTTCCCAGTGGATATTACACGTAGCATAAAGCTTGATTCATTCCTTGAAGTACAAAGATGTAGTATCAGTTTTAATCCTTGTATGTTGATCTGTTGGTCCTTCCATGAGGCACCTCCAAAATTGAAAATTCCCCATTAGATTTAATTTTGAAATGCTTTATGTTTATGTGTTATTATAAATCTTTGTAAATTTTCTACAGCATTTTTATATCAAAACTTTCACATTTAGATAATCGGATGCCCTTGACATAGCAACCGTTTGAGTCGGTATAAACTGTTAACAGTAATATAAAAGATTTAGTTATTGAATAAACATTGTAAATATTATTGTTGGGATTTTTGTTTTTTTAATTATTATCTATTGTATGTGCCATCATTTTGGGTAGTGTGTATCATGGTGGGGGGAAGTTCATAGGATGGTTATTGATTTTAGTTTTTATTACACTATTGTCAGAATTATGGCAAGTTGATTTATGTGAAAGTACCATCGTTGCAGAGCCGATACACACGCATAAACGTATATATATATATATATATATATATATGTCAAATCATCCAGGCCATGTCAGCCACCCTCATCAATTTTTCTGAAATCTTATACAGGTGTAGATTATGTTAAAGTTAGACAATCCCCAAGATTTGAGCTTCCAATTACATGAATTGACGGAATTATGTCGGTTTTTAGGTCTCCAAATTCGGGTCGTGAAAAATTGTAATCTATTTTTGTCTGTAAAATGAGTTCTAGAGATTCCCTAATCCTAGAAATTGTTTTATAAAAGTACTTTGGTCCAAGGAATCAAAGAATGCTATCAAAAAAGTCTTAAAGTTAACCAATTTTAAGTTATTAACGATTTATTATTTGTAGAATTTGAACTGGTGTTGTATCTTCGATTCTGAGCAAAAACCAAACTATCCTTTTTGTTCAATACATGAGAAATAATAATAGAAAAAAGGGTCATAGATACAGTGCCACATCAGGATATTGATCTTGCTATGAAAAAAATCAGAAATCATCAATAACCTAAAATTGTTTAACTTTAAGATTTTTTGATAGCATTTTTGGATACCTTGGGCCAAAATACTTTTATAATTTTTTTTTTACGAATAGGGAACCTCTAGAAACCATTTTAATAACTAACATAGATTACAAAAAGTCGCCATTTTTCGCAAATCCCACAAAATTTGGAGGGTTAAAATCGACATAACTCCGCCATATTTGGGTATTGGAAGCTCAAATTTTGTGGATTGTCTAACCATAACATGGTCTACACCTTTTCAGAAAAATTGAACGAGGTGGGTGATTATTTTACTTTTTTCTTGATGATTTACCCATATATATATATATATATATATATATATATATATATATATATATAAATGATTTATTATAATATATTCTATTGAATTTTCCGCTTAGAAATTAGCGATTAATTATTCTCCTATATTTGACAGCTTCCTACTATTTAAAGGGGCGAACGAAAGTTCATTCGGGTTCGAACCCGGCAAGGGGTAGCTGTTACGGTATAGCCACACTGATGAAAGGTGAAACCTTGAAACATGTGTCTGTGGATTACTTATTATATATATATATATATATATATAAAACACTTAAAGATGCTATCAGCACACTCGTGCGACTATATATATATATATATATATATATACACACACACATATATATATATTCATTTATGGGTACTACTATGTGAACATAGCGTAAGTAGTTAATCCAATAGGGTTCAATATATTGTGAATATAGAGCATTAATAGTCGTAGAAGATGTTATTTCCCGCAGCAGCCCACTAAGATTACATTTCAAGAAGAATTAAAGAAATATCTGTCTAGCTATATAAAGTAACCGAAAATATCCACCCAGTCCCCCTGATGAAGGTGTTAGAGTAACACCGAAACCGCGGTCGGGAAATAACTTCTTCTACGACTATATATATATATATATATATATATAATAAATAAGATAAATATATAAAGGTTTTACATATCTATTTATTAGGTGACAAAGGAACGCACACACACACATATATATATATATATATATAATATATATATGCATGTATTCACGCGTGTGCACTAATAACATCTTCAAGAGACATATCTCAATGCATAACAAATATGCCCGGATGTGCGTTTACACAAGAATAATGCATATTTTACATCTATTTCGATGCACTGATGCTGTGGATAAGCACGAGAAAGTTAATTCCAATTCGTTGAAATGAAACCTGAAATATTCTTCCTTTAAGTCCCTGAATATAAGCGTTCACTAAGATATGGGGAACCTAATTAAGATCGAACTCAGTATCTTGCTATTTACTGTTCTGTGCCAAAAACGATTAAGTTCTGTTTATTTTTCTTTAAAAAGAAATTATCAACCACTCTACACAAGTAGTATGAGACACAAGTTCATTTTCCTAAGCGAAGTTTTACAGGTTTAAATTCTGAGTTTTCCTTCTCCTAGACGGGTTGTGTAACCAGGGTTAAAGAGTCCAGTACACCCAACTATTTACTCATACCTGGAGGGGAAATAATTGTATTCATACCTTTCCCATGGGGGTTAATGCCATATGAAATGCAAACAATCTCATCCAGGATTTGAACTGTGGTCTCCGAGTCTATTTCCCTCGACGATAACCATTACACCATGCGCCTCCTTAAACCAAACCCAAACTTGTATGAAAATAAATATTCAAACTACTAGCAAAAATATGCGCTAAAAGGCGCTAGTATTTGAGTTTTATTAAATACTAGAAGCAGCTACCCGGCGTTTCCTGGGTAGAGGGGGATTTTTTAATGTTAGTCTCGCAGGTCCATGGGCATCATTTGGGGATCCAACTCACGATTCAGTAATAATTTATAACTGAATCATGAGTTGGACCCTCGCAGGATGCCCCATTAAAATCCCCTCGTAAAAAAAGGTTTTGCATTGATCAAGCCACTCTAAAAAAATTAATGTCTACTATTTACAATATTAAATGCAAGAAAACTATGCTGTTATCATTTAAATCTTTTTTTTTTAATCATATTCACAAATATAAATAAAATCTTCAGATATTTTTACTCAAAAACCAAGCCTTGGTGATATTTAGTGTGTATATATATTTACTTTGTCGTTAATTGTTTTATTTTCGAAGTTTCCTCCTGACATACACATAGACATCACTGCCCTTTATATATGTATTGATAGATATATATGTTAATTTAGAAAGACTAACAAAACTAGGCAAGAACGCATATAAAAAGATTAAAATTATTTTATTTTAGTTCATTTCTATATAAAATTATACATACAAATTATCCGCACCTTATACTATGTAAACCTTTATTTCTTAGTGATATCTAAAGCATTGCAGGATTTTAAACGCATTAATAACATGGGTGGTTCTGAGGCAAATCTAACTCAGCTAGACATTTATAGAGACATCGTTAATAGATAAGATGTTAATTAAGCTTAAATGATGATTATTTAATAATCATGGAGAATATAACATAAATAACTATGGGAATTGTGATGTTATTGGTGACGTAGTTTAGGTTACAGACATACACACAGACAATCTCCATTTATGATAAGATAATGACTAAAAATTGTTTACCAAGAACAGCTAGTAGGTAATCGATATTTGATCAATAAAATAAGCATATAATCTACGGGTTGAGATCGTTTTGTATTTTATTTGCAAATGATTTGATTGGTGACTTAAGTAGATTAAACTACGACAAATACAAATATGTAAGTCTTAAGATTGTGACGCTTTTACGTTCTGTATGAATCTAGCGAAGTTTTATTGAATATAGGAAAAAAGATTAAATAAAGAAGATAGTGGGGTCGGCAAAATACAAATGATTATATCTCACTTAATACTTAGTCTAGAATAATAGTTTATTTCTTAGAATTACAAAGTGTAATTTAAAGACTAAGTCTCAACTGAGTAATTCAGAATAAATTATCTCATTCATAGGATGTATTTACCTAACCAGTCTACCACAGACAGAATGTGAGACAAAGTTTTAAGTTGAATAAACCTAGATTGAATTCAGAATTTATTTTTACCTAAACTGGATGCCTAGCCTAAACTAAATAACCAAGTCTGCCCTACTATTTTCCCATAGTTGGGAGGAGTGAAGCGATGGGTTCATGCCTTTTCTAAGGAAATTAGCGCGAAGTGAAATGCAAATATCCTTTTTCTATTAATGTTTGAGATGAGGCTTGATGATTAGTATTATCTGCGCTATTCGGACTATTGTCCTCATCTTTATTGTTATCTGTACAACGTTTGGCCGATATGCCCTCCGGCCTTCTTCAGGTGTTTCTTCAGGTATTTCTTGTCGGACTCGGGGAAAGAAGGTTCCCGAGTCCGAGAAGGTTCCCGAGTCCGACAAGAAATACCTGAAGAAGGCCGGAGGGCAGGTCGGCTGAAACGTTGTACAGGTAACAATAAAGATGAGGACAATAGCCCGAATAACGCAGATAATACTAATATCCTTGTTCAGAATGTGAACTCGGGTCGCCGAATCCCATTCCCTACGACGACAAGTGTTACTTTCCTTATGTTTTTTTTTAAAGAGGGCATGAAAATTCCAGTAATGATGAAAGAAAATTCTAGATGAAAAAGATTTATACTGTAGCATATTTGGTTACGTCACATGACTAAAGATCAGCCCTGTCAGCTGGGGCTTTAGAATACACTGACTGTAAGACATCCCCAATGAGGCTGCCTGTTTGGACGTGGTTGGTGACCCGTGATGCTAAAAGATGGAACCTTGCTGGCTGAGCAGTCCATGATCTGCAACACTCCACTTTGGCCTTTACTTAGGCTAGACGGGAAGTCGGAGAGGCCCCCTTCGATCAATCAACTGATAAAGACAAGCCCTAGCACTTATACGATTAATGTCCGGGGCAAACCCCCAACTCTTTTATCATATATGTGCTAGAAGGCGGTGGCTGCGGGACTTAATATCCTTGGATTGACGTTAAACTCTGATGCTGAAGTTCTAATTCTGGAACTCTGTGAAATGTGGAGTCCCCCTTCATCACCATTACTCCTAGGTCCACTTTGCCCCAGAATAGTAGAACCTCTCAGGGTCCCATCTATGGGTTAAATAGAAAAGAATGAGTTTAAAAATGAGTTTTAAAAAATGAATTTGAAAAAATTGAGTACCCATCACTAATGAATAAAACCAAACATCACCGGTATAAAATGAACCAAAAAGGATTGAAATGCTGTGAGAAATCCAGCCAACCAACCAATTACCAAAGATGTCACGGATGATGCCATAGTTATGTCGCTAATGTTGTTAATAAAGGCGTGACAAGTGAAGAAACAATATATACATTTTTTATCTCTCCAGGTTATTGAAAATGTTATTAGTTAAAGTCATAGAAATGAAGAGCAAGGTAGAAGAAAGAAAGTATTTTTCACAATATTGTTGTTCCTAAAATTTAAGTAGGGCATGTTTTCCTTGGCGACGTACAAATAGGTTTCAAACGTGGATACACAAGTATCTTCGTTGTTTGTAATTTAATGAAATTTGTAATTTATTCATATAAAAGGAAGTGGAATACGAATGTATTTCAAAAATATAAATGCTTATTCATATATATTATATCTTTGCTTGAAGGCAATTACAATGCATGTATCGCATAAAATTCGATACTTTTTTTTTATATAGAAAATGAACTTGACAAGTGTAATTCCGGCAAAGGATCGCTCGGTGTGTAGAACATCGTACAGACTGTTTCGACTTTATTAAGTCTCTTCAGCGATGTATACTAACGACTTCCCTCCGACAGAAATCGAAACCGGGACCTCAGCAGGCATAGTCAAAGACCATATTGCCTCGGTCACAGTACACAGCGAACAATCCCTGCGAAATTAACCTTGTCAATGATACTTACACGCCTCTACCATAATAGGTATGGTAAAAAAAAAATCCAAAAATCATATTCATATATGTAAAATAGATATATCAATTATATTTGTGTGTATACACATAGAAATGCACACTCACACACGCGCGCACATTTATATAATATACTTATAAATACACACACATACCCATATATATTACATATTCATACACTAGAAAAACGTTGAGCTTTGGGTAGATAATTGTGATCAGGAAAAAAGTGAGTTTGCAAAACGAATTGAATAAAAAAAATAAGGCCGGTGAATTAAAAAAAACCATTAAAATCCTTTTGCTAAATTTGGCAATTAAGTAGAAAAAACTGACCCGTCTCTTATTCCCATTCTGCTTGTCACTTCCCCTCCTCAATATATTAACAACGCCTTATATATGTTAGTTCCTCTGTGAGTGTAAATAAAGGGATTGTGGAGTGTGCGTGGGAGACTGGCCTTATTTGTATGTTATATATAATCCAGCTCTCAGCTTCTGGCTGCTAATGAAAATTAACATAAAAATAAAGTCGGAAGTTCAATCTCTTTCTCAAACTCTTTAATCACTGTCTCTACTTTCAAAGAGCAATTAATATATATAAAGGAGTATTTAATCAAGGTATATATAGAGAGGGGGTAAGTAACTGGAAAATATAAAGTAAGAGACAGGTCAGTTTTTGACTTAAATGCAAATTATAACTAATTAAAACCAATTAAAATTGAATATTTTCAAACATTACTCAATCCCTGAACTAAGGAATATTTTGGCATGTATTATATATCAGTAAACTAAATAGGAAAATAAACCTTTAGAAAACAAATGTTGATTTACTCAGTTTTAGTGCGATATATATATATATATTTCCGAACCCCTCCGCACGCTTTCGTAATTTCTCTTAATTTCTCGTTCCTATTGAAAAAGGGGGGAAAAATTACCTTTTTTCTCAACAATTCCAACCTTCGTATAACCTGCTTTCAATGTATTTCTCTGATGAGAATTGACCGAAAAAAGAATATTTATTTTAGATTATACATCTAATTATAAGGGTACCCTAACTTTGTTTTTAGAAATTTTTCCATAGTTTTTAAGATGAATTCGCTTTTACGTGTCCTAATAAAATTTTGTACTGCTAAGACACTTTATATAATATATATATATATATATATATATATATATATATATTGGGGTAGCATTAGCAGCAGAAATGAACCCCCAGTCCTCACGGGTTTAGTAATAAGGTTTAGATGTTGCTTTGCATAATGCATCAGCAGCAGAGGAAGACCCCCCCCCCGTCTCCAGATTAATTTATTGGTTTTCTCCTGGTGGAATTCGGGAAGTCACAGTTCATAACAACAGGGGCAAACTCCATCACTCGAATAAAAACAGGGGGCAAATGCCTACAATAAGGAGCAGGGATATGAGCTGTCGTTTGCTTGCTGGGTTTTCATTTATGAAGTGGGTGGGTAGCAGTGGTGATAGAATATGGGATTGCAAGAAATTAAAGTAGGTAAGGGAGTTGGGATGGAAGATAGGATAAGGATATGTTGTCATGCTAATTTGTTTGGACCATGGTAGGACTGGTTTTAGCGATAAAAGTATCGTTGCTCCAAGTCTTTTTAGTCAGATTCTTGCCCTGATGAGCTAGTAAGCGAAACTGCTAGTTGGCAGGCCTAACTCATTGATATATATATATATATATATATATATATATATATATATATATATAATGTGTGTGTGTGTGTGTGTGTGTGTGTGTGTGTGTGTGTGGTGAAGAAAAGGAAGTGAATCCGACGATATGTAGTATACTAAGAAAGAATGAAAAAACACAGGTTTAAATGAGTTAAGTGGTGAGTTTATTGGACGACGCTGCAGTGTTTCGATCTATTAATTAGATCATCTTTAGGGAATTTGTTGGTATATGTAAGGTAATAAGAAATTTTTATCACAGAATAACGAGAAAAGCGAGTGATAGTCCTTGTTTATCAGTCTGTTTAAAATTTGAAGTTTGAAAAAAGAAGACGGTTTGTAATATGACGTCTATATAAATTTTCTGTTGCTAAAAGAGCATGAAATATTTATTTTCTTTATCACTCTACGCAATTATTTATTCTAATTGAATTAATTCTTTATGTATTTTTCTTTTTAAGTTGCAAACCTTACTTTCTATCAAGTGGGAAATAGAAAACATCTCCAAAGTTTTATGAATTTAAATTTTATCGACTACTTCTCTCGGTGAGAAGAAAGATTCGACAAAATTGCGAGATAAAGTTTTTTTTAGGAGACAATATGGAGTCGAAGATATTTTGAATTAAAAGTTTTGTATTTCTATTTTCTTTTCTAACTTTCAACGATAAATATTTTAATTTTCCTTAACAGCCACCCGTAGTTAATTTGATATATCAATTCTCTTCATAAAAAATAAACACTGACTTTTTAAAATGTCTGAGGAAAACACATCACCAACTTATATGCTCTTTAATTATATTGAACATTATTTGTACAATCTATATATTAATACGCTTGTTACTTAATCTTCCGACCGTTACATCTTGCAACAACCTCTAGTGAAAAACCAAGACCGTCCAAATCGCCCAAGATGAAATGAAAAAATGTAAATCCTAGTTATCTGGTGTTGCTTAATCGCCGAATTATTTTCTTATTTCTTATGAGTGTTACCTCAGCTAATAAGGACCATGCCGTTTTTATTGTAAAAAGAAATGAGAGAGAAAAGAGAAAAAAAGGACATGCTACATAGAAACCATAATATGATGAATAATAAAAGAAAGGAAAAGAAAGAAAAGTAGGGGAAATAGAAGTGAGGTGATATGAGCGCGCCGAAAGCGATGACGCTAATCTGTTTCAATCGAGCATAATGAAAAGATGAAAGGAAAGAAAGAAAAAATGTGTGTGGTGTCTGAAAGAGAAGAGAGAGAGAGAGAGAGAGAGAGAGAGAGAGAAGAAGTGAGAGAGAGAAGAGAGAGAAGAGTTAAATCAAGATTATTATACTTTTACTATTGGAACTATTTAGGATAGCTTTTTAAGTAAAGATATAAAATGTGTTGATATTTAAATTATCAGACTGTGGTATATCCACAGATCCTGCTAGTTTAATATTAAAGTGAGCTCTGGCAATTCGAACGTCCTCTTCTTTTCTCTCTCTCTCTCATAATATATATATTATAATAAAGCAATAGTATGTTTATTTCAGAAATCGCGCCCAAGCAATCGGCTTTAAAATGAGAATGGAGCGGTTTGATCTTAGGCCAGGTAACTGTCCAAGACTATAACATATGAAGTCTACAGTTGTTGTAAGCGACTGGTACAGTCAAAGATAAGAATTTTGTTACTCAAAGATTTAACTGGATATTTGCCCATGACGACTTTCATAAAAATCGAGTATGACCATGTAATAAACGGCCAAGTTTGGCCATAAATTTCTCCAGCCGCAAGCACTGACCACTTTATTCATCATTGTTGCATTTCTCCGAAGTCGCCTCATGCCCTAGCCAATGACATATACAGATAGAAACTTATGTTCTGGAACTTGAAGTATTTCTTAAATAAGACTTCTCAAAGAAAATTCCTTACCTTTCAGTATTTTTATAAGGGGAAAGTTTTTATTCCTTTTTAAAACCCTGGGTTATGAAAGTAATTCTTTTTAGAAATAACTTGGTGGTTTTAAAGAGGAAGTGAAGATGAAGGTGCTTCTTTAGAAATTCTTTAGAAAAATCTTTTATCTTTATTTCGATTCCTACTGCGATTTCTTTAAACCATAGATGATATATTAAATAATTCTTTTTAACAAAGTTCACATAAAGGCATTGCTCAACCCGTTAATATTTCAATAAATTTTACAATTTGGGCGCGTTATTGCATTGTTATTAATTATACGAAGAAAGATATTGAACCCTCAGGGCGAAGCATTTAGGTTTAATGGAGTGAGATAGTTAAGAAAGAAATAACGAATTATGAGAGAAGAAAGAGAGAACAGACAGATACAGACAGACAGACGTGGGAACTTTTAAAAAGTAAAAATAAAAGAGAAAGTCCTTGGATAAAAAAAATGAAAATAAGAAAAACCTTCCATAAAGTCAAAAGAAGAGATTTTAAAAATCTTATCAATAAATGGAAAGATTGTGTGTTTTTTCCTGTCTGTAACCGAAAACTATATCACATTTCAAGTCAAACATCCCTTTAGTTTATTACATCAAATTCTCCCAGGATTTTTTGTTTTTTAATTAAACTTCTATTATTAATAAATTGTTTATAATCATTAATACTAATTGAACCATATCTTGATACTTAAACATGCCCCCAATTTATTTATAATTTATAACAACAAGATAGCGGTTTGACAAGTGTGATGGAAAAGGGATAATTTGCATATTGATATTTAAAATATTGATTTTAATAATATAATGCTTAGTAATTATTGATTTCTAATGTTGATTTTTATCTTTATGAATATGGCAAAAAAACTCGGGATAGATCTTTATGAAATCGAATTACAAGAGAAAATAACTGTACTATTAATTCCTTTACTTCCTATTTTACTAAAATTATTTAAATTAAGGAAAAATTTACATGAAGAAGGAGTAATGGAAAGATGATGGAAAGAGTTTAATTTTCAAAGTTGTTCTAATTTTTCATCAATACCCCTCTGTTTCCAAAATTTCTTATCTTGCAAATTTTTATTCCAGTTTTAATTAGCCTTTTCCTAATTTAATATGAATTTTATTAATTAACGTAAATTCTTTGCACCGGAAGGTGCATATAATTTTGGGCTAGTAAATTAAAGATAAAATAAGTAAAGTTAAACCTTCTTGTAAATGTTCATTTGATTTAAAGAAAGAGAGAATGGAAACCTATAGGAAGAAACCAATAATTATTCTATTTATATCATACAACATCAAACCACCCAACAATGATATTTTAAAATAAATCCCCAATTGAGTGGAACGCTCAAATAACAATAGTTTCTAATAAACAAATACGATTTTTGTATGAGTACAGCGTTAAAGAATTTGTGGTTATCAGAAATATAGAAATTGTCCTTTAAAAGTGTCAAACAGAATAAAAGAACCCTCTTGGTTCTCCACCCGTTTCAATCCGACGGTATAAAAAAGAAGTTAAAATATAAGAGCTTCCACCCACAAATAAATTACACTATTTTAACAAAATATTTTGTAAGGAAGAATATTAACCCTAACTTCATATGGAAATTATTAATATGCATATAATTTATCATTTTATCTATCTATCTTCATATGTATATGTAAATAAATACAAAGTTATTGGTAAACCCTTTGCGGTAAGAAAAACCCGCTATTTTTGTAGTATATACTACCAGACTTTCAACCTGGGAAAAGGAAAAAGAAAAGATAAAGAGGTCCGTACCAATCGGAATATCGTTAATCTATAACACTTCGCCAAAGTAAAATGTATATATAATTATATAATATATTATATATTATATTTGGAGAATATGTGCTTTAAATTGGAATTCCCCCAAATATTGTCGGCTGAAAATAGCATATCAACAACATCGTATGTTTGTTTTTAAACTTCTCATATAATAATATATATATATATATATTTATTATAAATATATATATAAGAAAACAAAATATAACCGATAAAAATAAAAAGTGCTCAATAAACTAAAGTAGGTGTGTTCAGTACAATTTGTTGTTCATTACTCCCAGGTCCACTCTGAAAATGGTAATATCTTTTAGGATCATCTTTAATTAATCATAATTCGATAGGTCTCATGTGCAAAATTCTCTTTAAATCTTACAAAATATAATAATGAAGTTAACATATGAAACGATTTCTCAACCTCTCGGATAAAATATCCCCTAGATACTTATTGACATTATGTCATAAAATGTACCAATACTTATTTAGTTTGGGGTGTGTGTTGGAAGTTAAACCCCCTTTGTTGACAATTTTTAATTAGTTTTATAAGTTAGTGTTACCCTTTGTGACATTTTAAATTAGTTTTAAAGTTAGTGTTACCCCTTTTGGTTGACATTTAGGTTTTAGTTAAGTGTTACCCTTTGTTGACATTATTTTTTAAAAGTTAGTGTTACCCCTTTGTTGAAATTTAAATGAGTTTAAGTTAGTGTTTAACCCGTTTTGGGTTGACATTTTATTTAGTTTTAAGTTAGTGTTACCTCTTGTTGACATTTTATTAGTTTAAAAAGTTTAGTGTTAATACCCCTTTGTTGACAATTTTATTAAGTTTTAAAATGTTAGTTTGGTTACCCCTTTTGTTTGAACAATTTTAAGTAGTTTAAGTTAGTGGGTTACCCTTTGTTGAAATTTTATTAGTTTAAAGTTAGTGTTTCCCTTTGTTTTGAACATTTATAGTTTAAAGTTTGTGTTACCCTTTTGTTGAACATTTTAATTAGTTTTTAAAGTAACTCTCTATTTGAAAAATGAATGAGAAAGAATATTTCATTTATGTCCAAGAATGAAATCTAGCCAGTCCATACTTGAAATTTTTCTATGGCAGATGGTGCTTCCTCCACATTTTGCTATAAATTTTCGGTTGAATGGCTAAATACCATTTTTCAGGGATGAGGGATGGGTGAGTATACATGGTTCCATTTAATGGCCGGCAAGAGGCCTGAATTCAACAACTTTGGCAAACTTTTTTTCTTTAGGATTGTTGAACGAGCAGTCTAAACTCTATGAACCATGACTTTGGGAAGCAACTTGAAGGACGAATGTGGAAAGAATTATTTCTGTCATTCCACGTACTTTCCTGGGAAATCAATTGAGCACTTTTCAGGAGGCTAAAAGCTACAAATGGTTGTTATGTTTGGTACCCATATAGAATTTTCAAATAAATACTCAATGTTAAGTTGTTGTCTCCCTTACCTATTTGGGTAATAAAATGATATTTCAAGAATAAATTAAGATTTTTAAAATAAGAGTTTTTACAATCACGTGGCTGTATTATACATGAATTAGTTTAATAATTTGGGTTTTCAGAAGGAATTAATAAGGATTTCCCCGGAGTAATTAAAATTGCTTAATTAAAATGGGAAGCAGAGATGGAATTTTTTTAATTCAGGACGGGAAAAATTTTACTTTATACTGAAGAGGAATCGTTAATAAATGGAATTGGAAAATTTAATAGGGATTTTAATTAAGGAAAATGATTTTGGAGATATTTTCCATTTTTCCTCAAAGTTTTTCTACGTAGGGGATTCTAATTATTAATGATTGATCCACAATAAATTAGAAAAAGGACAAATAATCCGAAATAATATTAAATTCGATTTATTCAGCTGTAAAAGTACCATCAATTCCCCCGTGTCTTCGATGGACATTGGATACCCCGTCGTGAAATCACTTCCCCAGCAAGGAAAAGATTTGGGCAATTTTTATAATATATAAATATTTTTTCATTCTATATGGACCCTGTTTGGTGCAAATGTTCAACTTTATATATATTTTAAATTTATATATATATAAATTTTATTTAATATTAATAAAGAGATTGTGGGTGTGTTAATGTTGTAAACCGAAAAAAATATACTTATTCCAGTCACAATTAACCCTTTGTTATTTACAATAACATTGTTTTTAAATTTAAAATACTCAAATTAATATGGTTTTAACATCTTAAGTACTGTTTAACCAATATATACATAATAACACAATGGCACTTGTTATTTATATAAATACAACAAATATTCGGAATTACAAGTGGTGCATGGGAAGGCTAATTGGCATTTTGGATCTTAATAATTTGAATTTTAATAAATATAGCTATATTATTGAAATTTTTCTAAATGTTTGGTTTTATAATATGAATATGAGCAAAAATCATTCGGGGTAAAATAATATATCCATTACAAGAAGAAAATAAACTGTATATTATTCTTTACTTCCATTTTTAACTAAATATATTATATTAGGAATTTACCAAATGAAAAGTACGGGGTTAACGGAAATAATAAGAGTTTAATTTCCAAAGTTTGTTCTTTATTTTTCAATCATTTTACTGGTTTTTCCAAAATATTTTTATTGATTCTTTAAATTTCAGTTCCAATTAGCCTTTTCTATTTAAATGAAATTTTATTATATTAAACTTAAATACTTGCACCCCGGAAGGGTGCCCATATATTTGGCTAGGTATATATAAAAAAACAAGAGGTTACGTTTATAAACGTTTCAGTTTTTGCTAGCTTTTATCAAGATCAGGTAGTTAAATGTTGCAATGGTGGGGTTTGGTGGATGACATCCGAAATAAGCAAGATTTTTTCGGAAGTTTATCCAATCCACCACTCAACCATTTTACCTTGAATAGAAAGACGGGTTATAACGTCCCACTTCAAACCGCCAAGAATAACTAATTTTTGGGAAATAATCGTGTTTTTTCTATTTTCCAACATACTGAAAAATTTATTTCCCCATATAATAGCTTTCTTAAAACGGATGAGCCATCCCTAGTAGCCAGTATTTATAATAAAAATCC
>CM042137.1:131829021-131855790 GCA_023376005.1 Doryteuthis pealeii | reverse complement strand
GCGCGGATGCGCATCTGAACTCATTAAACCTGTGGCACTTTCTTAGTATACTACTAATCTCGGATTCACTTCCTATTCTCACACACTACATCTACACACACACACACACACACACACACACCACATTGTAATTATATATAATAAATTTTATATATATATTATATATAATAGTATAGCTAAAGTAGGCCTGCCAACTACAGTTCGCTTATCTAGCTCATCAGGGCAAGAATCTGCTAAAAAGACTTGGAGTGCGATACTTTAGTGAGCGGTACTCTAAAACCAGTCCTACCCATGGTCCAAACAATTGTATGGCATGACAACATATCCCTTCCTATCTTCCACCCAACTCCCTTACCTACTTAATTTCTTGCAATCCATATCTATCACCACTGCTACCCACTTCATAAATGAAAAACCCAGCATGCAAACGACAGCTCATTATCCTGCTCCTATATTGTAGGCATTTGCCCCCTGTTTTTATCGAGTGATGGAGTTTGCCCCGTTGTATGAACTTGACCGCTCCACCACTAGGAGATAAACCAAAAATAACTGGAGACGGGGGGGGTTCTCCTCTTGCTGCTGATGCATTATGCAATATCTAACATCTAAACCTTATTACTAAACCCGTGAGACTGGGGGTTCATTCCTCATGATGCTACCCATATAATAATATATATAATATATATATATATATATATATAAAGTGTCTTAGCAGTACGAAAAGGACACGTAAAAGCGAATTCATCTTAAAAACTTATGGAAAAATTTCTAAAAACAATGGAATAATTAGATGAATCTAAAAATATAATATTCTTTCGTCATTCTCCATCAGGAGAAAACATTGAAAGAAGTACGAAGGTTGAATAAAAAATGGATTTCCCCCCTTTTTCAATAGGAACGAGAATATTTTAAGAGAAATACAAGCCGAGCATAAATTTATATAGATAATATCGCACTAAAACTGGTAAATCAAACATTTGTTTTCTTAAAGGTACGTCGTAGTATTAGTTTACTGATATTATAATACATTGCCAAAATACTCCTCTAGTTCAGGGATGAGTAATGTTTGAAATAATTCTGATATATAGTGTTTTAATTAGTTATAATTTTGCATATTAACCTAATGTATAGACTGAACCTGTCTCTTAACTTTATATTTTCCCAGTTACTTACCCCCTCTCTATATATACCTTGATTTAAAATACTCCTTATATATATATTAATTGCTTCTTTGAAAGTAGAGACAGTGATAAAGAGTGATTATATATATGAATGAACTTCCACTTTATTTTATTGTTAATTTCGATAGTGTGTCATCCCAGTAATGCCTGAGAGCTGGTTATAAATATAACATACAAATAAAGGCCAGTCTTCCCACGCACACTCCACAATCCTTTATTTACACTCACAGAGGAACTACATATATAAGGCGTTTGTTTAATATATTGAGGAGGGGAAGTGACAAGCAGAATGGGAATAGAGACGGGGTCTCAGTTTTTTCTACTTAATGCCTGATAGAGTGTGGTGAGGGCAAAAGGATTTTGATGAGTTTTTTTAATTCACCGAGCCTGATTTTTTTATTCAATTCGTTTGCAAACTCACTTTTTTCCTATCACAATTATGCTACCCAAAGCTCAACGTGTCTAGGTGTATGAAAGTAAATATAGGGTATGTGGTGTATTTATAAGTATTATATTATAAATGTGCGATGCGCGTGTGGAGTGTGCATTGCATGTGTATACACACAAAATTAATTGATATATATACATATATGAATATGATTTTTGGATTTTTTTTTTTACCATTACCTATTATTTAGAGGCGTGTAAGTATCATTTGACAAGGTAATTTCGCAGGGATGTTCGCTGTTTACTGTGACCGAGCAATTATGGTCTTGACTATGGCCTGCTTAGGGTCCCGGTTTCGGATTTCTGTCGGAGGGAATCGTAGTATACATCGCTGAGAGGACCAAAAGTCGAAACAGTCTGTACGATGTTCTACACACCGAGCGATCCTTTGCCGGAATTACACTTGTTCAAGTTCATTCTATAAAAAAAAAAAGGTACGAATTTATGCGATACATGCATCTGTAATTGCCTTCAAGCAAAATTAATATATATGAATAAGCATTTATATTTTGAAAAATACATCCGTATATCCACTTCCTTTTATATGAATAAAATTACAAATTTCATAAATTACAAAAACGAAGATACTTGGTATCACGTTTGAAACCTATTTGTACGTCGCCACAGGAAAACATGCCCTACTTAAATTTTAGGAACAACATATGAAAAATACTTTCTTATCTTTCTACCTTGCGTCTTCATTCTATGAGCTTTAACTAATAACATTTCAAAACCTGGAGAGAAAAAAATGTATATATTGTTTCTCACGTTGTCAGCGCCTTTATAACAATCATTAGCGACATAACTATAAGGCATCATTCCGGTGGACATCTTTGTTAATATGTTGTTGGCTGGATTTCCACAGGCATTTTCAATCCTTTTGGTATATTTATACCGGTGATGTTTGGTTTATTCAATAGTGATGGGTACTCAATTTTTTCAAATTCATTTTTAAAAACTTTTCATTTTTTTTAAAAAACTCATTCTTTTCTATTTTAAACCACATAAGATGGGACCCTGAGAGGTTGCTACTATTCTGGTGGCAAAGTTGACCTAGGAGTAATGGTGATGAAGGGGACGTCCAACATTTCACAGAGTTCAGAATGTAGCTTAACTCAGCATTCAGAAGAGTAACGTTCAATCCAAGGATATTAAGTCCCGCAGCCACCGCCTTTCTAGCACAATATATCGATAAAAAAGAGTTGGGGTTTGCCCGCGGTCACTTTAATCGTATAAGTGCTAGGCTTGTCTTATCAGTTGATGTTTGATCGAAAGGGTTGGCCTCTCGACTTCCCGTCTAGCCTACAGTAGAAGGCAAAGTGGAGCTCGTTGCAGATCAAATGGACTGACTCAGCAACGCAACGGTTTCCATCTTTTAGCATTCAACGGGTCACCAAACCACGTCCAACACAGGCAGCCTCATTGGGGATGTCTTACATCAGGTATTCTAAGCCCCAGCGAGCCAGGCGTGATCTTAGTCAGTTGACCGTAACCAAATATGCTTTAACAGTATAAAATCTTTTTCATCTAGAATTTCTTTCATCATTAACTGGAATTCATGCCCTGCTTTTAAAAAAAAACATAGGAAGTAACACTTGTCGTCGTAGGGAATGGATGCGCGCGCGCGATTCGAGGCATTTCTGAACAAGGATATTAGTATTATCTTGCGTTATTGGCTATTGTCCTCATCTTTTATTGTTACCGTACAACGTTTCAGCCGACCTTGCCCTCCGGCCTTCTTCAGGTATTTCTGTCACTGGGAACCTTCTCGGACTCGGGAACCTTCTTTTCCCGAGTCCGACAAGAAATACCTGAAGAGAAAACACCGAAGAAGGCCGGAGAGGGCATCATCGGCCAAAACGTTGTTACAGTAAACAATAAGATGAGGGACAATAGTCCGACATAGCGCAGCATAATACTTTAATCATCAAGCCTTCATCTCAAACATTAAAGAAAAAAGGATATTTGCATTCATTCGCGCTAATTTTTCCTTAGAAAAGGCATGACAACCATCGCTTCACTCCTCCCAGACTAGGGAAATAGTAGGGCAGAACTTGGTTATTAGTTTAGGCTAGGCATCCAGTTTAGGTAAAAATACAATTCTGCAATTCAATCTAGCGTTATTCAACTTAAAACTTATGGTCTCACATTCTGTCTGATGTAGGACTGGTTAGGTAAATACATCCTATTGAATGCAGATAATTATTTCGAATTACTCAGTTGAGACTTAGTCTTTAAATTACACTTTGTTAAATTCTAAGAAATAAACTATTATTCTAGGGACTAAGTATTAAGTGAGCATATAATCATTTGTATTTGCCGACCCTCACTATTCTCTTATTTAAGCTTTTTTCCTATATCAATAAAACTCGCTAGATTCATACAGAACGTAAAAGCGTCACATCTTAAGACTTACAATTTGTATTTGGTCGTAGTTAATTCTACTTAAGTCACCAATCAAATCATTTGCAAATACAAATACAAAACGACTGCAACCCGTAGATTATATGCTTATTTATGAATCAAATATCGATTTACCTACTAGCTGTTTCTTGGTAAACAATTTTAGTCATTATCTTATCATAAAGGAGATTGTCTGTGTGTTAGTCTGCTAACCTAAACTACGTTCACCAATAACATCACAATTCCCATAGTTATTTATTTATTATGTCTCCATGATTATTAAATAATCATCATTTAAGCTTATTAACATCTTATCATTAACGATGTCTCGTATAATGTTCTAGCTTGAGTTAGATTGCCTCAGAACCACCCATGTTTATAATTGCGTTTAAAATCCTGGCCAAATGCTTTAGATATCACTAAAAATAAAGTTTACATAGTATAAGTGCGATAATTGTATGTATTAATTTATATAGGAAAGTGAACTAAAATAAAATAATTTTAATCTGTTTATATGCGTTCTTTGCCTAGTTTTTTAGTCTTTCTAAATTAACTATATAATCTATCAATACATATATAAGGGCAGTGATGTCTATGTGTATTCAGGAGGAAACTTCGAAAAATAAAACAAATTAACGACAAAGTAAATATATACAACACTAATATCACAAGGCTTGGTTTTTTGAGTAAAAAATATCTGAAGATTTTTTATATTTGTGAATATGATTAAAAAAAAAAGGTTTTTGCATTTGATCAAGCCACCTCTAAAAAAAATAATGTCTACTATTTTACAATATTAAATGCAAGAAAACATCTGTTATCATTTAAATCTTTTTTTTTAATCATATTTTCACAAATATAAATAAATCTTCAGATATTTTTACTTCAAAACAAGCCTTGGTGATATTTATGTGATATATATTTACTTTGTCGTAATTGTTTTATTTTCGAAGTTTCCTCCTGACATACACATAGACATCACTGCCCTTTATATAGTATTGATAGATATATATGTTAATTTAGAAAGACTAACAAAACTAGGCAAGAACGCATATAAAGATTAAAATTATTTTATTTTAGTTCATTTCTATATAAAATTATACATACAAATTATCCGCACCTTATACTATGTAAAACCTTTATTTCTTAGTGATATCTAAAGCATTGCAGGATTTTAAACGCATGAATAACATGGGTGGTTCTGAGGCAAATCTAACTCAGCTAGACATTTATAGAGACATCGTTAATAGATAAGATGTTAATTAAGCTTAAATGATGATTATTTAATAATCATGGAGAATTTAACATAAATAACTATGGAATTGATGTTATTGGTGACGTAGTTTAGGTTACAGACATACACACAGACAATCTCCATTTATGATAAAGTAATGACTAAAAATTGTTTACCAAGAACAGCTAGTAAGGTAATCGATATTTGATCATAATAAGCATATAATCTACGGTTGAGATCGTTTTGTATTTTATTTGCAAATGATTTGATTTTGGTACTTAAGTAGATTAAACTACGACAAATACAAATATGTAAGTCTTAAGATTGTGACGCTTTTACGTTCTGTATGAATCTAGCGAAGTTTTATTGAATATAGGAAAAAAGATTAAATAAAGAAGATAGTGGGGTCGGCAAAATACAAATGATTTATATCTCACTTAATACTTAGTCTAGAATAATAGTTTATTTCTTAGAATTACAAAGTGTAATTTAAAGACTAAGTCTCAACTGAGTAATTCAAATAAATTATCTCATTCATAGGATGTATTTACCTAACCAGTCTTACCACAGACAGAATGTGAGACAAAGTTTTAAGTTGAATAAACCTAGATTGAATTCAGAAGTTATTTTACCTAAACTGGATGCCTAGCCTAACTAAATAACCAAGTCTGCCTACTATTTTCCCATAGTTGGGAGGAGTGAAGCGATGTGGTTCATGCCTTTTTCTAAGGAAATTAGCGCGAAGTGAATGCAAATATCCTTTTTCTATTAATGTTTGAGATGAGGCTTAATGATTAGTATTATCTGCGCTATTCGGACTATTGTCCTCATCTTTATTGTTATCTGTACAACGTTTTGGCCGATATGCCCTCCGCCTTCTTCAGGTGTTTCTTCAGGTATTTCTTGTCGGACTCGGGGAAAGAAGGTTCCCGAGTCCGAGAAGGTTCCCGAGTCCGACAAGAAATACCTGAAGAAGGCCGGAGGGCAGGTCGCTGAAACGTTGTACAGGTAACAATAAAGATGAGGACAATAGCCCGAATAAGCAGATAATACTAATATCCTTGTTCAGAATGTGAACTCGGGTCGCCGAATCCCATTCCCTACGACGACAAGTGTTACTTTCCTTATGTTTTTTTAAAGAGGGCATGAAAATTCCAGTAATGATGAAAGAAAATTCTAGATGAAAAAGATTTATACTGTAGCATATTTTGGTTACGTCACATGACTAAAGATCAGCCCTGTCAGCTGGGCTTTAGAATACACTGACTGTAAGACATCCCCAATGAGGCTGCCTGTTTGGACGTGGTTGGTGACCCGTGATGCTAAAAGATGGAACCTTGCTGGCTGAGCAGTCCATGATCTGCCAACACTCCACTTTGGCCTTTACTTAGGCTAGACGGGAAGTCGGAGAGGCCCCCTTCGATCAATCAACTGATAAAGACAAGCCTAGCACTTATACGATTAATGTCCGGGGCCAAACCCCCAACTCTTTTATTCATATATGTGCTAGAAGGCGGTGGCTGCGGGACTTAATATCCTTGGATTGACGTTAAACTCTATCTGATGCTGAAGTTCAATTCTGGAAACTCTGTGAAATGTGGAGTCCCCCTTCATCACCATTACTCCTAGGTCCACTTTGCCCAGAATAGTAGAACCTTCAGGGTCCCCATCTATGGTTTAAATAGAAAAGAATGAGTTTAAAAATGAGTTTTAAAAATGAATTTGAAAAAATTGAGTACCCATCACTAATGAATAAAACAAACATCACGGTATAAAATGAACCAAAAAGGATTGAAATGCTGTGAGAAATCAGCCAACCAACCAAATTACCAAAGATGTCACGGATGATGCCATAGTTATGTCGCTAATGTTGTTAATAAAGGCGTGACAAGTGAAAAACAATATATACATTTTTATCTCTCCAGGTTATTGAAAATGTTATTAGTTAAAGTCATAGAAATGAAGAGCAAGGTAGAAGAAAGAAAGTATTTTTCACAATAATGTTGTTCCTTAAAATTTAAGTAGGGCATGTTTTCCTTGGCGACGTAACAAATAGGTTTCAAACGTGGATACACAAGTATCTTCGTTGTTTGTAATTTAATGAAATTTGTAATTTATTTCATATAAAAGGAAGTGGAATACGAATGTATTTCAAAAAATATAAATGCTTATTTCATATATATTATATCTTTTGCTTGAGGCAATTACAATGCATGTATTCGCATTAAAATTCGATACTTTTTTTTTTATATAGAAAATGAACTTGACAAGTGTAATTCCGCAAAGATCGCTCGTGTGTTAGAACAATCGTAACAGACTGTTTCGACTTTATTAAGTCTCTTCAGCGATGTATACTAACGACTTCCCTCCGACAGAAATCGAAACCGGACCTCAGCAGGGCATAGTCAAAAGACCATATTGCCTCGGTCCACAGTACACAGCGAACAATCCCTGCGAAATTAACCTTGTCAATGATACTTACACGCCTCTACCATAATAGGTATGGTAAAAAAAAATCCAAAAATCATTATTCATATATGTAAATAGATATATCAATTAATTTGTGTGTATACACATAGAAATGCACACTCACACACGCGCGCACATTTATATAATATACTTATAAATACACACACATACCCATATATATTACATATTTCATACACTAGAAAACGTTGAGCTTTGGGTAGATAATTGTGATCAGGAAAAAAGTGAGTTTGCAAACGAATTGAATAAAAAAAATAAGGCCGGTGAATTAAAAAAAAACCATTAAAATCCTTTTGCTAAATTTGGCAATTAAGTAGAAAAACTGACCCGTCTCTTACCATTCTGCTTGTCACTCCCCTCCTCAATATATTAACAACGCCTTTATATATGTTAGTTTCCTCTGTGAGTTGTAAATAAAGGGATGTGGAGTGTGCGTGGAGGACTGGCCTTATTTGTATGTTATATATAATCCAGCTCTCAGCTTCTGGCTGCTAATGAAAATTAACATAAAAATAAAGTCGGAAGTTTCAATCTCTTTCTCAAACTCTTAATCACTGTCTCTACTTTCAAAGAGCAATTAATATATATAAGAGTATTTAATCAAGGTATATATAGAGGGGGGTAAGTTAACTGGGAAAATATAAAGTAAGAGACAGGTCAGTTTTGACTTAAATGCAAATTTATAACTAATTAAAACCAATTAAAATTGAATATTTTCAAACATTACTCAATCCCGAACTAAGGAATATTTTTGGCATGTATTATATATCAGTAAACTAAATAGGAAAATAAAACCTTTAGAAAACAAATGTTGATTTACTCAGTTTTAGTGCGATATATATATATATATTTCCGAACCCCTCCGCACGCTTCGTAATTTCCTTAATTTCTCGTTCCTATTGAAAAAGGGGGAAAAATTACCCTTTTTTCTCAACAATTCCAACCTTCGTATAACCTGCTTTCAATGTATTTCTCTGATGAGAATTGACCGAAAAAAGAATATTTATTTTAGATTATACATCTAATTATAAGGTACCCTAACTTGTTTTTAGAAATTTTTTCCATAGTTTTTTAAGATGAATTCGCTTTTACGTGTCCTAATAAAATTTTGTACTGCTAAGACACTTATATTATATATATATAATATATATATATATATATTATATATATTGGGGTAGCATTAGCAGCAGAAATGAACCCAGTCCTCACGGGTTTAGTAATAAGGTTTAGATGTTGCTTGCATAATGCATCAGCAGCAGAGGAGACCCCCCCCGTCTCCAGATTAATTATTGGTTTTCTCCTGGTGGAATTCGGGAAGTCACAGTTCATAACAACAGGGGCAAACTCCATCACTCGAATAAAAACAGGGGGCAAATGCCTACAATAAGGAGCAGGGATATGAGCTGTCGTTTGCTGCTGGGTTTTTCATTATGAAGTGGGTAGCAGTGGTGATAGAATATGGATTGCAAGAAATTAAAGTAGTAAGGGAGTTGGATGGAAGATAGGATAAGGATATGTTGTCATGCTAATTGTTTGGACCATGGTAGGACTGGTTTTTAGTGATAAAAGTATCGTTGCTCCAAGTCTTTTTAGTCAGATTCTTGCCCCTGATGAGCTAGTAAGCGAAACTGCTAGTTGGCAGGCCTAACTCATTGATATATATATATATATATATATATATATATATATATATATATATATGTGTGTTGTGTGTGTGTGTGTGTTGTGTGTGTGTGTGTGAAGAAAAGGAAGTGAATCCGACGATATGTAGTATACTAAGAAAGAATGAAAAAACACAGGTTTAAATGAGTTAAGTGGTGAGTTTATTGGACGACGCTGCAGTGTTTCGATCTATTAATTAGATCATCTTTAGGGAATTGTTGGTATATGTAAGGTAATAAAGAAATTTTATCACAGAATAACGAGAAAAGCGAGTGATAGTCCTTGTTTATCAGTCTGTTTAAAATTTGAAGTTTGAAAAAAGAAGACGGTTTGTAATATGACGTCTATATAAATTTTCTGTTGCTAAAAGAGCATGAAATATTTATTTTCTTTATCACTCTACGCAATTATTTATTCTAATTGAATTAATTCTTTATGTATTTTTCTTTTTAAGTTGCAAACCTTACTTTCTATCAAGTGGGAAATAGAAAACATCTCCAAAGTTTTATGAATTTTAAAATTTTATCGACTACTTCTCTCGGTGAGAAGAAAGATTCGACAAAATTGCGAGATAAAGTTTTTTTTTAGGAGACAATATGGAGTCGAAGATATTTTGATTAAAAGTTTTGTATTTCTTATTTTCTTTCTAACTTTCAACGATAAATATTTTTAATTTTCCTTACAGCCACCCGTAGTTAATTTGATATATCATTCTCTTCATAAAAAATAAACACTGACTTTTAAAATGTCTGAGGAAACACATCACCAAACTTATATGCTCTTTAATTATATTGAACATTATTTGTACAATCTATATATTAATACGCTTGTTACTTAATCTTCCGACCGTTACCATCCTGCAACAACCTCTAGTGAAAAAACCAGACCGTCCAAATCGCCCAAGATGAAATGAAAAAATGTAAATCCTAGTTATCTGGTGTTGCTTAATCGCCGAATATATTTTCTTATTTCTTATGAGTGTTACCTCAGCTAATAAAGGACCATGCCGTTTTTATTGTAAAAAAGATGAGAGAGAAAGAGAGAAAAAAGGACATGCTACATAGAAACATATAATGATGATAATAAGAAAGAAAGAAAGAAAGAAAGAGGGAAATATAGAGTGAGGTGATGAGCGCGCCGAAGCGATGACGCTAATCTGTTTCAATCGAGCATAATGAAAAGATGAAAAGGAAAGAAAGAAAAAAGTGTGTGTGTGTGTCTGAGAGAGAGAGAGAGAGAGAGAGAGAGAAGAGAGAGAGAGAGAGAGAGAAGAGAGAGAGAGAGAGTTAAATCAAGATTATTATACTTTTTACTTATTGAACTATTTAGCGATAGCTTTAAGTAAAGATATAAAAATGTGTGATATTTAAATTATCAGACTGTGGTATATCCACAGATCCTGCTAGTTAATATTAAAGTGAGTCTCTGGCAATTCGAACGTCTCTTCCTTTCTCTCTCTCTCTCTCATATATATATATATATATATAAAGCAATAGTATGTTTATTTCAGAAATCGCGCCAAGACAATCGGCTTTAAATGAGATTTGGAGCGGTTTGATCTTAGGCCAGGTAACTGTCCAAGACTATAACATATGAAGTCTACAGTTGTTGTAAGCGACTGGTACAGTCAAAGATAAGAATTTGTTACTCAAAGATTTAACTGGATATTTGCCATGACGACTTTCATAAAATCGAGTATGACCATGTTAATAAACGGCCAAGTTTGGCCATAAATTTCTCCAGCCGCAAGCACTGACCACTTTATTCATCATTGTTGCATTTCTCCGAAGTCGCCTCATGCCCTAGCCAATGACATATACAGATAGAAACTTATGTCTGACTTGAAGTGATTTCTTATGAAAGACTTCTCAAAGAAAATATTCTTACCTTTCAGTATTTTTAATAGGGAATTTATTCCTTTCTTACCCTGGGTTTTATGAAAGATAAATTCCTTTTTAGAAATAACTTGGTGTGTTTAAAGAGGAAGTGAAGATGAAGTGCTTCTTTAGAAATTCTTTAGAAAATACTTATATCTTATTTCGATTCCTACTGCGATTCTTTAAACCATAGATGATATATTAAATAATTCTTTTTAACAAGTCAACATAAAAGGGACATTGCTCAACCCGTATATTTCAATAAATTTACATTGGAGCGCGTATTTGCATTGTTATTATATATACGAGCAAGAATATGCACCCTCAGGGCGTAAGCATTTAGGTTTTAATGTAGTGAGATAGATTAGAAAGAATAACGAAATTAAATGAGAGAGAGAGAGAGACAGACAGACAGACAGACAGACGTGGGACTTCTAAAAGTATGAAATAAAAGAGAAAAAGTCTTGATAAAAATGAAAATAAGAAAACCTTCCAAAGAAGAAGAATTTAAAATCTTATCATAATGGAGATTGTTGTGTTTTTCTGTCTGTAACCGAAACTATATCACTACTCAAGTCACAATTCCCTTAGTTTTTACATCACATTCTCCAGGATTTTGTTTAATTTAAACTTCTTTATTAATAAAATTGTTATACATCATTAATACTAGACCATATCTAGATACTAATAAACATGCAATTGTATTTATATATAACAACAAGATAGCGGTTTACAGTGTGAATGGAAAGGATAATTTGCATATTTTTTAAAAATTTTGATTTTTAATAAATATATGCTTAGTATTATTGATTTCTAATTGTTTGATTTTATCTTAATGAATATGAGCAAAATCTCGGGATAGATCTTAATGAAATCGATTAACAAGAAGAAATACTGTAATATTATTCTTTATTCCTATTTAACTAAATAGTAAATTAGGAAAATTACAATGAAAGAAGGAGTAATGGAAGATGATGGAAGAGTTAATTTCAAAGTTGTTCTATTTTTCAATCATACCCCCTCTGTTCCAAATATTTCTATCTGCATTCTTATTCAGTTTTATTAGCCTTTCTAATTTAATATGATATTTTATTATATTAAAACGTAAATTCTTGCACCCGGAGGGTGCATATATTTGCTAGTACAATTAAAGATAAAAATAAAGTAAGTTAACTTCTTGATGTTACATTTGATTTAGAAAAGAGAGAATGGAAACCATATAGGAAGAAACAATAATATCTCTATTTATATTCATACAACATCCAACCACCCACACATGATATTTAAATAAATCCCCAATTGAGTGAACGCTCAAATAACATAGTTTCTAATTAAACAACGAGTTTGTATGAGACAGCGTTAAAGAATTGTGGTTATAAGAAATATAGAATTGTTTTAAAAGTGTCAACAGGAATAAAAAAAAAACCTCTGGTTCTCCACCCCCGTTCAATCGAACGGTATAAAAAAGAAGTTAATTAAGAAGCTTTTCCCACCCACAAATAAATTACACTAAATATTTAACAAAATAATGTTGTAAGGGAAGATATTACCCCTAACTCAATATGGAAATATCTAATATAGCAATATATCTATATCTATCTATCTATCTATCTATCCATATGTATATGTATATACAAGCTTATTGGTAAACCCTTGCGGTAAGAAAAACCCGGCAAATATTTTGATAGTAAAAATATACTACCAACTTCACCTGGGGAAAAAGGAAAAAAGAAAAGATCAAGAGGGTCGTACCAATCGGAAATAATCGGTTAATACTATAACACTTCGCCAAAAGTAAAAAATGTATATATATATATATATATATATATATATATATATTTGGGAGAATATGTGCTTAATTGAATTCTCCCAAATATTGTCGGCTGAAAATAGCCATATCACAAACATCGTGTTTGTTTACTTCTCATATATTATATATATATATATATATATATATATATATATATATATATAAGAAAACATATATAAACCGATAAAAAGTAAAAAGTGCTCAATAACTAAGTAGGTGTGTTCAGTAACACATTTGTTGTCATTACTCCCAGGTCCACTCTGAATGGTAATATCTTTTAGGATCCCATCTTAATTAATCATATTCGATAGGCTCATGTGCAAAAATCTCTTTAAAAATCTACACAAAAATATAAATATGAAGTACAATGAACACGATTCCTCAACCTCTCGGCATAAAATATCCCTAGACTTATTGACATGTCAATAAAATGAACAATACTATTTTAAAGTTTTGGGGTTGTGTGTGTTACCCCTTTGTTGACATTTTATTAGTTTTTAAGTTAGTGTTACCCCTTTGTTGACATTTTTATTAGTTTTAAAGTTAGTGTTACACCTTTGTTGACATTTTATTAGTTTTAAAGTTAGTGTTACCCCTTTGTTGACATTTTATTTGTTTTAAAGTTAGTGTTATGTTGTTAGTTTACCTTTGTTGACATTTATTAGTTTTAAGTTGTGTTACCCCTTTGTTGACATTTTATTAGTTTTAAAGTTAGTGTTACCCTTTGTTGACATTTAAGTTTTAAAAGTTAGTGTTACCCTTTTTTTTATTAGTTTTAAAGTTAGTGTTACCCCTTGTTGACATTTTTTAGTTTTAAAGTTAGTGTTACCCCTTTGTTGACTTTATTAAAAAGTAACTCTCTATTTGAAAAATGAATGACGAAAGATATTTCATTATGTCGCAAGATGAAATCTAGTCAGTCATCAGATGAAGACTTGATTTTTATGCAAGATGGTGCTCCTCCACATTTTGCTATTATTTTTCGTGAATGGCTAAATCACCATTTTTCAGGGAGATGGATGGTAGACATGGTCAACATGAATGGCCGGCAAGAGGCCCTGATTCAACACCTGCAACTTTTTTCTTTAGGATTGGTTGAACGAGCAAGTCTACTCTATGAAACCAATGACTTTGGAAGCACTTGAAGGACGAATGTGAGAATTTATTTCTGTCATTCCACAAGAGTTCCTTGGAAAATCAGTTGATGCAATTTTCAGGAGGCTTAAGAAGCTACAGGTGAATGTTGGTACCCATATAGAATTTCAAATAAAACTCAATGTTATGTGTGTTCTCCTCATATTCATATTTTGTATAAATGAATATTCAGAAATAAATTAAGATTTTTAAAAATAAGGAGTTCCTTTACAATCACGCTGTATTATACAATGAATTAGTTAATAATTGGTTTTCAGAAAGGGAATAATAGAAGGATTTACCAACCGGAGTAAATTAAATTGCAACATTATATAAGAAAAATGGAAGCAGAGATGGAATTTTTTTAAATTCAGGAACGGGAAAAATTTACTTATAATACTGAAAAGAATCGTAATAAATGGAATTGAAAATCTATAATAGGGATTTTAATTCAGGAAATGATTTATTGGAGAATATTTTTTCCATTTTTCCAGAAATTTTTCTACGTAGTGGGATTCTAAAATTATTAAATAGATGATCCACAAATAAATATAAGAAAAAGGACCAAATAAGCCGAAAATAATATTAAATTCGATTTATTCAGCTGTAAAGTTACCCATCAATTCCCTGTGTCTCGATGGACATTTGACACCCGTCGTGAAATCACTTCCCCAGCAAGGGAAAGATTTGGCATTTTATATATATATATTTTTTCATTCTATGATGGACCTGTTTGGTGCAATGTTCACTTTTCTGATTTTTTATTTATATATATATATATATATATTTTATTATTATTATAATGGAGATTGTGGGTGTGTATGTCTGTAACCGAAACTATATTACTATTCAAGTCACAATTCCCTTTGTTATTTACATCACATTCTCCATGATTTTATTTTTATTTAAACCTCAATTATAAATAAAATTGTTTTACATCTTTAAGACTGTTGACCATATATACATAATAACAACATGCACTTGTATTTATATATACAACAAAATATCGGATTACAGTGTGAATGGGAAGGCTAATTTGCATTTTGATCTTATAAATTTGATTTTAATAAATATATGCTTAGTATTATTGATTTCTAATTGTTTGGTTTTATATTAATGAATATGAGCAAAAATCTCGGGGATAAATCTTAAAAGAAATCCATTAACAAGAAGAAATAACTGTAATATTATTCTTTACTTCCTATTTTAACTAAATAGTTAAATTAGGAAAATTTACCAATGAAAGACGGGAGTAACGGAAAATGATGGTAGAGTTAATTTCAAAGTTGTTCTATTTTTCAATCATACTGTTCCAAATATTTTTATCTGAATTCTTATTCAGTTCCATTAGCCTTTCTAATTTAACATGATATTTTATTATATTAAAACTTAAATACTTGCACCCGGAGGGTGCATATATTTGCTAGTATATATAATAGAAAAACAAGAGGTACGTTATAACGTTTCAGTTTTTGCTAGCTTTATCAAGATTCAAGGTAAGTTAAATGTTGCATGGTGTTTGTGGATGACATCCGAATAAAAAGCAAAGATTTTTCGGAAGTTATCCTCAATCACCACTCAACATTTTACCTATGATGAAGGTTGCAAAAACCGAAACGTTATAACGTCCACTTCACCATCAAGAATAAAACTAATTTTTGGGAATACATCGTGTTTTTCTATTTTCTACATACTGACAAATTTTATTTCCTCCCATATATAGCTCTCCTTAAAACGGATAGAGCACTCCCTAGTAGCTAGTATGTTTATAACAGTAAAATCCCATTTCTAAGAAGTGGGTGTGTAGATGACGCGGTGATAAGATGTCTGACTGATGACAATTCGGTCGGGTTTTGAATCCAGCCTGAAGTAGCCTGCCTTGTCTAGTCACACTGATAAGCCGCGAAACAAGACTGTATGTAAATGGCAATATATATATATATATATATATATATATATATATATATATATATGTGTGTGTGTGTGTGTGTGTGTAAAATATAAATTTGAAGGCAATTTACAATGCAATGTAATAGGTGTTAAATGATGTTTATTTACCTAAATATTTTCGAGAAAATCTCATCTTCAGAGGCAGAAGCATCCTTTTTTTTTTATGCACCGAGCCGGCGTAATCTTTTGTTGTTATTAAGTTGGAGGAACGCCAGATATTTGAAATATTCGGGATTTTCCGTGATGGTATGTCGGACTGTTGTATATGTTCTATATTACACATACATACAATGCTTCCAAAAAATCTATTAAAAAAAACACACACATATATATATATATATATATATATATATATATATATATATATATAAGAAAACAATAAAAATCCTCGTACTCACAACATTCTTTTATTTTTCAAACTAACACTGTAGAATTTACTTTTTATACGTAGGGTAAATCTGTTTTAAAAGTTTTATATTATATATATATATATATATATATATATATATATATATATATATATATATATATATATACGGGAGAGGTAGTCTTTGGGTGTTTATACCATTTAATCACAGTTTGAATACTTTAAGGAAGATTCTCTAAAGAAAAATCTATTTCCACAGAAGTCCTTTTCCTTGAAGACATTTAATAGGAATTTCATTCTCAGTGTGGATTCATGTATTGCCTGAAGCATCCTATGAATGATGTTAGTCCATTGTAGGGTCGCATCTTCTTTTTCTTATTCTCGCATCCAATCATCCTTTCTACTTGACCAGAAGAATTAAATGTTATTGCTCCTTCTTCAAAATATTACGTTGTAGAAAACGAGAAAAATGTCCGCCATCCAATACGATTCGAGGAATGTGTCTATTGCAGATTTTAAATCGAATTTATTCAAAGTTGAAAATTAAAAGAAAAAAAAAGGATTTTTAAGAATTCCCATTATTACCATAACCCTCTCTATTGAATAATACGATGTGTGTATAATTAATGTAGTGGGTTTTCAGATGGAGACACTTTATAAGTGTCTTATCATAGTGGTTCAGTGTCAGTCTGTCAGCATCCGAAACTACATCACTGCTTACGTCCCAATTGTTGTATACCCTTTCTTTACTTCTATTATTCTTCTGCTCATCTTTGCTATCTTATTTTCTTACTTCGTCTTGCTCTGTTCTTGCTGGTTGGTCTTTCTTGATTCATTCCTTCTTCTAGGTCAGTCTTGTTGCCAAGACATTAATCAACCACAAAAACATATTATTTATTTAAACCTTTATTTACTTAACTAAACATATTTCTCTAACTAAACACAACACGCGTGTGCAAGTGAGCTCCAGCTAAAGCAGACACACATTATCTGCCTGACGTCCAAGCTGAAACTGAAGACCCAACCAGGTACCACGTGACTTCACGTATTTCGCAGGCTTTCTGTAATATTTCATGGAAAGTCCCGCCCGTGATATGAAAAGGGACCATCCTTCAGAAATACAGGGGATTGACAATAATCTATGCATAGATTGTATAACACCAATAACCCCAGGAATTGTGTAACTTTATCAATGAGTATTTAATTTATAGTCAAAATCATTAATACATGGAATAAATCTTATCTATTAACGATGTCTTTATGAAAATCTGATTTAGATTTTCCTCGAAACAGTGCAATTATTGCGTTTAAAACCCTGTAATGTGTCTTATATATCACTAAG
This sequence comes from Doryteuthis pealeii, assembly GCA_023376005.1. NCBI lineage: Eukaryota > Metazoa > Mollusca > Cephalopoda > Myopsida > Loliginidae > Doryteuthis > Doryteuthis pealeii. The sequence goes on along the minus strand of CM042137.1, from coordinate 131,837,896 downwards.
GAATAAAGGTTTACATAATATATGGTGTGGTTAATTTGCATACTGGTTTTAACAAAACCGGAGTCAATAAATATTTACTTGGTGCTATTGATCTCTAATATTATTATTTTATTCCCCAGCGTATGAAAATCAATCCTATAAATGATTTTATATAGAAACCCATTAAGATAATTAAATTAAGTGTAATCTTTTTTTATTGCATTTTTATCTAATTTCGTTAGTCTTTCTAATTTGATATTAAATTTGCCCTTATTACACGACCCGCAAGGGTATGACGAACAAGATATGCTGAACACAGCTGGAAAAGTAAGGATGAACTCATAAGTGACGTTCTCCTGTAGGCACCTTTATATGGACAAACTGGATGTCGAACGATCAGCAAAATTTATTTCTGCTCTGTGCTGATTCTGGATTCTGCGCAGAAGACCTCAGAGTGTCGATGAGAGAGAGAGAGAGAGAGAGAGAGAGAGAGAGAGAGAGAGAGAGAGAGAGAGAGAGAGAGAGGGGTCGTGAGTGTCCGTGTAGCTAGTACAGCATGATGAGGATGATGATATAACATATTTTGGCAGTAAACAATTTTAGCAAATACTTTATATAGGATTTGTTTTAATATATTACATAACACATTTAATATATTATGTAAAGAAACTATTAAGTACTTTCATCAAGTAAGTCCCAAGAGGAATTTACGTTGTAATTTCTTCTCTTTGTTCTAGTATATATAATTTTTAATACCCTATCTGGTGGCAAAAGTTACTTGGTAGCGCTAGGAGTGACACTACCACCTTTAGCTACCGAACTGTGTTAACAATCCTGGTTGACGACTGATGAGGGCAGGGTATCGCACGTGCTATCACACGTTTGAGAAAAGATTATTTATTTTCTTTGGTTCAAAAGCCCCAGGGACATTATATTTTTGTCGATATTGATTTGATCTTAAACTTCAGCATGAAGAGACTTTTTCCTGTAAATTGCTTCGGTCGTAGAGGCGCTCTCATGCAGCGTGTCTTGGACAGGAACAGCCTGGCCGAGACCATCCCTCTCCAGGTCTGGTTTGCAATTTCAAAGTTTTCCTACTCCTTGACCGGTTGCCATAACAAGTTTAAAGGGTCCAGAATATATATTTACCAACCCATCCGAACGAGTAGGAAGCGACACAAGGTCAATTTCTTAAGCGGAAATTACCAGGTGTTAAATCAGAATTTTCCTTCTCCTAGACTGGTTGCCGATCAAAGTTAAAGGGCCCAGTTTGCCCTACTATTTATTCATAGCTAGAGGGAGAATAGTTGGATTCGTACCTTTCCAAGAGCTGTAGCGCCATTTGAAATGCAAACAGCCTTGTCCAGGATTTGAACTTTCGTAGTGTTCATTTCCCACGACAGTAACCATCACACCATGCGCCTCCACAGTATGGTTCCTGTATGCTCTACTCTTTACTGATAGTTGGATTCATATCTTATCATCATCATCATCATGTCGTAGAAGTAGCACGGATATCTATGACAATCTTACGCCAACCCTCCCTATCATTCATTGCCCCCGGTAGCTCCTCTGCGCAGCATCCAGCATCCACACATAGTTGGTCAATATAGGTCCTGGCCCACACTAGCACGCCCATGTTTTGGCTTCCACAGAAGTATGTCGCTTATGAGCTCGTCCTTGCTTCTCCAGCAGTGTCCCGCATGCCTAGCCCGTCTTACTCGTATGGTTTGGGAGATGTGGGGCAAGTGGCCATACAGCTGCCTCCTTGTGGGGTGCTGTTTCCACGACTTTTTTAAGACTGCACGCAGCATTCTTGTGCAGGTGCCATCTAGCTTATTTTCGAGGCGCTTCGTTAGGGTCTAGGTGGTGCATCCATACAGCAATAATGATATATCCACTGCCTGGAAGAATTGTCGCTAGCGATATGTGATAGACGAACAACTTTGGAAAGGATTTGTTGCCGAGTTCACTTCCACCGACGTTAACCATTAGGCCACGAGCACCTCCAACATAGATTATGATTTTAATCATATTAAGTTATCAGTTGTCAAATACAGCCTGTTAGCTGCGGCTTTAGAATACACCGACGGCCCCTCTGCAGAAAGATAAGCCCCCCCCCCCCAATGGGGTCACCTGTTGGTCGTGGGTGGTGATCTGTGATACTTATGGACGGAATCCTGGTTGATGAGCAGTCCATGACATGCAACACTCTACTTTGCTCTTTACTTCTAGACGGACGGTCAGAGTGCTCCCCTCCAGATCAATCGGCTGGTCATGTCAAGCCCTATCATATGTATGTTCCAACCCTATTGCCCTTATGGCAAGTCCAAATCCTTTTTTCATCACATTTATACTTACCAACCCAAAGTCAATTCTTAAGCGGAATTTATCAGATTTGTATTCAGCGTTTCCCTTCTGCTAAACTGGTTACCTAGTCAAGATAAAGAGCCCAGTCTGTCCTACTATTTACCCATAGCTTAGATAGATAGAGATAGAGAGAGAGAGAGAGAGAGACAGATAGTAGTTTGATGCATATATTTCCCAAGGGTATTAGTGCTATGTAAAATGCAAATAGTTTCGTCCAGGATTTGATCTCGGGTTGACGTGTCCATTTCCTACAACTCTAACCATTACACCACGCGCCACATATATGAACTAGAAAGCGGTGGCTAAGGGTCTTAGTGTCCTGAGTATAACATTAAACTCTATCTGATGGTAAAGTTCCAATTCTAGAGCTCTGGGGAATGTGGAGTACCCCTTCATCACCGTTACTCTCAGATCTACTCTGACTCAGTGGTAGTACCTGTTAGGGTCTATCTATTGGTTAAATAGAAAAAGTGTTAAAAAGCGTTTAAAATTTGAAAAAATTGGAAAAAATAATTTAGAAATTAAATCCCAACAAGAATGAATAAAACAAAACACCTTCGGCATAAAATAACCCAAATGAACATGCCGTAAAAACCAATTATCTAACCAACCAACCAGTAGTCAAATATGCCATTTTTGATCAAATCGATACGACGTACGGAATATTTTGTTACCTCATAACTGATGGATGAATCAGGATTATATCCATATTTCTTTAAATATCTGGGACACTTCTATACCGTGTTGATATTGCAAATGGCCACTGTTTGTTTCCTGTTGCGTGGAAAAATACAGTTTTTATACAGCCTTCGCATACACCTATTTTCATATACTGTGAAAATTTTGTTAAATTCCAATCGGTATTTTTGGTAAAAAATAAAAGAATGTTACCTCGTTAATAATTTGAAATGCAGTGTAGTTCTGACTTACCAAAGCTTGTTAGTTTTGTTGGTTGGTTTGTTTGCTTTTACGGTACATCAACAGCTTTTTGGTCATTTTTTTTTTTACCGAAATAGTATATTTTCGGTTAAATCGAACTTAACGGACATAAATTCCACCATCGTATGTCACCCCGCCAAAATTATGTTGGGTGTGTGTGAATGAATAGTGAAAACGAATGCTATTTGCAAAAGAAAGAAGAATTGATTTGTTCTTGTTTTACGGCATATCAACCTCAATGGGTCACTTAATGTGGACTACGTTTTTGAAATGAATTGGTGATAATGTTTAATTTTCTAAAATTCTTTTTTGTTTTTTGACATATTTTCTTTTGTGAATGAAACTTTTAGATGTTTTTGTTAACATATTTTTGTGTTTGCATTTTTTTGGAAGATTTTTAGATTTTGTTGTAGATGTGTGCTTCTTTTATGTATCCAAGTAGTTTTTCTGGGTTTATTTGGTAGAATATCTGTTTTAGATTAAAAGAAAGAAGAAAAAAGAAATGTTGGGTAGAAAGTGGATCACAGAAACTAATCAGAATTTTTCTTTATGTTTAAAAATCTTTTTCTTCTACATTTATGTCAGGTTCACTTTTCTGATTGATTGATTTTAACGGCATGTAAACCCGTTAAAATCAATCAATCAATTAATCAATAACCTCTATGCTTTTCAAAAAGATTGCTTTGCCTATGATACTAAACTGCATCCAGTCCTGAGACACTAGTTCTGGAGTCTGGGAAGTATGGTTTCGGCCTTTCATTGACATTACTCCCAGGTTCACTTTGACCCGAAGTGGTACTACCTGTTAGAGTCCCATCTATGGATCAACTAAATCTGTTTAAAAATGATTCCATACTAGCAAAATCAACCACCCTTCGCTTCCACGCTCTTTCGTATAAATATTAACATTGACCTTTGAAATATATAGACACACTTGAAAAAATTCTAAATAAGGTAAATGAATATAGTTTCGAAAGATATTTTAAGTAAATGAGATTTTAGAAATCTAAAGGAAATTTAAATGTCATCTAAACATTTTTTTTTTTTTATTTTGTTTATCTTTAAGATACGCACTGCCGTTATTTTTCACCTTTTTTTTTTGAGAAATGCTTCCTTCAATTTAGCAGCAGGAACCAGACTCTTTTGATCTGCTTTTAAATAAATAAACTTGTTTTTCATCTGAATTATTAAATTCTTTTACAAATTGAAAAAGTGTTTTACTCTAAGTCAATCTTGTCTTCGGATTTTTCCTTTTACCAATATATATTTACATTATTAGCACCGGGCGTAAGTATCTAATTTTTAATGTAATGACATATATTAAATTAGAAAGACTAACGAAATTAAATAAGAACGCATATAAAAAGATTACACTTATTTTAACTATATTTTAATGATTTCCATATAAAATAATTCATAGGATTGATTTTAATATGGTGGAGAATAAAAGTATAACAATAGATATCAATAACACCAAGTAAGTATTTATTAAACTCGGTTTTGTTAAAACCAGTATGCAAATTAATCACACCATACATTATATAAACTTATTTCTTAGCGATATGTAAGACAGATTGCAGGATTCTAAACGCACTAATAACATGGGCCTTTCGGGGCCTGTGTCTGTTAATGTAAATTAACAGCGTCGATCCCAGGGGGCTATCCACCCAAGCAACACCTGCCCCCTCGATTTAAAGGGGCAGGGCTGGGTTTATTGCCCAATGCCTGAAGTGCCCCCTCGAGGGGGAATGCCGACGGGATCGACGCATTTTTGTGTCTATCACCCATGAGCTTCAGCTTGTGGGTGGGCCCACATAAAAATGTCCTTGTGTCACGCCCTCATAAGTGGGGTGAGAGGCAAATACCCTAATAACATGGGCCGTTTTTAAAGCAAATATAACTCAGATTTTCATAGAGACATCCTTGATAAATAAATGTATGAATAATTTTGACTATAAATCAAATACCCAGTGATAAACTTACGGGTATTGTGACGTAAGCAGTGACGTAGTTTTGGTTATAGGCTGACATACACGGAATATCGATAATAATAAGATATGAAATTTACTTTTGATGTTTGTTTCAGAGGAAGAGAAAAGGATGGGAAAATACGTAGGTAAACTTCATTATAGGTTCAAACATCCGGGAGAGACAAAAGATAAGAGAGATAGGAACTAGAAAATGGAAACTACACGCACGCGAAAAACATCGTTAATAACCACACCTTCGTTCCTGCCAGTTTTCCCCCAGGGATAACTGATCAGAAAACATCAGCCACAAAGTTATTTAGTATTTGTTAACATTTTCTTTTCCCTAATGTTTTCCCATTTTGCCGTTCTGTCCTGTTCTCGTGAATTAACGCCCCTGTTTGGCAGAAATCTCGCACGTAACCTGGCAGCCATCAGTTCGCAAAGTGAAGCAAGTATCAGATGTGGCATTTCAAAGAACCGAAAACTATTTTCAGTGAAACAGACTTGAATCGAAAAGTGTTGTTACTCTCTCTCTCTCTCTCTCTCGAAGTTAATCTTTTTCATTGGCTCTTTCTTTTTTTTTTTTGTTTCTTATCGCTTGATTGATCGTCTGCTTCTAAAACTCGCTTGCTTGGAACTTTTAAAGTGGTTTATGCTTTTCTCTTAAAGATTCACTAAATTGCATTTCACACAAGTTATATAACAATAGACTCTCTCGCATCTCCTCTTTCTCTCACCCACTCTCTCTTTCACTATCTCTCTCACTCGCTCACACTCTCTTTCACTATCTCTCTCTCTCACTCACTCACACTCTCTCTCCTATTTATGTGTTGTATTCAAGATTATAAAACAAGTAAATGAGGACGTCATTTTAAAATGGCGGCGTTAACTTGTTTACTTAAAGTTTTATTTACATAAGAAGTAGTTTTCATTTTAGGGAGTGAAAAATTCAAATAATCTTGACTATATATATATATATAAAGACAGTTAAAACCCTCTTCGCATTCTGTGGGTGACGATAGCCGAACGGTTAAGCTGCCCGTCTGAGGCTGTATCGATTGGACTTCTATCCGGCTGTAGGTAGCTCACAAACCTCTAGCCACACTGAAGAGACTTGATAAGTCGAAACACGTGTCTGCGGATGACTATATATATATATATATATATATATATATATATATATATATATATATATATATCCTTGTGCAAATTAACTGAAAATAAAACGAATAATTCTGTTATTATTATAATATACACAATCTCCCTGCCAGCGTGAGCGTGTAAGTTAGAATTTTCATACATTTCCTTGGAGTAACTTCCATCGCAGACAATGGTCGTACGACAACTCCATGGCTTGGAGTACTACCTCGGAATACACATTTTCTTTTTGGCCTACGAGACTTGCTTGACCATCGAGGTTTTTGCAACCCGAGCGACATTTCTTGAAGCATCTGGTTACTGTGATCAACTGCACCTTCACATTTTGCACAAAAATGGTTTTGGTTGCTTCCGTGGTGTTGTGGCCCAATTCGAACTCGTAAAGCATAAGTTTTCGAATTAGACTACAATGCCCGTTTACCTGCACAGCATTCGAATCACACACGAAGTGAAGCAAATGCACAGCATGTCAACGCACTAACTACAACGATACTATCAATACTTTTGGCTTGTTAATAAGAAGGATAGAAGGAATCGCAATGAATCAGGTTACTGACATGGGTAGCTCAAAGTCCTGACAATAATCCAATTGAGCACATTCATCAAAAACTTCGAGAGCGTGCTACCAAAACCATGTCAGTGACAACCGTTAAAGAAATATTGCTAAAGGAGTAGGAAAATATAGATCAGATGATTGTTAATAACTTGATCAAATCCATGAAAAATCGAATACAAGTACTGAACTAACAAATGGAGGACTTATTCCATACTAATTCCAAATATTGTTTATTTATGTTGTTATTACGTAATTAAACTTTGAAATTGGATGTAGTTTATTTATGCTGGTTAAAGGCTTTTCATAGGCCACTGTACGTATCACAATTTAGCACATACCAATATATTTAAAAACTTTTGACTCGCCCTAGGGAATTTTTGTCATGTCACTTTTATTATCTGTTTCATAAAATTAAAAAAAACAAAAAAACAATATAAAACACTGTTTGTTTACATTACTTTTGTTCATATTCAGTTAAGTGAAGTTTTATAAGAAATAAAAAAAATCTTTTGAAAACACCTTTTGTGTATAGCTGGTAAAAGGAGTTTTATTATCAACAAATTGGAGTACTTCCCCTTTTTCTCTTTGATTCCCGATTTTATTTGCGGTAAAATAATTGGACAAAGAGTCTGTATTTAATTCTCGCAACATTCGCCAGACATAGCAACAAACATTTTCATCTTATATAAAGATTCCTTAATATCTTTCATTCATTTTATGTTAAACATAAAATACTTTATAATTCGATTATCTTCAAAATGTTAGAATTTTTCTCACCCAGTATTAACAGGTGCCCTATTTAGCTAGTGGTTTCGAAATGGTTGATAATGTGGGGATTTTTATATTCTGTTTGGAAAAAAACAGCCGTTTATTTATCAAACGTTGTTTGCTTGGATTCTTCATATCTATTAATGATAGAGATTCGGTCTCGATTTTTCTGTAACCGAAACTACGTCACTGCTTGCGTCACAGTCATTTCAGGAATTAAGTAAGTTTATCAATGGGTATTTAATCTCTAGTCCATTCATTACTACATAAAAATAATATTAAGATTCTATGAAAAATCAATTATTGGTCAAATTTTCACAATTTCGATACTTATTTACTTTTAGATGAATTTATGTTTAAAAGGATTTCGTAAAATATATTAGGTAAAATACTTTTTATTAGGTTGACCCCCCTTAGTTTAAGTAAAATATATTTTTTCCGATTTCATAAAATCGAATATGTATGTCCCCACACATTTTACTTAAACTAAGTAATTTTTAAAAATTATTAAAAGTTTTATTTATCTATTTAATTTTCCCACACACCCCTTAAGCAATATCTTTACAAATTGATTTTTACACCCCCGGGAAGGTGTTATTTTTTGCTAGTTCATATAAATAAGCAGAAGAGTTGGATGAGAAAAAAGAAAAGAAAATATACCCTTTGATTGTATTCTATTTTTCTTTGGTAATCCTCTATCGGAGAAATCAATAATTTATTATTGAAATTAGTTAAACTGGTCATAAATTTTCCCTTTCGCCTTTTTTTTATTGCTTCGATAAAAAGACAAAAGGAACAGTGTTTTTTTAAGGAATAATAAGTTGATAACGGTCTTAAAAAGTTTTGCATTTATGACCCCTGGTGATCATTGCTTGAACTACAAACGTCAACACAAGTCTTGATTTTCCAGTGACTGGATACAAATCATAAAAAAATACTTCATAGTAAACCGTTCGTAATTTTGGTCTTTGGTGGCGGTATTATCAACTAGATCTCTACACTGTTAAAAAAGCTTCGGTTGGAAGCGTATATCACGTGATCCGAGCGGACAACTCGGAGAAAAAGAAAAAAAAAAGGACTATATTTTTAGTAGTAAGTCAATTGCTTTGGTTATGACAACTATTTGTTTACAGCC
>CM042137.1:131816521-131824021 GCA_023376005.1 Doryteuthis pealeii | reverse complement strand
TTCCTATCAATTTCTCCTCCTTCCAGCCACATCCATTAATATACTAACTTGAAAAAAAAAAAAAAAAAAAAACTGGAACACATCACCCCTGATGATGGCACTTCAAAGTGCAGAAAGTACTCGGCATACGAACTTCGGTGGACTAATCCACGGATTCCATCCAAATATTAAAAAAGTTGGCCAGAAAGCTTGAAAAATCACCAATAAAATCGTTAAACTGGAGACGTGCCTTTTGTTAATTCTACATGTATAAATGAAAGAATGCTGCCCAAATACACACACACACATATGTATGTGTGTGTGGAGAGAGAGAGAGAGAGAGAGAGAGAGAGAGAGAGAGAGAGAGAGAGAGAGAGACATATATATATATATATATATATATATATATATATATATATATAAAATGTTCTGGTTCAAACGGGAGAAAATTCAATATTTTATAAAAAAGAAGGTCTGCAAAATGTATTATGTTTTCAGAAATTAAAAAAAATTATTTTTGTCTTACATATGCAACACGTGTTTCAGATCTTCTGGTATCTTCTTCAGGCATCAATCAAAGCCTGAAGAAGATACCAGAAGATCTGAAACACGTGTTGCATATGTAAGACAAAAAGAATTAAAAAATTTTTTCTGAAAACATAATACATTTTGCGGACCTTCTTTTTTATAATATATATATATATATATATATATATATATATATGTGTGTGTGTGTGTGTGTGTGTGTGTGTGTGTTCATATTTTTGGACGTTATAAACACGGCTTCATGTGGGGTGTTTGAGCGCCACGCCGGTGAGACGTGACTTCAGTTGTTCGTTTACCTTTGATTTATTCTCTTAATATTTAGATATAAAGATCGCATCATCAGAAGATTTCTGAAAGCGGGAGTCCTGGTGTTGTTAACCTGTGACTAAAATCTGCCCATTCTGTTGTATGTTTGGTAATATCTCTTCGAATTCTATCCTATATATACGTTGCTTCAAAAAATATTATATCATTTTATATGACAGGATGTTTAAGAAAAATCGATATAAGTTCGTTATCTAATAACCCTTGTTTGAATTATCACAAATTTTAACAAGTGCGTTGGTGAGAAAATACTAGTTTTTTTTAGTCTTCGCTAGTGAATTCGTTTCTCACTTACTGCTGCATTTGAAAGGTTTTCTTTGTAGTTAAACTGAACAAATTTATGATATTCATATAATCCTCCATTTTTAATATGCTTACTGTTTTTTTTATTTGATTCGTCCATCTTGTCTCTCCTTAATTCGAAATTCACACAATGTAATAGATCATTTTTCATCTTTTTTTTTTTTTAAATATGACTAATTGGATCATTTTATTAGAAATGAAACAGATTACTTTGTTGTTCTTGGAGGTGAGTTTGTCTTTTTTTTCCCTTTGAGATGAATTAAGATGCCACGACCGGAATTGCAATTTCATTACAGTAAAGCAAACAGAACTATTAAGGAATGATTGAAACAAATATAATTTATCTCTTCCTCGAAAAGAAAGCTCCTATCTTCACACGTCTCTTTCACATCTTCCCCTCCTGCCACCAAGATATTGGTCCCATTTTTTTTTTTTTGCAAATCCTTAGTCCAGTCTCGATTCCAATTCCTGGCTTATTAATTTTCCATTATGACAAATATGACAATCTGCCTAAATCCCATTTTGCATTATTACTCGTCTCTTTCGGATGAAGCGAGGTTTAAAGACTTTTCGGTAGAAACCAATAATTTATTCTCTCTCCACCTTCCTTCCTTTCTCTTTTTTCATTTCCTTTCTTCCTTAATTCCTCTTGCTTTTTTCTTTCTTCTTTCTTTCATTCCTCTTGCTTATTTTCTTTCTTTCTTTCTCTTTTTTCATTTCCTTTCTTTCATTCCTCTTGCTTATTTTCTTCTTCTTTCTTTTTTTCATTCCTCTTGCTTATTTTCTTTCTTTCTTTCTTCTTCTTTTTTTTTTCCTTTTTCTTTCATTCCTCTTGCTTATTTTCTTCTTCCTTCCTCTTTTTTCATTCCTCTGCTTATTTTCTTTCTTCTTTCTTTTCATTCTCTTGCTTATTTTCTTCTTTCCTTCTTTTTTTCATTCCTCTTGCTTATTTTCTTTCTTTCTTTCTTTCTCTTTTTCATTTTCCTTTATTTCTTTCATTCCTCTTGCTTATTTCTTTCTTCCTTCCTCTTTTCATTCCTCTTGCTTATTTCTTTCTTCCTTCCTTCTTTTTTTCATTCCTCTTGCTTATTTTCTTTCTTTCTTTCTTTCTTCTTTCTTTCCTTTTTCTTTCATTCCTCTTGCTTATTTTCTTTCTTCCTTCCTCTTTTTTCATTCCTCTTGCTTATTTTCTTTCTTTCTTTCTTTCTTTCTTTTCATTTCATTTCCTTTCTTTCTTTCATTCTTCTTGCTCATTTACTTTCTTTCTCTTTTTTCATTTCCTTTCTCTCTTTCATTCCTCTTGCTTATTTTCTTTCTTTTTTTCTTTCATTCTTTTATCTCATTCTCTTTGGCTTTGTTTGATTTCTTTCTTTAATTTTTTTCTTTCTATCATTCTTTCTTTCTTTCTTTCCTTCACTCTTATTCTCTCTTTATCCAACTCTTTCTGCTTGCTTGATGTCTTCAACTCTTTTTCTTTCTTTCTATCACTATTTTTCTGTGTTTCTTCCTTTCTTTTCTCTCATCATATTTTCTTTCTTTCTTTTTTTTATCACTATTTCCTTTCCCCTTTTCTTCATATTTCTCTTTCACCTGCCTCACTCCTTTATTTCTTGTTTGTTTGAATCCTTTCTTTCTTCTCTTTATCTTCATTTACTCTTTATTTCTCAGTTTTTTCCCTTTTAATTATTTCCTTCTTTCTTTACATCTTTTTTTCACTCTTTCTTTATCTTTGTTTTTCTCTCTTTTCCTTTCTTTCTTCCTTTTCATTCACCTCACACTTTATTTCTCTCTTCATATTCCCTCCTTCTCTTTCTTTCTTTTCTTTTCTATAGCCCTTTTTCTTTCTTTTACCCCACACTCTGTATTTCTCGCTTCATTTCCATGTTCTTCTTTCTTTCTTTCGTTTTCTTTTTTCTGTGACGCCTTTTTCTTTCTTTCTTTCTCTGTATGTATCGCTTCATTTTCCCTGTTTTTCCTTCCTTCCTTCCTTCCTTCTTTCTTTCTTTAACCTCACACTCTTTATTTATTTCTTAATTTTCCCTGTTTTTCTTTCTTTCTCCCCCCCTCTCTCTCCATCTATCTCTTTCTTGTTTCCTCAATTTGTTTTCCTCTTCCTCCTCTCTTTCTTCCCCCTTTCTTTATTGCTGTATTCGGATAATTTTACTTATCATTCTAAGCCAACAACTATCCCCCCCTCATTCAATGCATTTCACTTCCTGTGTAAACACTTCCTCCGACTTACACACTTTCTTGGCAATTCAATTGGATGGCTGAAGTAAAATGACACTGACATGGTGGACCAATCGGATTTTCTATACATCGCGGCACGTGTCATTACTCTTTTTTACTTCACAACACCACACTCCCCCTCCTCCTCCTCCTCTCTAGTTTTAGTCTTTCTGCCACAACCACTAATCCACTTTATCATCGTACTTTGTTTCGTGTCATAAGCTCCAAATGACCTAGAGTTATCAAATATCTTAATGAAATAGGTTTAACGGCATATCAACTACTTATGGGTTATTTAAGGTCGAAATTTGATTCCTTTGCTAACGTCTGATTATTGTATATATATCAATACTGGTGTTCTTTAATTGTACAACCATCATTATCTAGCAGCACCCCCAGGTTAAAAGTGAGACCGTCCAAATCTTTCAAGATTAAATGCAAAAATGTAAATCCTGATTATCTGATGTTGCTTATATGCCGAATTCTTATTTCTTATGAGTGTCGTCAGCTCAGCTATATTATGGACGATTCCGTTTTTTATTATAAAATAAAGAAAGGGAAGAAAAAGGATATGCTACACAGTTACATATAATTCGAAATAAAGAAAAAATGGAGAAAGAAAGAAATAGAATAGGGGAAGATAGAAAGAGAGGGAGTGAGTGCACGAAAGCGATAACGCTAATCTGTTTCAATCAAGCATAATAAAAAGATAAAAAGAAGAAAAGAAAAAACAAAAAGAAAAAAGATAGAGATAAACCAAGATTATTATAATTTTTACATATTAAATTATTTTTCAATAGCTGTTAAGTAAACATATCAAACGTTGTAATAATTGAATTATAATACTGTGGTATATCCACATTAGATAAATATTAGTATTGGAACAGACAACAGCGCCACCAAGTGGTCAGTAACAAATCCAAAATATTGACAAAGAAGAAATAAATAAACAGTTAATTTCCAACCATTTAATTAGCTTTATTCATCATTTTCTAACATCATTTATGCAACGTTTGCTCGGAGAGGATATTCTGAATCTATTTGAAATTTCTTTATTTCTTTATTCCTTTTGCATTCCTACTCTCCAAGAATTATTTACACAATTGAGATAATATTTTTTTTAAATAATCATATTTAAAAAGATATTATCACAATTTTGTAAATAATTCTTGGAGAGTAGGAATGCAAAAGGAATAAAAACTAATAAATTTCAAATAGATTTAGGATACCCCCGCCCCACCCCTGGACAAACTGAATGTAATTTTTTTGTAAAATCTTTTGAGGAATATTTATGGGGAATGTTGAGTAGCCCTTCATCGCCATTACTCCCAGGTTCACTCTGACCCGGAGTGGGAATAACTGTTAGGGTCCTATTTATGGGCTAAATACAAGAAAATGAATAAAAAGAAATAAGTTTTAAAAATTGAGTTTAAAAAAAGATTGAGTACCTATCAAGTATGAATAGAATAAAAACGTCTTTAGCATAAAATACCGCCCTGTCGGCGGGGCATTAGAATACACCGACTGCACCTCTGCAGAGGGGTAAGACCCCCCAATGGGGCCACCTGTTTGCCGTGGGTGGCGACCCGTGATGCTTAAGGATAGAGCCCAGGTGGATGAGCAGTTCATGACTTGCAATACTCCACTTTGGCCCTATCTTGGACTAGACGGGCGGTCGGATAGGCCCCCTCCGATCAATCGGCTGGTCACGTCAAGCCCTAGCACATATATGATTTTCCCAACGCTATTGCCCTTATGGCAAGCTCCACCCCTTTTTATCATATGGATGCTAGAAGGCGGTGGCTGCGGGTCTACATGTCCTGGGAAAGACGTTAAACTCTATCTGATGGTGAGGTTCCAGATTTGGAGGTTTGGGGAATGTGGAGTACCCCTTCATCACCATTGCTCCTGGTCCACTCTGACCCGGAGTGGTAGTACCTGTTAGGGTCCCATCTATGGGTTAAATATAAAAATGCATTTATAAAAAAATTGTATTATCCATAAAGAATTGATTATTTCAAAACTTTATCGGCATTAAATGACCCAATGAGGTTGATATGCCGTAAAACAAACCAAACCAAATCAGCATAAAATAATCCAATGGGTTGACATGCCGTAAAATCCAACCAACCAACCAACCAACCAGTCTCTCTCTCTCTTTATCTCTCTCTCACTCTCACCCTCTCTCTGTATGTATGTACGTATGCGGTGGTATGTCCATGTGTGTATTTATCATCTGAAATTCACGTAGCTATTAATCTTCTGTTTGGAGTTAAATAGAAATTGAATTAATTGGATAATTGTCTTATGACTTATTTATTTTCTCCGTATTTTGTGTGATCAAATTTCATTATGATTATCGCCTCTGAAATCATTAATAGATTTTGAGATCACGTGATCATTCCAGAGACCACCCACCCCACCCCACCCCACCCCACAAGATTACGCCTGACCTTTTCATTACAATGTTTACCAAAGTAAAAAAAAAGAAAAAAGAATCAGGATTACAATTTTAGCTTCTTCTGAGCTAAATGTGGAGTTTTTATGGCAATTCTGTGTCTATGATTTGGATTTCATCCCAGAGAATGTAGACAAACGGATTGACGTTGAGAAAGGAAAATCAGGGAAGCAACTCACATCAATTCGGCACATAAATTCATATCAGCACGGAGTTTAATTCACTGTAACTTCCACGGCCCAAGAAAATAATTGAATTTCGTGAACAGATCTGAGAACAATCCTATATATAAAAAAAATAGAATATAATTCTGTTTAATACCTACAAAAAAGGACCAAAACAAGTGCCAGTTCCCTTTCAAATGTGCATGTTACAATTGAAGGTCTGAGAATGTACCGATGGAAATGTTGTGTGAAGAACAGAAAAAAAAGGAATAGTCCGAATAATTCTTTGATCGCTTCACGTCTCTTTTTCATTTTTCTCCAAGTCAACAAATGAAATGAATCATCTTGTAATCGAATAGAAAAACAACTTTTTTGATTTAAAATAAATAACAAGTAAAACTAAATTTTCTGTTGTTTTTCCTGGTAATTTGTAAAGTTCCATGCGAGCATAATGAACCTTATGTATTCAAAGGCATTCACATGCAGTAGTTATTTTATATAAACTAGCAAGAATATGGACTCACCGGGTGTAAGTTTTAAAGTTAATGTAATTAAATATTTTGGATTAGAAAGACTAACGAAATTAATCAAGAACGTATATAAAAAGATTACACTTATTTTAATTATATTTTAATTGTTTTTTTATAGGATTAATTTTAAACGTTGGAGAATAAAACAATGTTAGAGATCAATAACACCAAGTAACTAATTAAATCAGTATGTAAATTAACCACTCCATATATTATGAAAACCTCTATTACTTAGTGATATATAAAACACATTGCATGACTTTAAATGCACAAATAACATGGGCTGTTTTGAATCAAATCTAACTCAGACTTTTATAGAAACATCGTAAATAAATAAGATTAATTCTATGTATTAATAATTTTGACTATAAATTAAATACTCATTGATAAATTTGCATAATTCTTGAGGGTATTGTGACGTAAGCAGAAGTGTTGTTTTGGTTACAGACACATACACCGAATATCCATTGATAAGACCAACAAAATAGTAAATGTAGACTATGCGGTAATAGAGATGAGACTGTAAACCATGTACTCTGCGAATGAAGCAAACTAGCACAACGGGGGTACAAAACTAGACACGACTTGGTTGGGAAGGCGATCCACTAGGAATTATGCAAAAAATTAAATTTTGACCATACAACAAAATATTATATGCATAAACCAGAATCTGTTCTTGAGAACGAAACGCATAAAATTCTCTGGGACATTGAGATAAAAATTGATCACCTTATCCCAGCAAGAAGACCAGACCTAGTGCTGATTAACAAAAAAGAAAGAACTTGTCAACTGATGGATTTTGCAGTTCCAGCAGATCACAGGGTGAAGCTGAAGGAAAAGGCAAAAATGGACAAATACCTGGACCTTGCCTGGGAACTGAAAAAGTTATGGAATATGAAAGTCAAAGTGATACCAATTGTGGCTGGTGCACTTGGAACGGTCCCAAAAGGATTGGAAAAGGGTTTGG
>CM042137.1:131721521-131814021 GCA_023376005.1 Doryteuthis pealeii | reverse complement strand
AGAGTGTTGCAAGATGATAAATGTCGTACAAATAAAGAACACGAGCATTAATAAAAAAGTAAAGTCGTTGGGTGGCCTAATGTCGGTATCAGCCAGACAGCGAGGGAGTCTATCTCCTTTCACTGGCGCTAGAACAATATTCTTCTGTTTTCGTATTTTATGTCTCGACAGTGTAGAATCGGCATTATGGAAAAACTGACCAACGTTCATAATATTTATTGACAAGGAACAAATAGCAAAAGGTTAAAGTTCAATATTTTAATTCGTAAACACTATAATCGATAAAACTATCTTTAATAAGATGCAGTGTTGATTAATGACCGTAGACAAGAAAGGCTTTTAAATCTAATATTCTACTTAACCTTTTCTTGTTTACGTTCAACAAAACGCCTGTCTTGATTCAATCATTGTAGCACTTTCAAACATTCTTCTTTTCTTTATCAAGATACTGAAAATATATAGAGATTATTAATTCTCTTTTCTATTATTTGAATTATTTGGAATATTGTCTTCATATGTATTGTAATCTACACAACGTTTCGGCCGATGTGCCCCCCGGCATTCTTCAGGTACTTCTTGTCAGATTAGAAACCTTCTTTGACTCTGGAACTTTTGTGTCGAACTCGGGGCCTTCGTATCGTAATCGGGAGCCTTCACAAAACTTCGAACCCAACCTTTATTCAATCCATGGGGGTATACGGTTTCATTCCATTAAACATGGCTGGTACAAGTGTTAATAATTCTATTTTATTATTATATTTATTGGCCAGGATTGAACCTGCAGCTCAGAGATGAGTGTCTCTTAGAACTGTATTAACTCAACACCTATATCCGTTGCGCTATGTGTGACAAGAAATATAAAGAAGGCCGGAGGGCACATTTGCCGAAACGTTGTGTAGAGAACAATAACGATGAGGACAATAGTCCATGACTGTTTTGAAGCAAATCTAACTCAGATTTTCATAGAAATCTCGTTAATAAATACGATTGATTCTATGTATTAATGATTTCGACAATAAAATAAATAGATAAATAAACTTAGTCATTTCCTGAGGGTATTGGACATAACCCGTGGCTTAGTTTCGGTTGCAGACACACAAACATCGAATCTCCATCCTAATTCGATTATTATTATTATTATGATTGTTGTTATTGTTATTGTTTTTATTATTTTCTTGGATGATATGAGGATAAAGTTTTATTAGCTGGTCGACTAATTTATTGGGGAAATTATTGTTTGTTTTGTATGAGAGAGTTCTTTGATGAGACGTAAAATTATTCATTTTTTATTAGGGCTATTTTATATTCTTGGGGTTATTCATTATGATAATTAAATAGACTGGAGCTGTGTCTGGATTTTTTTGTATCGAGATGAAGTGAATTTGTTATTGTTGCTGGAGTTGGTAGTGGAAGTTAATACAGAATTCTTTTCTTTTCTAGAATTTGGTTATGTTCGTTTATTTGGGGTAGCATTTGATATATAGATGAAATTGTTAATAGATTTAATTCTGTATTTATAAGGTATATAAGGTTAATTATGATTGGTTGGTTGATGGATTTTAACGGCATATCAACCCGTCTGTGGTTATATCAAACCTAGAGATTAGGAAACAATATATGTTGTATATCTATATCTACACTTTTGTAGCTAACGGTTTTAACGACATGTTAGCATCGTCTGGCATTGTGTTAAGGATCTAAATTTGAATGGTATTGATCAGGTTTGTCTTTATATGTTTTCGTATAATTTTATTTCTCCCAAAAAGGATAGAATGTCATCTATGTTGACTTATTCAAATAAATATTTCATATTATTTGCGTTAAAAAGCGGTTTCTAATGAGAGAAAAATCTCTACATTTTATTAAATCTTTATACATTATATATATATATATAATGGAGAATGAAAAATCTTAGCATAAGAAGGTGCTCAACACTAAAGTAGAGCAGATCTAAAATTAGGGATGAAATATTATGGTATTAATTTTCCGTAACTAATATATCTTAATATTTCACTATTTTACCGTCTGAAGATTGCATATTATGCATGAAACTGTAGTTACCCATAAGTAATACCATAATATTTAATCTCTGATATATATATATATATATATATATATATGACCTCTTTTAATCATGCATTCTGATACGAATAGACATAGACACATTATTAGCGGAAATATTCAGTCTTTTAATTTTTTCTGATTGTCTTCCCTGGTCGCCCATAAAATAAGCCATACGTAATCTGACAAATTAAGCCAGGTAAAAAGTGAAAACAATAAAAACTACAGCTGAATAGTTAACCTCATTCTGTACGATTAAGAGAAAGTTTTCAATTTTGTCTTGCGGCATTTAATATCTACTGTGTGATGAGGAATTCACGAGAGACATGATGAGATGAGCTGAGATGATATGAGATTTTGCAAGAATTTGCCGCCGGAACTTTAGGTGAAGATCCAAAACAACACGGAACATTACAAGACTAAAAGAATGGAACAAAAATTGAAAAAAAAAAATTCTCCTGGTCGTTGCAGAAAAGAATTAAAAAAAAGAAATAAAAAGAAAAAAAAACAGTTGAAACAAGTGATGTAATATTAGTTAGCAACAAACATGTTTTTCTTCATCTTCTTCTTCAGTCGACTCGAAATCTATAATAACAGAACCTAATTTATGAAAAAAAAAATCAATTTTATTTCTGTCTCTTCGCCCCCACCCCCCGCCGCCACAATGATTACTTTTGAACCCCTACTTTTTTTTTTTTAATTTTTTTAGATTTTATTCCTTTATTTTCTTTTTTGCCCGCCATTTTGTTTTGTTTAACTGTGTTCACGCTTTTCATTTTCTTGTCATGTTTGATTACAGTTTTTGAAGCAAACTATTCAATTTTGCTTCCTAAGGTGCCAGAGATAATATTTTTCTTTTCCAAATATGTTTATCCTGTTTTTTAGATTTTATTTTTCGACAAACAGGCTGTGTTCTATTTGCTGGACTTGAGATTTTGGGTAAAAAAAGAAAAACAAAAAAACAAAAAAACTTGACTGATAGAAAATAAAAACTGAAGAATCTCGAGACAAAATTGAAAAAAACAACACAAACCAACCCCCCTCCCCCGAAATAATACCAAAACGGAATTTAGATTTCTTCTTCGAAATGGTGACACATCGATATCTAATTATAATTCAAATAATAGAATTAATTAATTAATTGATTTTAATGGCATGTTAACCCGTCTAAAGTTATTTTATGCTAAAAGATTAGGGAATAGTGTTCCTATTATACTATTTATTTAAGAATAAAGCGAGAACAGATCAACTCTATACATAAAGAATATTAATTTTGAAGTCATTTCCAAGGCGATTTGTCTGATGAGAAGAATCTAATGCTTTGAAACCAGCGGTAGCAAAAAGCCATTGAATATATACATCGTAATAATAAATATAGCTCTTAAAACTGTAATTAAGTACTTTATTTTCCTTCCTCCAATATAAAACATACACACACACACTCACACATATATATATGATTTTTTTTACATACATACAATAGGTGTATTAAAACAGTTAAAATCCCCTTCGCATTCTGTGAGTGATGATAGCCAAGCAGTTAAGCTGTCCGACTGATGCTGAAACGGTCGGATTTCTATCCCTGCTGTAAGTAGCTCACAAAATGTCTAACACCATTGAAGAGACTTGATAAGTCGAAACACGTGTCTGTGGATGACTATATATATATATATATATATATATATATATATATGTGTGTGTGTGTGTGTGTGTGTGTTAGAGAAAAAGGCTTAGATACAGTTTTTTCTCAACCAAATATATTGCTATGTATAAAATTCCTCAATTATGGTAAACTGAGCTCTAGAGATAGACCAAACCAAATTTAATATTTTGTTGTTAAAAAAGACCAGCTTAGAATCATTTCTAACACCAACTAACCAGGTGATTTACTGTTATTGTTATAGGTGATATACCCTATAGATTAATGGAATGCGTCGACGGTTACTATAAGTAACAGGGACAATTATGGCTTGTAGAGTAAGCCAATGCGTGTCAGCTCATAACTCTATTGTCGGACGTAATTCCCACTTCTTTGTACTGTAATTGTCTACTCTTTTGTTAATACATTTTCCTACAATTGTTACCCGTCGTTTTGTTCTTATTTGACCCCTTGAAACCCCACAACAATTATATATATATATATATATATATAAATAGACAGTCTTTTATCTCCTGGAGTTGGGATCTAGTAATAACGGGATAAAAACTCGCCTAATAGGAAATAAAAACCTGGAGAATCTCAAGATTAAATTGAATGACTAAAAAAAAAGAAAAAGAAAACAAAAAAAAAACACACTCACACTTAAATACCAACACGGCATTTTGATTTCTTCTCCCTAATGGTGACATACAGATATTAAATTATAATTTAAGAGAATGGATTTAAAATGTAAATTATAGTTTTAAAGTTCATTCTTTCTTTTACTCAGATGACAGAAACCTAATTATAGTATTTAGATGTAAAGAGATCATTTGGTGACGATGTTGCGTCGTTTACTGGAGCATTTGACAACAAGCATAGCCCCCCCCCTCTCTCTCTCTCTCTGTCTCTCTCTCTCTCTCTGTCTCTCTCTGTATATATATATACTTATCTATAATTAATTCCCACAATCAATATCTATATATTAATTTCGTGTTCCTTAATTGTATGACTGCTATCATCTTGCAACATTCTATGTTATAATTGAAACCGTCCAAATTGTCCAAGATGAAATGACAAACATGTAAATCCTGATTATCTGATGTCACTTATCCGCCGAATTCTTATGAGTGTCGTTACCTCAGCTAAATAATGGACCATTCCGTTTTTATTATAAAGATAAAAAGGTAGGAAAATGGAATGCTATACACAAAAATGTAACAAGAAAGAAAGAGAGTCGGGCGTGAACACTCTAATCTGTTTCAATCAAACATAATGAAAAGATGAAAGGAAGGAAAGAAAGAAAAATGAGTGAGAGAGAGTTAAATCAAGATTATTATAGTTTTCACATATTGAACTATTATCAATAGCTCTTAAGTAAATATATCAAACATTGTACTGATTGAATTATCATATTGTGGTATATTGACAGGTCCTACTAGTAGATATAATTATATTTCATTAGATTCCAGAGTCAATATCAAATGTTAATTTTGTTACAACCCGCAATCAATTTCCTGACAATTTTTATTGCTTTTTCCGTGTCGTTTTACAACGTTATATTGTTATACATAATTATCCAAAACTTTCTTCTCGAATGTTTTCTACCAACCCTAAGGGTATAATCAAGATGTTATAATTCGTTTTGAATATTCAAAATGATTTCTGTTCACTGTGTTGAGAAGCTTTGAATATTTGTCGCTTTTCTATTGCATGCTTTACATTAGAGTTTTATTAAGATTTAGATGGTCACATGAACGTGATTTAGACGACAGGCATAATAAAACATCTGATCCTTCGGGCTAACCTTGTTTCCCCTTCCCACACACTATTCTAAAAGGAGTGAATAACCTAAGGCGAATATTATCTAATAACGGTTTTCCAAATGATTTAGCTGATCAGGAAATAAAGTTTCGTAAAAGAAAATAAAGAAAATACTTTAAAATTATGACATAATGAACGTAATTTATGGTAATGCAGCAGAGAAGGCGTGCGACGTAATGGTTATCGTCTTGGGAAATGGATACGGCGAACCAAGTTCGAATCTTCGACGAAACGAAATTGCGTTTCATTTTCGCTCTTATGACCTTGAGAAAGAACATTATTTCGTTAGATCTTAATCATGTGTGTATGTGTATATATATTACTCTCATAATGCAGCGGGGATATGAGTATTTTGAGTATCTCCTGCAGTGATGTAAGATCACACCAAAACGTATGTCCTAAACTCTATCTAATGGTGAGGCTCCAATCTTGAATAAATGGAGAGTACCCCCTTCATTGTCATTAATCCCAGGTCCACTTCGACAGAGTTATAGTAACTCTAAGGGTCCAATTTATGGGTCAAATATACATGTTTATGAGTTTTTCGTATTCGATAGGACCGTGTGCCAAAAAAAAAAAAAAGATTAAAAAAAAAGAAAAGAAAAAACAACTACGAAAAATTGAACGTACAATGAATGCGATTCTCTAACCTCATGGCATAGAATAGTTAAAGATATGTTGAGATGTCATTAAAATCAATCAATCAATCCTAAATCTCTTAATATATAGATATAATAACCTTCGTATCACTAGACATATGCCTCCGCACACACACACACGAGCATATATGCATACACGTGTGAGCACACACATTCACACTCATACACAGAAACGCATGTATACACACATAGTAATCGCAACGTCTTGTCAGACGACTGCCACTCCTTCATCCACTGGTCGTTTGTGGGCTCGTTCATGACTTTTTAATCCCGCCAATGTCCTGCATATAATTGAACATATCTGGCACACATAACGATTGGTGTTGACTGCGTCGACAGGTGTTGTATACTTATCATTGTCCTCATTGTAACGTATTGGCTTTTATTAGCGATATATTACGTGGGCACTAATTAGCGATACGTAACGTAGTAGGATCAGTTAGGGATCTATTACGTTGGGGTACCAGTTCGTATTTAACCTTACGGGTCCAGTTAGTATTTAACGTTAGTGCCTTTTCTTCTTCGGCACTACTACTCGTATATTCGTACGTACGGAGTTTCGTTTGTTTACATACACAGATCTAGCTGTAGCAGTCAGTCTTAGCTGGCCCCAAAATCTTCCTCCTTTCTTTTGGTCAAGGGAAAGGTATCACGTTTCACGGCCGCGTGCTCCTTCGTTACGGCCAATTGACGTGTTGACAAGTTTACACTTTAATGACTTTCATTCATGAGTACGATTTCTTTGCGATAGTGACTTTTACTATCTTGTTTGTATCGTGAGTCCATTCATAAAATGATTTCTTTCGTTGTAAAAGAGCAGACTAATAACACTGGATTTAACTTCTCAAAAGTTTATTATGTTTCAACTTCTTCTAACTTTTGAGAGAGAGAGAGCCCGAATAATCTGTCTTAGCAAGAGGTGTATTTTAACTGGATTCAACTGCGAGTTTTTAGTCCTTAGTAAACTTCTCGTGAACAAGCTTTTCTCAGCCTCTCCTTATCGTCCTTAGCGACTACAGTTCCATACGATCACTGGCCCTCTCCTCCTCCGAACGCGGACGCAAACCAACTGCTCTGCTCGCAGACTCCAACCCAACTCACTCCAAATCCAACTCTAACTGACCTCTTGTGATCCTGTTCGCGGGTCTTAAATAGTATTTCTAAACAATCCTCCAGAAGGTTCCACCCTAGAACGTTCGAGACCTTTCGATTGTTTCGATTTGTTCCAATCTCTCTGGTCACACAGAGTTCACGAAGCTAAGATCAAAGGCTTATTGGTGCCCAGAGGACTGGTTTTTCCTTAATCCTAGACTTATCGTCTGCTTTCTCTCGTTAAAGAGATGTTATCTATCCTATCTACTTTTTCGGTGATTCTAAAAAAGACCACCCAGCAATCTAAGATAGTCGGTAGTACATTTTTCTAAGGTTCTTTTCCAAGTCTGGCACAAGGCCACAAATATAGGTGCTGAAGGGGCAGCGATTATATAACACTCATGTTGGGGATCATGCTGGGTCTTAGAGTGTCGCATGATAGAGACAACAATTGCAGTCGGGTAGCTCTCATGTAATTGACCAATCCCGCCTTTGGCGATAGGGCTCAGTCACACCCCTCACAGATACACACATCATCAGAATTGGCTGGCAGAGTTTCTCGTTTTCGGCACGCACTCCTGAGTTTTGCTCGGTCTACCCTTGCAGCTTCAAACAGTTCTGCACCCCTGTATATCGCAGCCCTCCATTGCCCACGATCAGATCTCGGGGAATCCCAGTTATCAACGGGAATACCAAAGCACACTAGACACTCCTTCACACTATCACAAAACCGTTTTTTGGCTTGTGTTGTAGTCTTTTGCCAAAAAGGAGCTCACCATAAAAAAATTTAATTTAAAAATGTAATTCATACATACATGCATACACACAAATATTTTTAAAAGGATTTACTTTAAAAAGGTGACATCGATATTTAATTAAATTGCTGAAGGGGAGAATAAAGTAATTTCCGGTCCACTTTACAAATGTAATATACATTTCCAGGCCTGAATAGCGCTGAAGTCCTTTTTTAATTATCCAAACTCTTGGTATAATGGACATAACTACTAAATTCTAATTAGGATCCTTCATTAAACAGAAGCATTAATATTATCATGGACAGCTGTGACAGTATTTCAACAATTTCACAGTTGCCTTGTGGACATATACACACACACATGTAGCACGTACATCCAGTTATATCATAAATTTGGTACAGCTCTCTAATTGGTAATTTAAATTAACTCTCACTACTAAGCATACAAGCAATGATCGTTTCCCCGGAAATTTGATCTCTCAGGGACTGTAAAATACATAAACAAACCTATGTACTTAATAGTTTAAAAACAGCAGTCCCGGCTACGGCTGTCAGTGAACGAGCGGATAAGATATCAAGCTACCATACGGTCAGTCTGAGTTCGACCGCTAGCCAAAGATAGCTGTGTCTAGCCACACTGAAGAGGTGTGAAACGCCGAAACACATGTCTGTGGATGACTTATTAATATATATATAAATGTATATATGAAAGTACGTAAATAAACATTGTGTTTATTTGATATGGCTTTTAGCCGACAATTTTTTAAGTAAGCTCCCACAAAGATTAGGAACAAAAGGGTGTGTGTGTGTGTGTGTATATATATATATATATATATATATATATATATATATATATATATAGAGAGAGAGAGAGAGAGAGGATATGTGCTTAATTGAAGTCATACCTAATTTTTGAAAATTAATTAGTTAAATTCATTAATTATTAACTAATCAATTTTCAAAAATTAGGTATGACTTCAATTAAGCACATATTCTCTCTCTCTCTCTCTCTCTCTCTCTCTCTCTCTCTCTCTCTCTATATATATATATATATATATATATATATATATATATATAACATACACCCTTTTGTTCCTAATCTTTGTGGGAGCTTACTTAGTTTTCAACATTTCCTTTGAAGTAGACAGTAGAAATTACTTGTGTTCTTTTATGGGTGGGAGGAAACCTCATGTATTTCGTTATTTTATTCATTTTATCTGCCTTGCACCACTCGTTGCCAACTCACCATCACCTCATTTACATCATCCCTTCATTTCTTACGCCTTTCCCTCTCACCCCCCAACAATACTTTTACCCCTTCACCCCACACCTCTCACCACTTTCCCCTATTCGTAAACACACACCATTTTGCCAAATTTATCACCAAATGTCCACCTTATATACATAGCCATCAAATCCGAAACTCGTGTTTCTCTAATAAACGACCTTATTTTGGCTTAAACGGAACTATTTTCAATCGCGCTCTGATATTTCTACTAATTGCGTTGTCCGGTCATTGGCCGAAGTACGACGCTCTTGTAAATGAAATAGAGAATCTGCGAAATAAGTGGCGACTTTGCGATAAATGCATTCTAGCAAACACAGCTATTAAACGTGTAACAAAATGTGCGACTATTACGTGTAGACATTTCTCGAATTTTTTTTATGTGTAAAGACCGCATTGGGAAGATACTTTATAAAGTGCTCACAAATTTCACTAGACCATTCCATGATTGGCACAAGGCCACCTTTACGACGTATTCTACATATTCGTTGGCAGAATAAAGTGTCCAACACAGTTATGCTGGATTGCGCCGGCATGAACAACATGTTCTTCATTTTCTGTGAGCCTCTCACTTAGTTGGCTTGGACATGTCAGGAGAATAGAAAATGGACGCATCCTAAAAGATCTTTTGTACGGCGAATCCCAAAAGATCTTTTGTATATATATATATATATATATATATATATATATATATATATATATATATTAATTTTTACTTGAAGGCACTTACAACGTATGTATCGCATAAAATTCGATACTTTTTCTTAATAGAAAATGAAATTGACAAGTGTAATCCCGGCAAAGGATCGCCCGGTGTGTAGAATGTCGTACAGACTGTTTGGCTGCGTACTGTGGTCGAGGCGATATAGTGGTTCACTATGCTCGCTGAGATCCCGGTTTCGATTTCTGTCGGAGGGAAATCGTTAGTATATGTCGCTGATGAGACTTAATAAAGTCGAAACAGTCTGTACGACATTCTACACACCGGGCGATCCTTTGCCGGGATTACACTTGTCAATTTCATTTTCTATAAGAAAAAGTATCGAATTTTATGCGATACATACGTTGTAAGTGCCTTCAAGTAAAAATTTAATATATACTTTATTCAGCAACGTTTCTAAAATAAACAAACATCCAAAAATCTTATATATATATATATATATATATATATATATATGAGGGTGGAGAGAAAATATAATAACCTGAAAAGTTCCTATGATGATCTCATATCTGACGTTGGTGACCTTTTTGACCAATGAAGTCAGAGTTCGACAAGAAACACTTGAAGAGTGCCTGTATGTATATAACAATAAAGATGAGGACAACAGTCGAAAAATCCAAATAATACATATTTTGTTTGGATGTCTGTCAGTCTTCCTCTCTCTCTCCCTCTCTTATATATATATATATATATATACCACTATTTAGAGAGAGATAGAGAGAGAGAGTAAGAAAGGAGAGAGTAAGAAAGGGAGAGAGAGAGTAAGAAAGAGAGAGAGAGTAAGAGGAGAGAGGAGAGAGAGAGAGAGAGAGTAAGAAAGAGAGAGAAAGAGAGAGTAAGAAAGAGAGAGAGATATGGGGAGGGAGAGATGGGGAGGGAGAGATGGGGAGGGAGAGATGGAAATTGATTGATGCATCATATATTTTGTTTGTCTGCTTTATATGATATATAACTTTTCTACCATATCGATTATCATTAGTATCCATTTAAATCTGTTTTATCTATATATCTACCCATCTATCAATGTTGCTTTCCTTTTATAAAACCAAAACAACAAAAAAAAAACAACAACATTAATTTGCTGTAAGCATTGAATAATACTTTCACATTCATGATTCATTCATGATTCATTGTATTCAATTTGTAATTTGTTCATCGCACAGACAAAATTTACTACGAAGTCGAATGAATGGGTGGTATATACACTGCGCAGAAAAATAAATGCAACCGGATGTACATTAAAACGGATACGAAACGTTGTCTATGGAACAATAGTCTTAATAAAGATTGCTTCGGAAAATTCAAATGTGGGTCACGTTTTGCTAAAAAAAGTTAAAACTTTCTTATTTAATTTTTGTTTGTTTCTTCAAAGCTACCTTTACTGATTCAATGACTGAGAGCCATCAGCACTGTGTAAGATCCCCCGCCTAGTGGAGCCACCTGTTGGCCGTTGGTGCAGGCCCTGGTGGCTGAGCAGTCCATAACATGCAACACTTTTTCCCTGACATAGGCTAGACAGGAGGTCGGGGAGGCCTGCTCCGATCAATCGGCTGGTCATGTCAAGCCCTAGCACCTATATGATTGTCCCAACCCTATTGCCCTTATGGCAACCCACAAACTGTTTTAATCATATATGATCTAAAAGATGGTAGCTGGGAATCTTAATGTCGTGGGTATGACTTTAAACTTTATCTGATAGTTCTAATTCTGGAGCTCTGGGGAATATGGAGTACCCCTTCATCACAATTATTCCCAGGTCCACTCTGACCCGGAGTGGTTGTACCTATTATGGTTCCATCCATGGGTTAGATAAAAAAAATGAGTTTAAAAATGTGTTTAAAAAATTGAGTACCCATCAAGAATGAATAAAATAAAAACTTCTTCGGCATAAAATAACCCAATGGGTTGCCATGCCCTAAAATCCAACCAACCAAGAGCCACGAAAGCGTTAATTCCATTCCATACATTCATCGCAGAGTTCAACACGTTTCTCACATCTTCTATCGAGTTTTATTAACCCTTTTATAAAAGTAAGAATGAAAAAAAAAAGAAGAATAAAACCGAATTCTTTCATCGATTGGTTGGATGGTGAATATATTTCCGATTGAAGTAGTTTGACAAAGTTCTATATTTGACACAGCCTCAAGATACTTGGCTTTTCATTTTGAAAAGAGAAAATACAGAACCGAACTCTGTGGTCGGAAAGCGGCTGTATCTACAAATTTGTCCTACTCAAATCGAGAACCAACAAAATTTTGTGCTATGCTGAGATATTTCTGGGTTAATGTTCGAGCCCGGAAATCATGCCTGAACAAGGTTCCTCATGTGATAAGAGTCTTGGAGATGCTATGGCATCGTTTCATTATATATATATATATAAAGTAAGTAAAGTCGACGGGGCGGCCTAAAGTCGGTATCAGCCAGTCAGCGAGGGAGTCTATCCCCTTTTTTTAGCGCTAGACCAGGGAGATTGTTTTTAGCATCTCAGGTGGAGTGCCACACCTACCATCAGCTCCTTACTTTACCGCACAGATCCCTGTGCTACTCATACGCTGAGTTGGCGAGGACCGGTATCGAACTAGGAACCTTGTGGCTTCTAGCCGAACGCTCTACCGACTGAGCTAACCGGTCATATATATATATATATATATATATATATATATATAATGGACCGGGTTATATATATATATATATATATATATATAAGATGGTTAGTAAGTATTGAAATATGAAAAATAAATATTCTGAGGTTATGTTGATTTATTAATTATTAACTAGTTCTGCCCATGTACGAGTGTTTCGGCTTTTAAAGATATTCGATGTATTAATCATCATCAATATCTTTAATATTATCCTGATGATGGTTAATATATCCAAAACTGAAAAGGTGGAACACGGCAGAACGATTTATTCATTCATAAATAAACCCATCTCCAAAATATTTGATTTTAATATATATATATATATATATATATATATATATATTGATTTTAATATATGTGTGTGTATATATGTGTGTGTGATGGGCACAGGATGGTCCTCGACCTGGTAACGAATAGAATGTCCTTGGGCCATAAACAATACTTACTTTCCAACATTATTCATCCTGTAGTTCATATTTAACACCTTGATTGTTTTTTTTTTCTTTCTATTCTTGTCCTTAATGTTGTTTTTGTTGTTGTGACTATTTCTATTTAAGCTCGCAAAGGAAATGAAACAGAGGCTTCAAATGAAGAAGGACTGAATGCTACTGTAGGATGTTCCAAACTACTACAACGGAAGAATACAGTAATACATAATCATTATCATATATATATATATATATATATATATATATATATGTAAACACGGTTTGTTTTGAATGGCTTTTTGCCGATAATTTTAGGGAGAATAAGTGCTTAATTGGAGTCGTACCTAATTTTGAAAATTAATTAATTAATATGAATTAGGCGGGAATACCTATTAAATGTATGGCTAAACAAATCGAGAAAAATCAATCTCTGTATGTACATTTCGGCCTATTAGGCCTCATCAGCAGAGCTATAGATCGGAAGACCGCCCTGTGCGTGATTTGAAACCGGACTGCCAAGCTGACAGGCCGATCCCATAACCTCTACACTAAACGGACTTCTTAGATTTTATGATTTGTTTACTCCAATTAAGCACGTATATATATATATATATGTGTGTGTGTGTGTGTGTGTGTGTGTGTGTGTGTATAAACAAATCTAGCTATTTTCAGCCGACAGTGTATTTGGGAGAATATGTGCTTTTAATTGAAGTCAGACCTAATTTTTTGAAAGTTAATTCATTTATGGTTAGTTAGGCGTGTGTGTGTGTGTGTGTGTGTGCGCGCGCACATGCATGTTCTTAAATGTGATATCAATTTCCTCTATTTTCTAGTATTAATCTGATTGTTATATATGTCATTTTAACTTCTTTTTATAAAGAATTTAGTGTTATATATATATATATATATATATATATATATATATATATATATATATATATATTGGTAATTTTTCCGAGATGAAATAAAGGAAAATAAACAGGCTCAATTACAAATGTAAGAGCTGTATTTATTAAATATAACTGTTTATACAGGGGTTTTAGGGTAAAGATAATGAAAGGGTTTTTATCATATTATTTTTAGACATTGAACTACTATACAATAGCTCTTAAGTAAATATATCAAACATTATAATAATTGAATTATCATATTGTGGTATAGGTCCTGTTATTATAGTAATAATAATATAGAAATAGCTTTGAACAGTGTTTGTTATCTTTATATTCTTCCGTTTTAAATTCGAATTTAATCGACTATAGAATTTTTTTTAATAACGAAAAACTTTAAAAAAAAAAAAAAAATACTTGTCTGTGTCTATGTTGTTTTTAACAATCAGCAAAACCACCGAAATCAACAAAAAAAAAGAGATTTTTTCTTTGCGTCTAATTAGAATCATTATGTTTTGTAGGTTACAGTAAACTTCTTCTCTTCTGTGACAAAAAAAAACTCTACTTTTATATTTTGCAAAAATTTAATACCATTCATTTGTAAAAAAAAAAAAAAAAAACGTACACAAATTGGTACAAAAAAAAAAAAACATGAAAGTCTCTTTGAGTTGAAAATTGCGTCTTTTTATCAGAACGTATAATTAACGTCAAGATTTTATCGAACTCTTCAACTTTGTGAGGTGTGTTTTGTGAAGTTAAAATTCCCACAGACTTCGGCCTTTATGAATTCTAATCCTCACATTCTATATTTATAGATTAATGAAGTAAAAGAATAATCAAAATCTACACATTTTGATCAAATATAATTTCGTTTGTCTTAATGAAATAAGAACATTTACACAATCTGCCCACAAGTAAAACAATAAAATTGAATAAAAAGCTGAAATGCCATTTAAGTATCAATTTTAAAAATCGCTGCTAAGCATTTGAATAAGAATTAGGCAAAGAATAACAAATAGATATATTGAACAATAATCAACAGGATTTGAAAAAGTTATATATATATATATATATATATATAATATATATATATAAAAATGGAAATTGGAAATGAATCCGACA
Organism: Doryteuthis pealeii; assembly: GCA_023376005.1. Taxonomy (NCBI): domain Eukaryota; kingdom Metazoa; phylum Mollusca; class Cephalopoda; order Myopsida; family Loliginidae; genus Doryteuthis; species Doryteuthis pealeii. The sequence goes on along the minus strand of CM042137.1, from coordinate 131,798,907 downwards.
ATATGACGAAGAATGAATAAAGAAATGAAAGAACAGAATGGATAATAAAAGATGAATTTAATCAATATCACTTACACATGTGTTTCGGTCAGTTCATCTGTGTAAAAATATTCCGCACACAGAGAAGATTGGACCTTCATCAGAGTGAAATTTTATTTTGAAATTTTATCTTTCAAAATAAAATTTCACTCTGATGAAGGTCGAATCTTCTCTGTATGCGGAATATTTTCACACAGATGAACTGACCGAAACACATGTGTAAGTGATATTGATTAAATTCATCTTTTATTATCCATTCTGTTCTTTCTTTTCTTTATTCATTCTCATATATATATATATATATATATATATATATATATATATATATATATATATATATATATATATATATATATATATGTGTGTGTGTGTATGTGTGTGTGTGTCTGATGAATATATATTTATCTATATTATATATACTAGCAAAGGTATGAGCACCCTGGGCGCAAGTATTCAAGTTTTAGTGTAATAAAATATTGATTTAAATTAGACTCACAAAAGTAAATAAGAACGAATATAAAAACATTACATTTATTTTAACATTATTTTAATTGATTTCTATAAAAAATGATAGATAGGATTTTTTTTTTTTTTTACATTTAAGAATAATATGATAGAAGTAACAGCAAATAATCATTTATTAGATATTGTTAAATTATTCCCACCATTTACTATGTAAATCTTTATTTCTTAGGGATATATAACACATATTTCAAAATTTTATATGCATTAATAATATGTGCAGTTTTGCGGCAAATCTAACTCAAATAGACTTTAAAAGAAACATCGTTAATAAATGTGATACTAATTATCAGTAAATGATGACTATTTCATAATCGTTGAGGATATAATTTAAATAACTAAGAAAATTGTGAAGTTGGTGGTAACATAGTTTCGGTTACAGACAGAAACGGAATCTCCATTATAATATATATATATATATATAACCCTTCAGCCTTAGGTAGGTAACCAGTCTAGGAGAGGGATAACTCTGAATTCAAAATTCCCTCCAGCTATGGGTTAAATAGTAAGACATACTGGGCCCTTTAGCCTTGGGTGGGTAACCAGTCTAGGAGAGGGATAACTCTGAATTCAAAATTCCTGAGGTCGGTCGTTGATTGGGTTTGTGGCAACCCTTGATGCACCAATTCTTTCCTATCGACTGAGCCAAAAAGTGTGGATGGTCCAACACAAGCCTTCACCACTATAAACAAATCACTGTGTGGGTGTTCATTGTATGTGTGTGAACCCTTATGCGTCGAAAATCGACGAGAGATTCCATAATAATATATATATATAAAGGGAACATTTTGGTTGTTTTAGTAGCATGAAATAAATGAAGATCAAAAACAAAAGGATGAATATTGTTTTCTAAATTCTATTTATTTACCATTCGTGGGTCATCCTTCTTTCTCAAAGGTTTAAGATAAACTGACTGTTCCTTTCACTTATCTGTACTGTTGGGATCACGTGGTGCCCTGTCCAGCCTGGTAATATCAACAGCATAATCCCCCTCTTTCTCTACAGAAATATGTCATGTGGAATGTTTTGGTAAAAACCACTAAATATTTCTTGTTTATGATCTTCAAGTTTAAACGTTCAATTCTTCTTGGTATTTTTCGCATATAGAGGTCCAGGGAACTGCTATAAACCATTTAGAGAAACTGCAATAAATCTTCCTAAACGAATAAGCAAAAAACAAACAATCACTAAAACCAATAATCCCCCTGAAGTTGAACAGTGGCATGGTTGAAAGTGCTTGGGTAAAATATATGATTTGAATTTACCGCTGGAAGTGTTTGCAAACCGTAAAATATTTACTGTACTCTATACACGAAAATAAAGAGCAGTCACAAAAGAAAAACAGGAAAAACTCACGACTCACGGTTTCACGCAGATAAGCTAATATGCAACACGTCTAACAACAAAAATGATAACCGAGAAATATTTTTGAACAGTCGCTGGTTTTTCATATTCTTCAGTTTTATGTTCGATTTTTACTAACAAAATGAAATCTTTAGAAAAATAAAGAAAATATCACGTGTTGAATGCCTGTACACCTGAGGATCGAGAGGGTGTAGTTCTGTGTCGTGAGTTGTTTTTCTGTATCATTATTATCCTATTTTATAATTAAAACTGATAGATAAATTGATAGATAGGGTTATAGAAAAGACAAAGAGCAATAATATATTTTATAATATAGTTTAATAAAGTAATTAGTACAACGTTTGATGTATGTTTACACAAGAGCTATTGCCAAATAGTTCAATATGTAAAAGTATAATAATCTTGATTTAACTATCTCTATCTCTCTCACTTTCTTTTCCTTATTATTATTTCGATTGAAACACATTAGCATTATCTCTCTCACACACTCACTCTCCATATATTTTCCTACTCTTTCTTTCCTTTCTTTCTTTATATTTTTCTGTATATCATGACCTTTTTCTACTTTTTCTTTATAATAAAAACGGAATGCTTCATTATTTATCTGAGGTGACAACACACATAGACATAAGAATTGGCCAGGTACATATATTTGTGTATCTTTTAGTTTTCTTTAATTTATTATTATTATTATTATTTGCAATACATTATATATAAACAAGCGTAAATGAGACTTTCACAAAATCTATTTTAAATGTATTCATTATGCGAAGCAAAAAGAAAAATACTGAAAAGAATATTCATAACAGAACTTTCTCTATTGATTGACTGTTGTCTGAAGCTGTACAAGTGTGTGTGCCCATGTGTGTGTGTGTGTGTGTGTGTGTATATATATATATATATATATATATATATATGTATATATTCATTTATATATATATATATATGTATATATTATTTATGTATATATATATATATATATTTCATTTATGTATATATATATTCATTTATGTATATATCTAGATCTATATATATATTCATTTATATCTATATATATATATTCATTTATGTATGTATCTATATCTATATATATATATTCATTTATGTATGTATCTATATCTATATATATATATTCATTTATGTATAGATCTATATCTATATTATTTATGTATAGATCTATATCTATATATATATTCATTTATGTATATATCTATATATATATACATATATATATACATTTACAAGCGTATATATATAACATTTATTTATCTATTATATATACATTATGTATATATATATATATATATCTATATATATATATACATTTACAAGCGCGTGCCCACGTATATATATACATTTATTTATCTATTCACATATATACATTTATGTATATATATATATATATATATATATATATATATATATATATATATATACACATTTACAAGCGCGTGCCCACGTATATATATACATTTATTTATCTATTCACATATATACATTTATGTATATATATATATATATATATATATACACATTTACAAGCGCGTGCCACGTATATATATACATTTATTTATCTATTCACATATATACATTTATGTATATATATATATATATATATATATATTTACAAGCGCGTGCCCACGTATATATATACATTTATTTATCTATTCACATATATATATATATATATATATATATATATATTTACAAGCGCGTGCCCACGTATATATACATTTTTATATTATATACATATATAATATATATATATATATATATATATATATTTACAACAAGCGCGTGCCCACGTATATATATACATTTATTTATCTATTCACATATATACATTTATATATATATATATATATATATATATATATATATATATATATACATTACAAGCGCGTGCCCACGTATATATATACATTTATTTATCTATTCACATATATACATATATACATATATATATATATATATATATATATATATATATATATATATATATATATACATTTACAAGCGCGTGCCCACGTATATATATATCATTATTTATCTATTCATATATATATATATTTATATATTTAGAAGAGTGCGTGCCCACGTATATATTTATTTATCTCTATATAAATATATATATATATATGTGTGTGTGTGTGTGTGTGTGTGCGTGTCTCAATGCACCTAACTATAAATGCCTGTTTCATCGTCATTACACGTGATATAGTGTGATAGTGTGTTTATATTTAGCTGTACAAGATGTATTGTTTTTCTTTTTTTTTTTAATGTGTTTTTACTTTTTCATTGTCTCAATTACAATACGTTGCGTCTCGGATTCAAATGTGTTTGTTGTTTCGACGTCCAGTTTTGCGTATCATTATTAACTTGGGAAGTTTGCATAAATAGCTGCCATTTTTATGACATCTGAGTCACTATCAATTCTGTTGGTGAACACGGATCTGGTTTCATTTTAGTTGTCTCAGTATATATATATATATGTTCTTTTTGAGTATAATGCATACAAATATTATAGTTACTCTCTTATGAATATATATATATATATATATATATATATATATATATATATGGGAGGGTTGTGAAGGGTGGTCCAGCATCACTGCTGAGTTCTTCAGAGGCACCATAGTTCTGGAATATCTCTTGACAAATTGAGATGATCCTCTTCGCAGCGCCATGTAAAGACTTGTGTAGACTGATCATTTTTGAACTGTGTTGCAATTTGAAACTACATCTCAGGATCCAGACTTGGTAAGTGGTTTAAATAGCAGGTTGGGCTATTTTACTATGTGACATGGTCAAGTCTATTTCCAGGATTTTGATTGGCTGGTGGTTTTAGGATGGACATTTTTGTCCATATATAATGAACACTTAACCATGTTCTGTCATTTGGTATAGAGTGTATTCGGTTTTCGGTTTGTCGTTTTGTATGGTGACTGGACGCTAGACACAGCCTTCCTGTGAAGATAAGTATGATGTTCATTCTACAATATATATATATATATATATATATATATATATATAAAATTAAATTGACATGCTTTGCTATAAGGACAGTTTCATGAGAAATAAATTTCGCATAAACGAAGTTTGTATGTGACATATACACCTCTACATCCCCTGCATTCAGCACAAACTCTACATCTAAAAAAACTGCCATATTACACTACTAAATAAACCCCGAATATTTTCCGTAATATATTTGTAGAAAAAATAAACATAAATTCATCTAAAGGTAAATAAGTATTAAAAGATTTTGTGAGAATTTGACTCACAAAATTTTCATAGAATTTAAAAAAATACTGTGATGTCAGTAGTGACGTAGTTTCGGTTATAGACAAAAAGAAACCGAATCTCAATTATTATTAGACGAGCAAAAAAAAAAAAAATCCCCCGGGTGGCGTAAAAATTATTTTTAAAGATATCACCAGATCGGGGGGGGGGGGGTAAAATCAATGAGGACTGTCTAAGGTTTCAGGCCCAAATTTTGAGTGTATATAATACAAGGTTGTTCTTTATTCTATGTAGTGGGGATTTTGGGTAATGTGACGTAAGCAGTGTCGTAGTTTCGGTTACATACAAATAGAGACCAAATATCCATTATATATATATATATATATACCCAAAGCATTATTACCACTAATTCAAAGCGCCCTAGTAGTATTTTACAGTACCGCCAGTAATGCCGAATAGAAATGCAGTCTCGTCGTGTTATATTCACAAGTTTCCCGCCCATGTAAATAAGCGCAGTGATGAAGTGTTAATTCAATGATGTCAGATTTCAATCAACCAATGAAATGATGACGTCAACACACTGAATGTGAAATTAGGTGTGATATTCATGAAACGTGGACTTGGGCTTCACTTGAACAATGTCAGTGCAGATGAGTCCAATCATGAAACATTAATTTGATGTTGTTAGATTTGAATTAACAGATCAGATGACAACGGCGATGGAAACGAGATGATGACAGACAAAGGACAATGCTCTACAGGATTCAAGTTTATTACTTTTTTGAAACTGGTAATACGTGCCAACAAAGGAATTCTTTGTTCTGTGGTCAAATCCTGGCACTGTTTTATCAAAACACAACTATCCTTTAGTTTTCTGTATTTTTAGATGAGGTTTGATGTTAATTATTTTCATGTTTCGGACTGTTGTTCTCATCTTTATTGTGGTATGTAAAATCCCAACGTTTCGACCACTGTATCATCCGGCCTTCCTTTGTTACATAATCTATGCGGTTGCATAATATTATTGTCAATCCCCTGTATTTCTAGAGGGATGGCCCTTTTCATATCACGGGCGGGACTTTCCATGGAATAGTACAGAAAGCCCGCCAAATTACGTGAAGTCACGTGGGACCTGGTTTGGTCCTCAGTTTTTCAGTTTGACGTCGGGCAGAGATGTTTCTGCCTTAACTAGAACTCACACTGCATACGCGCGCTATGTTAGTCAGATAAATAGTTACATGAAATGTTAGTTAAGTAAATAAAAGTTTAAGAAAAATAACACGGTCTTGTCATTAATGAATGTCTTGGTAACAAGACTGAAATTGAAGAAATGAGTTAATTGCGACCGACCAGCAAGTGAAATTATGTTAGAAGAGACCTAGAAGAACTTAAGATGTCAAAGATGACAGAAGAAGAATAGAAGTAAGAAGTAATGAGAAGGATATACAACACCTTGCATGTTCGTAACATCCTTTGTTAAAAAAAGGTTCCATTACAATAGTATTTTCATAGTTGTTTTTTTTTATTCATTTATATTTTGATTTTAAATTAATTTAAGCAAAATGTCAAAACCAAAGTAGCTAAGCTGACGCTACAAATTGAAATTTCATTCAAAGAAGGTTACTCCCAAAAAGAAGAAGCTGAAGATTTCTAGAGAAGTGTGCAATATTCATGACAAAGGCAGTTATAAACTAGCGCAAATGTTGACAGAAAACGAACTGGAATTACAAAAGGTGTTGTTAAAGATAAACACTTGATTATTGAGAGCAAAAGACAAAGAAGGAAAACTGCTTCAAATTTGAGTACTGAACTTAATTCTTATCAACAGCAACCATTGTCGCTCTTAATTATGAAAAACAATTGACTTTGATCAATGGGAATCACGGGGTGCATAGCGCTTAAGATATCCCAGTTATGAAAAGTGAATAATCAGAAAAGATTGTTCTTGGCATAAAAGCAGAAATCGACATTGAAAGAGTTTTAAAATGTTGTGTGATCAGATGAGTCAAAATTTGAATTTTTTGGAGAGTGTTTGTGGGAAGGAAGCTTGAAGAAAAACTAAAGAATTCTATTTTGTATCACTTAACCTGATAAATAAAAAAAACGACTTCAATTCTCCAATGATTTTCATCGGAGCAGGTGACCCACCTGCTCCGATGAAAATCATTCAACTCTAAATATCTGAAAGATAGGAAGCAATTCTGCTCTCTTGTCAGTGTATTCTACAACCCCAGCCGACAGGGCATATAAAACACTGGTGGATTAGTTATTGTTTTGTAATTTAGTATCTAATTAATTTATTTTGGGGTTAATAGGAATCAGATTTGGTTACAAGGGCTGCATCAAGTAAGTATATTGAGAAAATATGTACATTGTAAATAAGAGTTTTATCGCTTCTTCCAGATATTTACTGCCTAGGAATTAATTTTAAGTATCGATATAATGATACTGTTGTTCCTAAAATACTAAAAATAGTTTGTTGGTGGATCTGTTATGATCTAGGGATATGTTGTCGTTGGGGGTGGGGCTGGAGATTGGAAACAGGTCAAGAGAATAATGAAAATAAGAACATTCAATTTTGCAAAGACATCTTATTCCATCTGGTTAATGCATCGTTGAAAAAAATCACTTTTAACAAAACAACGACCCAAAACACCTTATTAAATTATGTCAAAGTTACGTTGAATAAAACAAAGGAAAACAATTTTGGAATTTATGAATTGATCGCCACAATCTCCTCATCTCTTTTTAATTCCTTCTGTTTTTGGCTTCTGAGACTGCATTCATCTTGAGTTGGTTGAGCCGGCTCCATCCAACGAATTCATCTGTGGTTATTTCATTGAACGAGTAGCAAGGAAATAGAAAATTTAGAAGCTTTCCCCAAACCCTGCATGCATATCCTGGTCACGGGAAGGAGATGCCCTTGTTTATCACAGATTTTCCATAGACGCAGGGAAAGGTACGCCAAAAGTCATTGATTCATGACGATGATGGATACGCCCTTTGAATTTGGGCCAGGTTGTGGCCCTAATACAAATGGGTGCCACACCTGTCCACCTTGGATGACCCTACCAGGAACTTAAGTTACCGACGGCATGGCTCTGACACTACCAGCTTTACACAACCCAGTAGCGATTAGGAGCAGTTGGACTTTAGAAATAATGTGCAAGATAGCCGTTGAGCAAAGAGCTCCTTCGCTCTTTTACAGGTCTTATTTTTCGTTCAGCAGGGTTTATAGCCATTCTTCTCACCAGAAAAAAAATTGTGGATTGACTCATTTAGTCGTTGATGATCCGACTATAAAACATGTAGTAATGAGTTACATAGTACCAGGAGCACATTGACCAACCTATCACAGTTTCCAACTCAATTAGTTTAGGATGAATTGGATTGATTCGCAGAATATACACAAAGAGTAAGAGGGAACATTTTCAGTGTTTGAAGAATGTTTGGGAATGTATGCCATCTACTTTTTAAAACACTGTTGGAAAAATGCCAAGAATTTTGAAAAGTAGTAATTAAGACAGGTGCTAGTGTTGTTGATGAAAACAATATATGATGCTGTTGTATACTTTTTTTTTAGTTAAGTGTTTATTTTTTGTCAAACGAAAAGCAAATACACTCTAGTTACTGAAAACTCATCTTTTAATTTAAAAATATCCCATTTTAAGATGTTTTTACAAAGAAATTCAGGGGAACCACAAAAGTTTTGCCTGCAGTATATATATATATAGATATATAAAGTAATTGGTAATTTGCTTGAAGCATTGTTAAGAATGTTATGATATATTAATGATTTGAACGCAATTACAATGCGTATAAAAAATAAAAACAAAAAGATGTTATATTTGTCTTGTCGATTTCAAAGAAACTTTATCTTCAGAGACGAATGTCAGAAATTTCTGATATTCGTCTCTGAAGATAAAGTTTTCTTTGAAATCGATAAGACAAAAATAACATCTTTTTGTTTTTAGTTTTTATACGCATTGTAATTTCCTTCAAATCATTAATATATATATATATATATATATTAAATGAAAGTTATGAATCAAATAATCCTAATTAAGCCTACTAAAATCAAGGTAGATCAAGTGCCTCATCAACCAAAAGTCTATCATTGTTTCTATAATCATATTTCGTGTCTTTTGAGAGAGCTAATATTTGTGTGTATTTGATCAGATATAGATTTTGTAACAAATTTAGGAACATATTGTTTTTACTTACCCCGAAAAGAAATTCCTTCATTACTATGTGCGTTCCAAAAATTAAAAGCCAGAAAAATTGGAACTTACCTGCAAATATAAAAGAAAATGTATAAATAAAAATTGATATAGACAAATATTTCATTCATTTAATAAATGCATTGTTTTTAAGTTGAAGAAAAACAACTAACTGGGTAAAAATGATTTATATCAGATAGGAATACTTGATATTATATAACCTTGTGCAAACAAATTAATAATAATAATAATAATAATAATAATAAGGGTTTGGAAAGTTTGGAAATCAGAGGAAGGATTGAAACCATTCAGAACACTGCACTGGTTCAATCTGACAGAATACTCAGAAGAGTCCTGGAGACCTAAGGGACTTGCTGTCACTCAGACTCCATGTAAAGACCATCAGCTAATGCCGATGTGAAAACTCAAAAAGAAGTAAATAATAATAATAATAATAATGATAATAATATAGATAAATTGTGCGATTTAAAAATGAATGCAGTAGAATTATATAGTCATGATTATGAAGAAAATATCAAATTAGGAAAAATGGGACAAAATGTGAGGTAAAGTTATGGAAAAAAGTAAATAACGAACACAGACAATTACATTCAATTAACATTTCACCTCTGTTGGTCTTAGAAGCTTCATCGGAATAAATATTATTGTTTAAAAACAGAATGATATATAGACGATGAAAAGGTAAAAGGAGGAGGCGATGAAAGTAGATGGAGAAGGAGGAGGTAAAACAGGTTGCCATAGATGTAGGTAGTCTGACAAGTTCAGGTGAGGGATAGTAGAATGAAAGAGTTTAGGGTAATTGAGTCAGTAAGTGATTAGTGAAAGTTTTTCGTGTGTGTGGGAAGAGAATATGTTATTTCAGAAATTCTGAATGTTTCATATTTCATTCGTTTCGACGTTTCTGTGATTTTGAGTTTCTTGTATTTTCAACCGATTATAATCCAATTATGATTATAATAAAATATTTACAAATTAATCAGATTGGCATCAAATAACCCATTTGGGGTTGCTATGCCTTTAAACCAACCAATCCACACCAAACAATACGGTATAAAAGCATACAGTTGAATATCTTCCAGATGTATCCCTTGTTCTTATACACTGTTTTTCCCTAGGCAAACGATTCGGGACTCTATTGTGTCACTGTAATGGATTTGGTTTGGTTTGGTTGGGTTTTATGGCATGCCAACTCCTTGGGTTATTTTATGCCGAATACCGCTATTGGTAAAAAAATGTTTAATGCCGACAAAGTTTTGAAATAATTTCATTTTTAATAGATAATACAATTTTGTTTATAAACTCATGCTTTCTATTTAACCCATAGATGGGACCCTAACAGGTACTATCACTCCAGGGCTGAGAGGATCAGGGAGCAATGGTGATGAAGGGGTGCTCCACATTCCCTAAACATCCAAAACTGGAACCTCACCATCAGATAGAGTTTAACGTCATTCCCAGGACATACTGTAATGGAGTCACAATTTAAGATGTGTTCGGTCGGCTCTATTATTTAAAAGATGAAAAGCTGCCTAAATAGATTTTTAAGATAAATAATTGGTGGCCAACTGATCAAATAAGAGTCTCTTTCAGACTGATTCGTCTAGGTTATTGACCCACGCATATCATATATGCGCTAGAAGGCGGTGGCTGAGGGTCATAGTGTCCTGGGTATGAGGTTAAACTGCATGTAACGGTGATGTAATATACATGGTGATGTTCCAGTTTTGGATTTCTGGGGAGTGTGGAGTACTCTTTCATCGCCATTACTCCCATGTCCACTCGGAGTGGAAGTACCTATTAGGGTCTGATTAAAAAAATTGAACACCCATCAAGAACGCGGCATGAAATAACCCAACAAGGGTTGACATGCCGTAAAATTCAACCAACCAGCCAACCTACCACCTCCCCCAGCGGGTGGGAAATAACGAAACTGCAACTCGAGACTCAATTCGGGAATTTACCAGTGACTGGTAAATAGAGCCTAGCAAACAATATACATTTCGAATATGTTTGCATATTCATGTGAATTCGACTATAGTCGCACACGGCACGGCTCGACGCTAGGAATTCGACTATAGTTTAACTCGCCAATTAACTGATAAATACTGAAGCGTGAACTCTTACTTATTTCTATTGTTAATAATCAATGAATAAAAGATTAACCAAGAACTCGTTAACTACGGAAATGAGAATTATTCAAGCTGACAATCACCAATAAAATGCTTGCCGAATTCGTTCAAAGATAGAATTAGATCTTTCTGTGTCTGGCGAGAGAAATCCTTTTGAATCAGTTTGTAAGGAATTGTCTGGATTTGTTTGTGAGGTTACTGATTTTGTCGTAGAAGTTCAGATATCTTTTATCTATGAGAATTGTATCCATAAATAACGTGTGGATTATTTATGTTGGGATTAACACCTTTGCCACGGATCAAAGTATTTGTGAGATAGCATTAAGGTCGCTCCCAAGTCCTCAATCCTAGATCAATTCAATATCTGTGCGCTCTGCAAAATACGCAAAACAAATATATAAACTGAGTCGCATCCCATTTTGCTGAGGAGTAAGGGTTCACTGTTTTGAGGGTTGTAGTGGACAGATTTAGAGAACTATTTGCAATGTGAGCGATGAAGTTTGGTGATCTGTCCGAAGTTATGAGAAGAGTATTATCACAAAACAAAAATGTGCGGAAAAGGAAAGTTTGTCTTGAATTCTATCCGAATTTTTGAGATCAGGAATTATGATTATTATACAACGAGTTACTCGGACTATTAACCTCATCTTGGTCGTTATAGTCATAACAAGTCGGCTGTTTAGACCTCCGGTCTTTTTCAGATGTATGTCGTACTCGGTAACCTTCTAGAATAGTCTTGAAAATACTGATTACAACAACACTATACAGTGAAAGTTTGACTTACGAGTTTTTGAGTTACGAGCTCACTCTGGAACGGATTAATGGCATTTCAGTTTATTTCAATGGGGAAAATTTCTGGATGTAGCTATATCAAGTACTGAAATTTCACAGGTACCAATAATTGTGACCAGGACTGTTTTTTTTTAAATGGTCACTACTTTTTTTTTTATTTTACTAATACGCCTACACTACGTACTTCGAATATCATTAGATCCTATAAAAGAAAAAGACCTCACACTAAAAAAAGGCAAAAAGCAGGTGATATTCCGCACAGAATATTACAGATACTGACTACGCAGATGATCTGGCAATTCTTGCAAATACACCTGCAGATGCCGAATGCCTGCTAATAGTTGGAGAGAGGAGCACGGAACATTGACCTCTATGTGAACTGATGAAACTGAGTTCATGTGTTTTAAAAAGGAAGGAGGCATCTTCACACTCGACGGTAACCCTCTATAATCGGTGGAACAATTCACGTACTTAGGTAGTAATATCTCATCCACAGAAAGCGATGGTAAAGCACGTACAGGAATTTCGTTTCAGTTAGGTCACCAGCAAAAAAGCCTTAGGGATCCAAAGTTGCGAATTTCAGCTTTAGTATAATAATAGATATATACACAAAAATATATACATACATATATACACACAAAAAAAAATATATATATATATATATATACACACACACACATATATATGCACAAAAATATATACATATATATACACACACACACATATATATATATATACAAAAATATATACATATATATATTATATATATACACACATACACACACACACACACACAACCTTGAGGTTTATTTCCGCTGTCGTTTATCGCAAAAGATTTATACACACACACGCAACCACACACCTAAAAATGCACAATGCTTCCTTTCTATACACACACTTACACCGTCCCATGCTCACACCCTAATAAAAAAAAGAATATTTGATGTCATATTTCAAACCGTCCCTTTTTTAAACCTCAACATTTTTTTTTAAACTGACTTCAGTCTGTTTAAAAAAAAACACTCGCTTTTCTCGTTATTCTGTGATAAAAAAATTCTTATTACCTTCCATATACCAACGAATTCCCTGAAGATGATCTAATTAATAGATCGAAACACTGCAGCGTCGGCCAATAAACTCGCCACTTAACCCATTTAAACCTGTGTTTTTTCATTTTTCTAATATACAATTATATATATATATATATATATATATATATATATATATGTGTGTGTGTGTGTGTGTAAGCAGGAAATTTTACTCGAATCACTTTCAGCCATCATATATATATATATATATATATATATATATATATATATATATCCATCCATATATATGCATATCCATATATATGCATATACACATGCATATATGTATACACATATGTATACACATACATATATGTATACACATATATACATACATATATGTATACACATACATATACGCATACATATATGTATACATATATACACATACACATACATATATGTATACACATACATATACATATGTATACACATATATGTATACACATACTATATATATGTATACACATATATATATATATAATATACCTATATATGTATATGTATCACACACATATATATATAATATACCTATATATGTATACACACACATATATATATATATACCTATATATGTACACACACATATATATATAATATATATATTATACACACACATATATATATAATATACCTATATATGTATACACACACATATATATATATATATAATATACCTATATATGTATACACACACATATATATATATATAATATATACTATATATATTATACACACACATATATATAAATATACCTATATATATGTATACACATATATATATATATATACACACAATATATATAATATACCTATATATATGTATACACACATATATATATAAATATACCTATATATATGTATACACACATATATATATAAATATACCTATATATATGTATACACACATATATATATATAAATATACTATATATATGTATACACACACATATATATGTATATATATATAAATATACCTATATATATGTATACACATATATATATATAAATATACCTATATATATGTATACACACATATATATATAAATATACCTATATATATGTATATACACACATATATATATAAATATACCTATATATATGTATACACACATATATATATAAATTACCTATATATATATATGTATACACACATATATATATAAATATACCTATATATATATATGTATACACACATATATATATAAATATACCTATATATATATGTATACACACATATATATATAATATACCTATATATATATATACACACATATATATATAAAATATACCTATATATATATGTATACACACATATATATATAAATATATATATATATATATATATGTATACACACATATATAATATATATACCTATATATATGTATACACACACATATATATATATATAAATATACCTATATATATATGTATACACACATATATATATATAAATATACCTATATATATATGTATACACACACATATATATATAAATATACCTATATATATATATGTATACACACACATATATATATAAATATACCTATATATATATATATACACACATATATATATATAAATATACCTATATATATGTATACACACATATATATATAAATATATATATATATATATACACACATATATATATAAATACCTATATATATATATGTATACACACATATATATATATAAATACCTATATATATATGTATACACACATATATATATATATATATATATATATATATATATATATATATGTATACACTATATATATGTATACACACATATACCTATATATATGTATATATATATATATAAATATACCTATATATATGTATGCACACACATATATATATATATAAATATACCTATATATATGTATGCACACACATATATATATATAAATATACCATATATATATTATACACACATATATATATATAATATACCTATATATATGTATACACACATATATATATAAATATACCTATATATATGTATATATATATATATATATATATATATATATAAACATATATATATGTGTGTGTGTGAGTGTGTAAATTAGATTTGAGTATCTTCCTTTCCCTCTCTATTAGCCTGACCGTCTGCCCGAAAACGAGACTATATTTCCCCCACAATTACTTAATGATCTTTTCTCCCTGAAGATTTCCTTTTGACAAAATGTGTTGAGAATGAGAAACCACTTTAATTTGCCTGCCGTTCTCTGGCATTGCCGTCCTCCTCATGTCCAGCCTGAGTCGGATGACAGCTCTGGGCCTAAAGTGAACCGGCAACCTACTGTTCACTCAGTTCAATCTATTCGCTGTCACGTGCTGCTAATCTGTTCGTTCGTTTCAAATGTCGTCGCCCCGCCAGACACGGCGCAAAATGCACGGCCCGATCGATCGGGCCATAACAGCCAAACCCAAAGGCGGAGAAGAAGACTGAGAAAGACAGAGATCATGTGCAGCAACACCATTTGTGTGAGACTCTGTGCGTACAATTTATTAAATCTTCGTCGTTGGCTTTTTTTTAACGTTACGTATTTGCGACGACTTATGCTTATATATATGATGAGTCGAAATATATATATATCTGAGGCGTTGATTGATTATAAAGGTTGGTTGGTTGGATTTTACGGCATGTCAACACTTATTGGGTTATTTCATGCCGAAGATATTTTGTTTTATTCATTCTTGATGAGTACTCAATTTTTTTTCAAACTCAATTTTTTCAAATACTTTTAAAAACTAATTTTTTATTTAACGCATACATAGGAGCCTAACATGTACTATCCGACCGGGTCAGAGTGGACCTGGGAGTAATGACGATAAAGGAGTGCTCGACATTCCCCAGAGCTCCAGAATTAGAACCATCAGATAGCGTTTATACCCAAGATACCACTCCGGGTCAGAGTGGACCTAAGATTAATGTCAATAAAGGGATACTTCCACACTCTCCAGGGTTTTTATAACTGGAGCCTAATCATCAAATGCTGTTTTGTGTTCCACTCAGGACACCCCGTTTTAGGGGAATATGGGTTACCTCTCTGTAGGAAATACAGCCAAGAGATTGTAAGCCCCCCCCCTACCCCGACAGTACAATAAATGTGTCCGAGTGAAAAGTTTATCTATGTACTAATAAGTGTTTTACAAAAAGCTTCGATAAAAATATTGAATTCCATGTAAGATCACAGGTATAAGGCATCTCAAGTAATTTATCTTGCTAATCAATAAAGGGTGACCATAAGAAAACAAACCCTGACGGATGTAATCTCACTTTTCTGCCGGGAATGCAGTCGGCATATTATAATCTTAAAAATTTTGTCAATGCCCACCTAGAAGCTGCAGCAGAATGCATACCAACCAAACAAAAAAACCAACATACTGTCCCCTGGGAGACAGAAGCAATTAGATTAAAAAGGAAAGATATTAAAAAAGCATCCCAACACACGAAAAAAAAAAATAACCCAACTAACACCAACAAAGAAAATCTTAAGAAAGAACAGGTAGAACTAACAGAAATATACACAAAAGGAACAGATAGAATACATACAAGAACAAATAAATAAAATCAGACAGGCAGTAGAAGATAGACAGTCGCGTTTAGCATGGCAAACTGTAAACGAAATTAGTGGCAAGAAAAGTAGCACTAGATCAAAGCTAAAGGCAAACAGCCAAAAAGATAGACTTCAAAAATGAAAAGACCATATTATAATAAAAGGGGTTATTTCCTATAAGTCTGACATAAACAAAGAGAACCACTCTTGACTGATAAATTATTTATTTATTTATTGATCTACTAGAAAAAAAAAGACGGGGTTAGTGTTAGGGTTAGTTTAATGGGAAAATAAATAAATAATCTATCAGTCAAGGGTGGTTGTCCTTTGTTTATGTTAGACTTATAGGAAATAACAATAAAAGGGTTGTTCTGAGTATGACACTGAAAGGTATCCAGTGTTGATAATCCAGTTCTGAAGCTCTGGGTAGTGTGGGGTCATTATCAGGTCTACTCAGACCCAGATTGATGGGAACCTAATAGGTACTACCAAAGATTGCTATTCTCTTTAGAGATAAGCTGATCTTAACAATGCTGTTGTTTGGATGGTCTCAATTCTTCTGATTTCCAGTTCACCCAGACTCTTTTCCAAACCCCTGGGGACCGTTTTAAAGGCGCCAAGTACAATTGCTACGGCCTTTACCTTCATGTTCCATTATTATTATTGGAATACTTTAAACAATACGAATGTGTGCAAATTGTACATATGCAGTACTAGCAAAATAAAAAAACGCCCTCTGGGCGACGTAAAATAAATATTGCCTGAGAGGATGGGAGTTGAAAATTTAATATCAGAGAGTTTGTATCATAAGTAAAGTAAAATTATCAAATTTATTAAAGGAGTAAAAAGTAAACAAATTGAAATGGAACCTTAGTTCTGATAACTTTAAATATATATTAAAATGAAACAAACAATATATAAATAGATAATACCAGGTACGTATTTATTAAAACTTGTTTAAAAAACCAATGATGACTGTCTAACATTGCATGCTCAAATTTTGAGTGTATTTATTCTATGTTATGACAATTTTAGGTAGTGTGACGTAAGCAGTAACGTAGTTTTTGTTACAGACAAAATCCGGAAGCGAATCTCCATTATTAATAGATTATCATTATTATTATTGTAATACTTTAAACAATACGAATGTGTGCAAATTGTACATTTGTAGTATTGGTGTTGTGACTGACTATATCAAATAAAACATTTTTTAAAATCTGGAAAAGTGTTTGTTACTTTGTACTGTAATATAAATAATAGAATCAACCCACAGTTCTCGGACAATATGATTAGCTACTCGAATATTAGTGACTCGTCTATGAATAACCTCGTATATTCATATTCTTTATATGTGTTCCGTTGGATGAGTCCAACTATCTTGTAGAGGAAATATCTTCCCTTACCACAGATAGAAATACTTGAAACCATATAACGGCGTGAAAACAATTACAATTATTAAATACGAATAGTTACTTGAAACTATACAATTCTAATAATATTCAGAATAACTACTCGAAGCTATAATAGTGTACAGTTGATTATTATCATAATTTATTTGAAACCCAATTATTTCTTGAAACTGGTAGAAATTCAGACACCAACCAACCAAGAATAGAATGCAATTTTTGATTATTTAATTTATGCAAACTGATACCGTAATCACTTTCGCAACTCAAGGAGTCCGACGAGAACGTCAATAGCTTGCAACAACGACAACACAGCAGTATAAAACGTAAACTCAATACCAAGCTCCAAAGCGTCTCGAAACTGAAAGCAGATATTTTGCTGTCTCACTTGGTGTTTTTATGCACAGCTCGATCTCGAAAATATTTGCATACATGCAAATATATTGTCACTAATTCTCCTGGCACAGAGATAGTGTTTTCTTAAATTAAGATGTTAAGGCAATCATATGTTCTTTTCTTTTGAGCCCTTCATTCATTTTAAACGCAAGACAAGTTTGTACCAGTTTTGAACATCAGGGTCCATCATTTATTTCGCCACATTACTAAAACTTCTCTTTGGTTTTTATTACCTAAATTATTTTATCCGCATTTATCAGTTAATCCATTATCTCAGTTGCAGATTTGATACTTTGAAACCAATTAGCCTCACCAATATTTTCTATTTCACCATATTTTCAATGACATTAGTTCAAAGTACAGCGATTCATATCAGCACATATCAGAGAAGAGCATTACAATTATATTAGACACTTTATCGCCAAGAGTTCCGCTAAAAAACGTGTGAGCAATACCAGCTTTTTTTTGGCAACAATTTTTATACATTTCTTTTAGAGGTAAAATAATTGAATAACTATCCATATTATCAAAACAAAAAATAATAAAAATTAAAACAAGACTTATAGAATAAAGGAAAAAAAAAAACGAGTCTTGCTATTATTGTCTTAGATAAAAAAAAAGATGAGAAAAGAAATTGGTTTGGCACGTCAATGTATTTTTTATAATAATAAGATAATGATATGAATTTCTATTAAATTAAGTTAATTAGATTAAATCAGTTAACTTTTTTAAAGTATAATATTGTATATACGTTTTATCTTGTGTCGAAAATTATCTACACTTTAGGCAACGATGTAGTTATTAAATATTAGACAGTAAACACTAACCACGAAATAATTTAAAAGAAAAAGTTTGATGGGTTAAGTTTGCTGAAAAATATTTAACTTTTTCTTAGAGACACAAAAAATGACAATGAATAAGACATCTTTTATGAGTAGTTCCCCCTATAATTCCCAGTCATCTTGCTTGACACTAACAATTTCGTTGGCTGGTTCGTTGATTATTTTGTTTTACGACATATCAACCCTTTTTGGCTCATATAATGCCAAATCAAATCATTTAGATAAACAAATGACTCAGGTTGATTACAGTATCTGCTGTTGCTTCAGTAGTCATCTAATTAAGCACTGAACAGATTCGTCGCTGATTAAAGTTTAAAAAATGTGTTTAAGAAATTCTGTTTTAAAAAATAGCGTACCCATCAAGAATGAACAAAACAAAAATATCTACGATATAAAATAACCCAATGGATTGACATGCCATAAAACCCAACCAGCCAATCAACTAGTCGAGGATTTGAACTCGGGACGCTGATTCCATTTCCTACGAAAATAAATGCTATATTGTAAACACCAGAAGTTAACTTTGGAATTTTTGTATCTCCTTGATTCCTTGGATTATTCCTAAAATCACAAAGATATGTTATTTCTCTTTGTTTAGGGACTAGTACCTTAATTTTTTTTTCACAGTAATTATTCAATGTAACATTGAATGGATTGGTTGGTAGGTTGGTTGATTGGTTGGATTTTATGGCATGCCAACCCTTGTTGGGTTATTTTATGCCGAAGACGTTTTGCTTGATTCATTCTTGATCGGTACTCAAATGTTTTTTAAATCTTTGTTACACACGATTTTTTAAAAACTCATTTTGTTCAATTTAATCCATAGATGGGACCCCAGCTGGTGCTACCACCCGGACATCTAATGGACCGACTAAGATGAAAAATGACTAACGTTGTCAAGATGGTGTAGGGGATTATCTTCCCTTTGCCTGGAAGAGTTATCTTCCCGCTGTGTTGCAGTTTGTGGCCAACAGGGGACCTCTGGTATATAAGCGGCTGATTCAAATGCATCCTCCCTTCTTTCCAGACTGCCTCTGAACGAGCACATGGGTTAGACGTATGTCAACCCCCTTCTCGGTGGGGCTTTGGTCCCCCCTTACATTACTGTAAGTATTTTATACAGCATGGACTATCCTTTAGTTCCATGTCTGTAACATTTATATTTTATGTACATTTGGGTATCTCGTTTATACCTAAAGATTGTATCTTGTATTTACCATTCATGAATGTGTCCTTTTATCTCTACTCTTATATCTTATTTGTATCTTATGTATCTATGTACTTTATGTATCTTATCCTTACCATGTGCTGTACACCTATTAAATGTTTTGTCTCACAACGTGTCGGAGCTGTTGTTCAATTATTAACTTTGAATCTTACAATGGTAAGGAATATTTAGAGGACCTCATGAGTTATACGATAGATTTTCTTCAGAAAATGAATTGTTATTAACTTTATTATTTTCAACTACTGGATATATTCTATTTTGAATTAGAGTTGAATTTCTTTGTATTCACTTAATACGATTTACTTCACTTCCAGCACAAGTAAGAATTCTTTATCGACTTTGTGAAGCTAACTTCTTTCTCTTGGCTTCTTCTCTGCTTTCATCTTGCGTTCTTTAATAAATAAAATCCAACGCTTCTTTAGTCTATGGAAGAAAGCAGGAATTGCTCACCCTCGCCCAAGGTGGGGGTCAAAGTTTAGGTACCGGACATGTATGACGAAAAGTGGGGGTACTTTAAGGAAAAATTGTTATATAGTAACAAGTACCTCTTACATTTATTTATTATATATATATATATATATATATATATATATATATATATATATATATATATATATATATATATATATATATATAGTTTCTACAAACTTTCTACACATATTGTCGGATTCATATCCATTTTACCTTTCATATATATATATATATATATATATATATATATTATATATATATATATATATATATATATAGTTTCTACGAACTTTCTACACATATTGTCGGATTCATATCCATTTTACCTTTCATATATATATATATATATAGTTTCTACAAACTTTCTACACATATTGTCGGATTCATATCCATTTTACCTTTCATACATATATATAGTTTCTACAAACTTTTTACACATATTGTCGGATTCATATTCATTTTACCTTTCATATATATATATATATATATATATATATATATATATATATATATTAAAAAAGTATATTTTGGCAGCATTTTTTCTTCTAAACATGTTTTGTTAAACTCTACAGACAATTCTTGACGGATGGGTTTTTGTTCGATCTTTTCTAACTTTTTTAATATCCGGAAAATTTTAAATGAAAATACAATCATACTTCACAAGGAATAAAACAAACAAAACTTCAAATACTCGAAGCTTTATATATCAAACAAAACAAACCCACCTTAAAAAAGATAAACTTTGAAACCTGTCAACTAAATATGCATATAATTTGCCGCCAATCCTCCTTCCATCATTCCCCTTACATTCTTACAAACTTGTGAGCCACCCTCCTACAAATCTCTGCTGCCACTGTTTATTTAAATGGAACTTGTGAGTCCCACCTACTATTTCCTACTGCTACTGCTCGTTTTAAAAGCGAGACAACGGAAACATTCCACCAGTTTCACACCTGATGATGGTACAAAGACGTACAGAAAGTGCTTGTGAAAGAACCTTTGCTGGACTGCTACACCAATTCCACACGGATATTAAAAAGATGACCAGACAGTTAGAAAGAATCAAACAAAAACTCGTCCGACAGAATTGTCAGTAGAGTTTAAACAATATATATATATATATATATATATATATATATATATATATATGGATGGATGGAGAGAGAGAGAGAGAGAGAGAGAGAGAGAGAGAGAGAGAGAGAGAGAGAGAGATTAAAACAATCTATAATGAATTATTTCAAATTTTTATGGATGTATCTCATCATGTCATGTTTTTGTAATAACTTTAACTTTTAACTTAAAAAATCAAGGCTTTTAAAAATTTAATAAAGATATACAGCTCATTCAACTATGGCATATGAAAATATAATAGATTGCAATGGAATTATCTGGATAATAATTAATCAGAATAATTTCTTTTATTGTCTAAAAGAACTATAAAAGTTAAATTACAAAATACTAATAATATCGGGTTGTCTCATTTCAGGAATGACCCCTCACCTCCTTAAAGCTACCAGGTACTTTATATAATATCACAATTTTTCCTTAAGTTGATCCCTTTTTCGGCATACATGTCTGGTATTTAAACCTTGACACACCTACCTCATCACGGTGGTTGTATATGACAGAAGGTTGGTTTAAGGTGAGGACCCTTCCACGATGCCCCCACCCTAGTGGGTAGTGACAAAACTTGTCCAGCACAGTAAGACACCCACAAAAGGGCGGATGATGATGGATTTTTTCGCAAAGCATAAGCTGTATAAAAATTCACCACTTATATTTATAAACTCTCCCAAGTAGCAAGGGCTGGATTGACCAATGAAAGAAAAAAGACGACAAAGGCAAGGTGTAAACAATCTTTCTACTAAAAAAAAACCCCAAAAGACCACACAGTGTCAAAACCGATTTCATTGTAAATCTTGCATGCCTTTGACTCTAATGTCCCCGGAAAAGGCATGAATACTCTTTTCCCTGGAACTAGTGGAAACTTTAGTAATGACAATGTAACTATGGTGTCCTGGATTTTTCCATGCTGCTGATAGGTAACTCAGTGCGGAAGATATGGGCACAATCAGAGCTTTGATCTAATTTAGTTAAGGTATATTTCAGGTCCGTGCCTGTGGCGGGATCCATATGAATCTCCATTACCTCTAGAGAGGTCGATTGTGCTAATTAATACATAAGACTCTCCTTAACTGAAAAATTCCAAAGAACTGGACCCTCCCCCAAAGTGTAATCTTATATGCACTGTTGTTGGAAAAAAACGTTTTCTTATATCGCATGCGTATGCAAACCAGTTCTCTTCTTTTTCCACAATTGCGATTAATACAAAGCCTCTCCGCTTCTTTTCTTCTAACATAGTAAATGCATCGGAGTGGCCTAAAGTCGGTATCAGCCAGACAGTGAGGGGGTCTATCAGTTTTCCACTACAAAGGAAATTGCTTTTTAGCGTCTGAGGTGGAGCACCACACCTAGCATCAGATCCCTAGACCGGTAAGGTACAAATAATAGCGTCGATCCCAGGGGTCCCCCCCAGGCAATACCTGCACCCTTGAGGGCAGGGCTTGGTTTATTGCCCAGCGCCTGAGGCGCCCCCTTGAGGGGGAATGCCGACGGGATGGACGTAATTTTTGTTCTTTCCCACCCATGAGTTTCGGCTTGTGGGTGGGCCCACATTAAAACGAGGCCTTGTGCCCAGCCCATACAAGTGGGGTATGAGGCTAATATCCCTAGCATCAGATCCCTGTGCTACTCATACACTGAGTTGGCGAGCGCCTGTATCAAACCAGGAACCTTGTGTTTACCAAGCGGACTGAGCTAAACCGGCAAGTATCTATAGTGATGATTGAAAAAGTAGAATCGATGTTGTTATCTTTGTAAAGTCGCAGATGTATCTTTCTTATCAGCCAATAAATCATTTGGCATGGAACTCGTTTTTATCTATTTCGCTTGGCTTCCTATAAAAGGGAAGGCCGTTCAAATATTGATTAGGCTTTCTACAATTAACTCAATACAGTCACTATGTCAGTAATACTACAACATTTTACCAAATATATATATATATATATATATATATATATATATATATATATATATGTGTGTGTGTGTGTGTGTGTGTGTTTGGAGGCACGTCGTGTAATGGTTAGAATCGTAGGAAATGGACTCGTCGACGCGAGTTCAAATCCTGTACGAGGCTGTTTGCATTTCACGTAGTGCTAATACCATTTGGTAAAGGCATGCATCCAACTACTCTCCGTTTAGATATGAGTAAATATTAGGGCACACTGGGCTCTTTAACTTTGGTTAGGCAACAAGTCTAGGAGAAGGAAACTCTGAATTTCAACCTGTTCTCGTGTGACATGATGATGATGTTAGCACATACGTAAAAATAAACCCAGGATAAATAAATTCATTTCCTGACAAACGTGGGGGAAAAGAATCTTTGTGTTTTATTGGTCCTTCGATTATTAATTAAGATTACGAAAATATCTAGAAATTATTTATATGGAATAAAAGTAATATCGGCAAATCGATAGAAATACGATAACATCTGACGAAGCAGAAGACTTAATTTCCACAAGGTTAGCAAATGTTTTATATATGTTTCATATTCGAAAGTAAAAAAACATTTACCAATCTATCATGTTCGTTGCTATATAGATAAAACAACGCGAGTTCAATTTCACATGGCGCTAATACCCTTGGGAAAGGTATGAATCCAATTCTCTCTCCAGCTATGGGTAAATAGCAGGGCAGACTGGACTCTTTAACCATGGCTAGGTAACCAGTCTAGGAGAAGGAAAACTCTGAATTCAAACCTGTTAAACTCCGCTTAAGAAATTGACCTTGTGTCGCATCCTGCTCGGGGAGGGGTTGGTAAATAAATATATATATATATATATATATATATATATATATATATAGATACAATAATGTCCATATGTCGCGAGAACTACTATGTTACTTTGCTGCGTAATCGTCACTGAGATTGATATACTTGTCCCATTGTTATAAAAGTATATATATATATATATATATATATATATATATATATTATATATATATATATATATATATATATATATATATATAATATATATATAACTCATCCGAACGAGCAGGATTCGACACAAGGCTAATTTCATAAGTATTATCGAACTAGGAACCTCGTGGTTTCTAGCCGAACGCTCTACCGACTGAGCTAACCTGGTCCTCATTAATATAATTTACAATATTCTCCTACGCTGTATCCAAATAAACTCGCCCAGACAGCCCTGACGGCAGGGGCTTTAGAATACACCAGGATTTGTCCTCGGTAATACGTTAAACTACATCTAATGATAAATCTCAAATTCTGGAACTCTGAGAAATGTGGAGTACCCCTTCATCATCATTACTCTCAGATCCAACCAGCCAGCGAAGATCGAACTCGCTATTCATGGATCTACGGATCTAGAAGATTAGCTTGCTAACCATTTCACCTCGATGGGACGCCCTTAAATGTATTATATATGTATATGAGTGTATTTTGTCTTTCCTTTCCGTTTGTCCGGTTGGTTAGTTGGTTGGACTTTACGGCATATCAACCCTTGTTGGGTTATTTTATGCCGAAGACGTTTTGTTTGATTCACTCTTGATGGGTACTCAAGTTTTTCTAAACTCAATTTTTTAAACTCATTTTTTCTATTTAACCCATAGATCGTACTCTAACAGGTACTACCAGTCTGTTAGTGTCTTATATATGGGTTAAATAGATTAAAAAATGAGTTAAAATGTGTTTTAAAAATTGGCTTTGAAAAACAATTAAATACCCATCAAGAATGAATAAAACAATATAATAACCCAACAAGGGTTGACATGTCGTAAAAATCCAACCAACCAGGATTTGAACGTGTTGCTGTGAGTCCATTTCCCAAGATTATAACCGTTACGCAATTAGAGGCTACACTTCGTTCATGTTGAAAACAAATGTTAAAAAATGCTGTTTTATAGTTGTTTTAAAAATAGCGGCAGACATCTTGTTCTTGAATCATCGTAGAAAATTACAGATGAGATAAAATATTTTTATTCTAGAGAAACATCAAATATCTAAATGTCAGACAACACTGAAGACGTAATCTCATAAACTAATTTTTAAAATCAATATTATTTTTGTTACATTTCACATGTTAATTCTCAAGAATGAATTTCTTTATTTATAATTAACATTGTAAAAATTACAGATCATCAATTGGTGGAAATTTAATGATTTTAATCAAGAATTTTATTACGGCAAAAGTAGACAAGTTTTCTTTTAAATGTTTTACTTAATAAATACAAATGTTTCTTTAGTTTCATTGTAGTTTACATTCACATGACTAAAATTTAGTCGTAATTTGTGTGTATATTGTACAGTATTGTACACAAAACATTTATTGGATGGGTATCACTTAAGAAAATGGCCGGGTTAGCTCAGTTGATAGAGCGTTCGGCTAGAAACCACAAGGTTCCTAGTTCGAAACTGGCTCTCGCCAACCCAGCGTATGAGTAACACAGGGATCTGTGCGGTAAATGAGCTGATGGTAGGTGTGACGCTCCATCTCAGACGCAAAAACAATCTCCTTGGTCAAGCGCTAATGAAAAGGGGATAGACTCCCTTGCTGATTGGCTGATACCGACTTTAGGCCACCCCGACGATTTTACTTACCTTATCACTTAATAAATGGTCTTTTAGTTTATCAAAGACAAAGGAGAAAAAATGAGCTAGGACACTAAACTGTATCTGATGATAAGGCAAAAATTCTGGAGATATGAGAAGTGTGACGTGTCGTGAGCACCACCATTCACACCTGCCGCAAAGGTCATCCGGTTATTTCTATTACTGAGCGCTTGACTATGCGTCACTCTTATTCTGGCGCCGGTCTCCCCTCCCCATCTAATCGCAATTATATTGGAGTGTATTAAGTTCTCTTACACTTTTATCTATTTTAAGATATTTGAAGCATTGGTTAGTTGTCTTTAATTGAATTTTGAATGCAAAAAACATTTTATGACCAGCACCTTCTAATTCCCTATAGGTGGCCGTATTTTATCTAAAAGGAAATTTTAGATAAAATACGGCCACCTATAGGGAATTAGAAGGTGCTGGTGCTATTTCGGTAATGCAATTCTTAAGACGTTGTAACTTTTCTTGTAAGTTGTTTGCTGTTGTTCCAGAAAATGCAGGTGGCATAGATAAGGATTTGCCGGCATTGTTTTCTGATATATGAGAGAGAGAGAGAGAGAGAGAGAGAGAGAGAGAGAGAGAGAGAGAGAGAGAGAGATCAGAATGTGATGTGTACGCGCATATGTGTGTGTGTGTTTTACTGAGTTCAATCCTAACTTGACGATTTTCAATCAGACCTAAAATTCACTTTAAACATTGTTAACAACATCAAATGACTTCTTTATGTTATATAGCGGCCTTCTTCGCTACTCTAAATCGTGTATCTGTATACGTAGCGGGTATCGTCACTAACCACTAGACGATATATGTAGTAGTCGCTTAATGAAATTACAACACATGTGTATGGTAGAACTTTGAGTTTATTTCTTTCCCTCGGGCGGTGTGTGGCGAGCGTTGACAATGACTACTACTACTGTTGGGATGACTGGCGTTGGTGAGGTGGAAGGTGGCTACGTGACCGTGAGTGGTTGAACTTGTTCTCTGTCCCGAGGGTTCTGTCTGACCCTCTGTCGGCTCGAACCGTCTGGCCTTTATAGCGATAGATACTCCTACGCATCTTTATCTTTTGATCTGATAACGGACCTTTGTTATATATTTAACCGGAAAGCCTCGCTTCCGTTTTTTAACTTCTTTGTTTGCTTTTACCGGGATAAAATGTCCTTTGTCATTTTTGTCGTCTTTTCTTTTTTTCGATCCAACCGGAAAATCCTACTTCCGCTCGTACAATATACAACATTCATTCTTTCTTTCAAGTGTAATGTCAACTCATATTTATTAGAATGAAAACGAGTGATGCTTCCTTTTCACGGAAATGACTTTAGAATTTAAAAATTTCCTTTCATGTAGTGATCACTTGTTTAAACAGTTTTAAATTTAAAGCAAAGTCAACAAAAACAGGCACTCTTAATGCCCTTGAAATGGTTTTCTAAGACATCACATGTTTGACAACATTAACACCATTGACGTCTTCTAGCGCATGTGCAAGACTGTTATATACCCTTCTTATTGCAGAATAATAATATTAGTTCCAATTACCGTCGAATTGGTAAGACAAGGCAACAATCAGTCGTAACTTAATACGAACCTGTGTTGCTGCAAAGACTACTGCAAAATAGCAGGTTATTTATGAAACCTCAGAACATCATAGAAACCAAGCAGCCAATCAGGACTCAAGGAATGGAATCACCCAAATGCAATTCCCATAAGTACCAGTTGTCTTGACACTGGTTCAGTTGTGCTTGGCCAGTTGCTGTTGTTCAAACCAATGGTAGACTGACGGACTTCAATACTTATGTCCCAATCCTCATGAATACAGAAATATTATGCTGACTGAGTAGTCTTTATTGGTATTGCAGTCTCGGAAGAATATATAGTTCTTGTGCCCCTGAAGTTACAGTGCCTCCTGTGACTTTGAAGTCTAATGTTCGAAATGTCGCATGTGAAGGCTGTCCCTGAAGATGTTGATGTGC
The DNA here is from genome assembly GCA_023376005.1 of Doryteuthis pealeii. Classification (NCBI taxonomy): domain Eukaryota; kingdom Metazoa; phylum Mollusca; class Cephalopoda; order Myopsida; family Loliginidae; genus Doryteuthis; species Doryteuthis pealeii. Next base: position 131,769,899 of record CM042137.1, on the reverse strand, counting down.
CGGTGCTTTGTTGCCACCGCTTTATTCTGGACCTCTTGGCTTCATGGCGGCCCAGAAGAAAGCGGCGGCAAAAAAGCACCGGTACATGAGTAGTCTTATACTACTAGCAGAAAATTTAGAAACGAGAAAGACATTAAATATCCGAAGCTGACAAAGTTTCTCAGATTTTTGTTGGACTCCTTGCAATGATACACAATCAAAATGGGGAGTTTTGAGTAAAGATCAATAATTGTTATCACGGAATCGATTGGGAAATCCTCCGTAACGTGGATGCAAAAACATCTATATATCAATAGATTTTTTTCCTTAATCTTCCGACCGTTATGATCTTGCAACACACTCTGGTTAAAGATGAGACCCTCAACATCATCCAAGAGGAAATTCAAAAATATAAATCCTGATTATCTAGGGTTGCTTATACGCCGAATTCATATTTCTCATGAGTGTTGTCACTTCAGCTAAATAATGGACTATTCTGTTTTTATTCATAAAGAAAGAAAGAGAAGAAAAATACATGCTACACAGAAAAATATGAGAAAGAAAGAAGAGAGTAGGGGAAAATAGTGAGAGTGAACGAACGTACGGAAGCGATAACGCTTATCTGTTTCAATCAAACATGATGAAAAGATGAAAAGGCAAAAAATAAAAAGACTGGTAGAGAGAGTTAAATCTAGATTATTATACATTTACATATTGAACTATTTAGCAATAGCTCTTAAGTAAATATAAAACGTTGTGATAATCAAATTATCATACTGTGATATATACACAGGTTCTACTTGCATGTATATATTATCTGAATTCTAAATCTGAGGAATGTTGTTCGGGAGAATTTATGACCTTCACCTCTAGAAACAAATCATCAGTGTAGGTTGTCGAACGGTTCAATTCTTTAATTGACCCTTGACCCTCATACATTGAGACTGACGGGAGAGTAAATCATATATATATATATATATATATATATATATATATATATATATATATATATGCGTGTGTGAGTGTGTGGAAGTTTGTGTGCATTATTTGCGACATATATAAGATCTGAATGAAATTGAAATCTGCATTGATATTCTCAAAATAAGATATATGGTTGATTGGAAATATGGTGTCAGATTACGGAGGAAAATGCCCAAATAGATACATACATATCAATTGACATAGATAGAGAGAGAGAGAGAGAGAGAGAGAGGAAGAGAGAGAGAGTGAGAGAGAGAGAGAGAAAGGGGGAGAGAAAGAGAGAGAGAGAGAGATATATGAATAAATAGATGATTTCATCAATGCTAACGTTTAATTTTGGTATATATGTTTATACTCTCTCTCTCACACACACACACACATACATCTTATTATAATGGAGATTGTGTGTTTTTCTGTCTGTAACCGAAACTATATTACTAATCGAGTCACAGTTAACATAGTTATTTACATCACATTCTTCATGATTTTATTTATATTTAAACCGCAATTATTAATAAAATTGCTTCACCTTTTTATTAGTGTTGTCCATATCAACATACTAATAACATGCTATTGTATTTATATATACAACAAATAGCGGTTTGCAGTGTGAACAGGAAGGCTAATTTGCATATTGATATTAAAAATGTGATTTTATTAAATATGTGCTTAGTATTATTGATTTCTAACTGCTTGGTTTTATTTTAATGAATATAAGCAAAAATCTCTCCAATGAATCTTAAATAGAATCCATTAACAAGAAAAGATAAGTGTCATTTTATTCTTTATTTCCTAATTTAACTAAATAGTTAGATAAGTAAAATTCAGCAATGAAAGACGGGAGTGATGGAAGAGTAAGTTTCATTTCTATTTTTCTATTATACCCCCACTCTGTTTCAAATCTTTTTATCTGCATTCTTATTAGACTTTCTAATTTAATACGATATTTCATTACATTAAAACTTAAATACTTGCACCCAGAGGGTGCATATATTTGCTAGTACATATAATATATAAATATTATGGGCGCTATATTTATGAGTAAACAGTGCTCAACATCATTGATAGAGCATTTATATTTAAGTTAAGGTAGCATGGACATGGAGTCAACAGTGCTTTGTTATTGCCAATGCGATCTTCAGACCAAACCTGCAGATCGGATAGGCGAGAAACTGTTAGTAACCAGTCGCCTTTGAATCCACGTCTACGTTGTCTTAACTTTATATATATATATATATATATATATATATTGGGAGAGAGTGAGAGAGAGATTGAGGGGGTGATAGAGATATTATAAATAACATCTGTGAGTGTGTGGATTGATAGTGATTCTTTTAAAGATTCCATATCCTATATCATTTTGCTGAAGACTTCTAACCACGCGCATTCAATCATAAGAGATCTTAGGAGAGAGAGAGAGAGAGAGAGAGAGAGAGAGAGAGAGAGAGAGAGAGAGAGAGAGAGAGAGAGAGAAACAGAGTGTCCATTTAATACTCGTTTCAAATTATCTAAACTACATCAGTTCTCGTAAATCCATACACTCACCTCGAAATGTATCAAGTTTACTGCCCTGACAATTAACTTGTCAAACAAAAGAACAAACGAATGACATATTGAAAATTACTCTCCTATTGTTCGATTGATGGGGTAATTGATAATTCTAAATGGTCACTACACTATGCATGTATAATATAGAGCTATAACAAATCAATTAAAAAAAGAGAAAGGAAAATGATTTCGCCCTCGGAAGTAGATATTTAATAAAGAAACACTAAAATAATTCAGCCCTGTCGATTGAGACTTTAGAATACACCAACAGCAACTCGGTAGGGGGATAAGACCCCTCCCTAATTTTTTCCTTATTTAGCTGAGGTGACGACTCTCATAAGAAATAAGAATTCGGCATATAAGCAACAACAGATAATCAGGATTTACATTTTTGCAGTACATCTTGGACGATGTGGAAGGTCTCATTTTTAAGCAGATGGTTTGCCAGATGATAACGTTTTCAAAATTAAGGAACATGAGTGTTAATATATAGATAGATACTGTTATAGGTGATATACCCTATTGACCAATGGAATGCGCCGACGGGTTACTATAAGTAACAGTGATAATTGTGGCTTGGCAGTAAGTCAATGCGAGTAAGCCAATGCCTCTATTGTCGGATGTAATTTCCACTTATCTCTATTGTATTTGTCTACTTTCTGTTAATACATTTTTCTACATTTGTTACCCGTCGTTTTGTTCTTATTTGACCCCTTAAACCCTCACAACAGATACTTAAAAGGCTCTTAGAGAATAAAGCAATTTCCAGTTAAATTTGCAAATAAATTAGTCTTGTCAAGTCTGTTTATGTTGGTCATCAATTTATAATTATCTGATATAACAGAGCTAAATATTAATTTCTTATATTTGATTGGTCGTAATTGAGAATATGAATAAGAATTTCATTTTTTTAAAGAATATTGGGACAGTATTCATGCAGCATTTTCTCTGCATGTTATTTCATGCATAGCAGATAGGATAATTGTAATAAGGCTTTTATTTTGGATGTCCGTGCTGGCGTAACGGTTATCAACACTACAATGACCGCCCTACCAGCCGGATTTAGAATATGTTGACTGTATCCTCTGCAAATGGGTAAGATCCTACACCCTATTAAGGGGGGTATCCTGTGTGTAACACTAAACTGTGTTTCATTAAAAGGCTCCAGTTGTGAAGTTTTAGGGAGTTTGGAATATCTATTCATTGCCGTTACTCACAGGTTCACACTAATCCAGAGTGACAGTACCTGTTAAGGTACTATCCACGGGTCAAATAGCGGAACGGTTATTGTCGTAGAAAATGGAATCAACGACCTAAGTTAAAATTATGGACGTAGCTATTTGCATTTCCTTTAACACTAATGCCCTTGAGAAAAGGCATGAATCTATCTGTTTTACCCGCCAACGGTGAGTGAATAGTAATGTTGCATAATTGATAGGCAGCCAATTAATTGTGTACAAGTGTAGCTTAATTAAAAACCTATGGTTACGGAAAAACCTGGGAAAAATGATGGACATATTTTGACCTGCGTCTGACCTCCTCTTCCGGGTGCCAGCGCGAACGTGAGAAAGAGTTTAGGAAATTCAGATTTTAGTTGAGCGCTGAACAAGATGGTTGCAATGGCAATCTGTCCGTTGAAACTAAATTCCCACACGCACGTTTGATTTGATATCGATTTCATTCAATAATCTAAGATGAAAAAACAAACAAAAAAATATTTATGTCCGTTAAGTAGGATTTAACTAAATAATGTTCTTTCAACAAATTGATATACAGGGGGTCCCTTAAAAAATTGAAATCATTTATATCATTTATGTATAAAATGATGTCAAATTTTTTCATCACTCGAAAAAATGTCGTGAAATGATAAAAAAAACTTTTTTGTGAAAAAGAAATTGATGAAAACAATTTGACATCAAGAAAAACAGCTGGATGGTCATTTGAAACATAATCCTTCTAAACTTAATGAAAATTTAAAAGCCAGGTGCCTTCACCCAAGGCGTCTAAAGTGTCCACGGACGCAGTGCTCCACCACGCTTCTAGAAATACCAATTGAATAAGAAGAACCCCCCCCAAAAAAAAAAAATTATTGTGTTCGTTTACTAAGAACTAAAAAAAAACAAAAAAAAACTCCTCCTCATCATAATAATAATAATAATAATAATAATATAATAATAATAATAATAATAATAATGCCATTAGAACATATTATATCAAATCAAAAATTGATAAGACACAAGACAGTAAATATAGACTGTGTGGTGACAGAGATAAGACCATAAACCAAGAATTAATCGAATGTAGCAAACTAGCTCAATGGGAGTACAAAACTAGGCACGACTGGATTGGGAATGTGATCCAATGGAAATTATGCAGAAAATTTTGACCATACAACAAAATGGTGTATGCATGAACTAGAATCTGTTCTTGAGAATGAAACGCATAAAATTCGATAGAGATAAAGATGGATCACAATATCCCAACAAGGAGACCAGACCTAGTGTTGATTCACAAAAAAGAGAACTTATCAACTTTGCAATCTGCCCGTTGAAACTAAATTCCCACACGCCCATTTGATATCGATTTCATAGAATAATGAGCTCTAAAAAGAAAACCAAAAACAAAAATTATTGTGTTCGTTTACTAAGAACAAAAAAACAAAAAAAACAAAACAAAAAAACAACAAAAACAACAAAAAAAAACGGCCAAGACACATAAGACTTTCCTGAGTAACATCTACCAACCTAGAGATAGATCCAACCAATAATAACATCTACCATCCCTGAGAAGATAGCAGAATCGGGAGATAAGATAAAAGCCATACAGATAACTGGAGAATAATTAAAGTTCCAATTACCGTCGAACTGGGAAGACAAGGCAACAAACGGTTGTAACTTAAATACAAACCCGAATAGTTACAAAATCTACAGCAGAATGACAGGATATATATATAAGACTCCACAATGTCATTCAAATCAACCAGTCAAGCAGCCAATCAGAACTCAAGGAATGGAATGACCCAAATCACCCAAATTCATGAATGGGTCATTCTTGATTTCTATATATACCAACTGTCTTGGACACTGCTTAGGTTTATATAGTTAGGTGCTGTTATTCAAACTAACTGTAGACTTACTGACTTCGATAATTACAAATACAAAAGATAAGATCCAGCTACTCAGAACAAGATAAGTACTTAAGAAGATACCTATATCTGCAGACAACCACAGGTATACAAGTATACTCTAGGATATACGCATACGTATATCTTGTTATAATGGAGATTGTGTATATATCTGTCTTTAACCGAAACTAAATCACTGCTGGCGTCACAATTTTCTTAGCTATTTACGTCATATGTTCAATGACTTTATTTAAATCTCAATTATTTAAAAAAAAGTATTTTACATTATTAATACTGTCGACCTTATATACATACTAATAACATGCAATTGTATATATATATATATATATATATATAAGTAAATAGTGGCTTACATTGTGAACGGAAAGCCTAATTTACATATTGATCATAAAAAAATATTTTAATAAATATTACTTGGTACTATTGATTCCTAATTATTTGGTTTTATTCTAATAAAGAGAAGTAACATTCCTGCCGATAAATATTAAAAGAAATCGATTAACAAAACGAAATAACTGTAATTATATTCTTTACTGAATAAATTTAGTTTAATAGTCAAAATAGGAAAATTTAGCAACGAGAGGTAGAAGCGATTGGAATAGCTAGCATTTAAGCTGGTCTATTCTTCGATAAATAAATAAGTTTAAGCTGATAATTTGATTTTAAATGATATTAGATACAGGTTTTTATTTATTTATTTCTTTGCCTATTAATTTTTTTCAATATTTACACGCACAAAGTTTTTTTATATAGAAATCAATAAAATAAAAATAAAATAAATGTAATATTTTGTTTATTTATTTACCAACTCCTCCGCACGAGCAGGATGTGACACAAGGTCAATTTCTTAAGCGGAGTTTAACAGGTTTGAATTCAGAGTTTTCCTTCTCCTAGACTGGTTGCCTAACCAAGATTAAAGAGCCCAGTCTGCCCTACTATTTACCCATAGCTGGAGGGAGAGTAGAATTCATACCTTTCCCAAGGGTATTAGCGCTAAGTGAAATGCAATTACCACGTCCAGGATTTGAACTCGGGGCGACGAGTCCATTTCCCATGACTTTAACCATCATAATATATGTAATATTTTGTATAGGTTCTTATTTTGTCTCGTTAGTTTTTCTAATTTAATATAATTCATTAGATTACAACTTAAATACTTGCGCCCGGTGTGTGCATATTTTTGCTAGTTTAAATACCGGCTTTACAACAGTAGGGCAGACAAGATTCTATAGTTAAATCATCATACTGGGGTATATACACAGGTCCTGCCGGTATGTTCCTAAGCTAGTTTATAGAATGGTTACCGTCTTAGAAAATGGAATCGTCGACTTGAATTAAAATCATGGACGAAGCTGTTTGCGTTTCCCTGTACGCTAATGCCCTTGGGAAAAGGCATAAATTGATCAGTTCTACCCACCAGCTATGAGTAAATAGTAGGGCAGACTATGTCCTTCACGCTTAGTTACGCAACCAGTTTAGGATACCGCCCTGTCGGCTGGGGCGTTAGAATGCACCGACTGCACCTCTGAAGAGGGGTAAGACTCTCCCAATGGGTCCACCTGTTGGCCGTGGGTGGCGACCCGTGATGCTTAAGGATAGAGTCCAGGTGGATGAGCAATTCATGACATGCAATACTCCACTTTGGCCCCATCTTGGGCTAGACGGGCGGTCGGAGAGGCCCTCTCCGATCAATCTGCTGGTCACGTCAAGCCCTAGCACCTATATGATTTTCCTAACCCTATTGCCCTTATGGCAAGCCCCAAACCCTTTTTATCATATGGGTGCTAGAAGGCGGTGGCTGCGGGTCTACATGTCCTGGGAATGACGTTAAACTATCTGATGGTGAGGTTCCAGTTTTGTAGGTTTGGGGAATGTGGAGCACTCCATTCATACCATTGCTCCCTGGTCCACTCTGACCCGGAGTGATAGTACCTGTTAGGGTCCCATCTATGGGTTAAATAGAAAAATGTGTTTATAAAAAATTGTATTATCCATTAAGAATTGATTTATTTGAAAACTTTATCGGCATTAAATGACCCACTGAGGTTGATATGCCGTAAAACAAAAAACAAACAAACAAACAAGTTTAGGATAAGGAAAACTGAATTACAACCAGATTCCGCTTAAAAATTGATCTAATGTCACATCCTGCCGGTGGAGGAGAGGTTGGGTAAATATATTCATGTTCCTAAGAAGGCACAGCTCACATGAAAGAAATCTATACGATAAGGCTGATTACTTTTAGCCAGGTTCATTTGCTCAAATAATCCAAGCTAAGAAAAGTAACCAAGCACTTTGAATGCCGCCAGAATTGATACTATCCCAGAATGCAACAGTGTCTCTATTCATAAAATCCTTTAAAAGGTCAATTACTACTTGCGTCGATCGCATCTTTTCGATTTAGAAATGAGGCCAGCACACAAAATCCTCCATGTTTGTGCTGTTAAACAACTCTGAAGAAAACATGGCAGCTCCAATTTCTTATGCCACATAATAATCGTTAAGCTCTTTCAATAATATTTGCAAAAGAGACGTTTAGACATTCTTTTGTTTCTTTGATTTCTATATAAGGAAAGGTGGCTTAACTATCGATATCCAATACTCATCCCACTCTGTCAAATGGCTTAAGAAGAGGCCGACCGTATTCACCTACAAAAGAGGGTGCCCTGGGCGTGATAATAAACTGAACCATGTGGAGAGGTTCCAGTTCTTGAGCTCTAGAGAGTTTACTGTCACCTCATGATTGCTATTACTTCCAGGTCTACTCTTACCCTCAGTGGTTACCCTCATTATGATCCTATGTATGAGTAAAATATGGGCCGGTTTAGCTCAGTCGGTAGAGCGTTCGGCTAGAAACCACAAGGTTCTTAGTTCGATACCGGTCCTCACCAACTCAGCATATGAGTAGCACAGGCATCTGTGCGGTAAAGTAAGGAACTGATGGTAGATGTGGCGCTCCACCTCAGACGCTAAAAAACAATCTCCTTTGTCCAGCGCTAGTGAAAAGGGGATAGACTCTCTCACTGATTGGTTGACACCGGCTTTAGGTCTCTCCGACGACTTTACTTAGAACCCGATGACTGACTATGATTATTTGACGCCAAATAACTGAATATGAGTTAAAAATTACTTTATAAATGTTCCCAAATGATTATCATGATTTATGAAACAATATAATAAACATGGAAAAAAGTAACTGAAATCGGTATTAAATATCCAAGGGTGACATGCCGTAAGACCAACCAATATTTATATCTCTCTGTCTCTCTCTCATATATATATATGAGGACAATTTTAAAATAACGGTTAATGAAAAGATATAGGGATTTGTGAGTGGCACGACGTAACCCTGTACGAGTTCGGGAGTGCGAAATCGGAAGTCAGGTAAGAGAAAATCAGTTTTCTGGCTAATCGATGAGCGATACATACCGCAATGGTGGCTCTCGTTCAGTTAGCCAAATTCCCACACATGTTTTGGATCTGAGATCTCTTTACTGGCCGATTTTAGTCGTGCTGTGGTCTGGATGGTTTCGATTATACCTCTTATATTCAGTCAATTGAGCCTATTTTCCAGGTTCTTGGGGATTGTTCCAAGTGCCCCAACTACGATTGGTATTACTGTCACTTTCATGTTATAACATTTACCTCAGCTCTCTGACAAGGTTATGGTATTTGTACAGTTACTCGACTTCTTTCAAATTCACTCTGCTAGCGCAGCTAAATTCTTTATACGACAGTTCCTTTTTTTCGTGTTAATTAAAACTAGTTCTCTCCTTTTACGCTGAATTAAGTGGTCTTTTTTTTTATCTCAAAGACCCGGAAATCATATGCGTTTTATTTTCACCGACAGATTCTGGTTTGTGTGAATAATTTTTAGTATGTTGAATTTTCAGTCTTTATTGGATCCCCTTGCCCGACAAGTCGTACCTGTTCTTGCACTCATTTTGTGTTAGTTTGCTGCATTCACCGACTGATTATATGTTTTATTTCTATAGCTCCATAGATTATTCTCCAGTGAATCATTTAATATTATTGTTATTATTTCACTCCTTGTGAGCTTTTCCCACAAGAATTAACAAGTGGTCTTTTCCTGGAGACATCAGCCTCCGGTTTCCTTAGATCCCTGGGACCCTTTGAGTATTCTAGCTTGACAATGCTGTTGTTTGGATAATTTTGATTCTTCCTCTGATATCCAGTTCATCCATTTCTTTTCCCAAACCCTTGCAAACCGTTCCAAGGGCAACAGCCATAATTGGTACGACCTTTAAATTTATCATTATTATTATTATTAGTAGTAGTAGTAGTAGTAGTAGTAGTAATTGAGAAATTATTCTTTTCCCATCTTTTCCAGGTTGATGCTATGCATAGGTCCACAAAATATTTTCCATTAGATAAGGTTTGAATCGGAATCAATTTTGGAGGATGAATCCACTGGAAAAAGTATTTAAAAAAGAAACAAGAAACATTTTCCTTCGAATAAATGTTCGTAGACAATACAAGGATCTAAAAATAAATTGATCCCTTCTGCTCCAGAGAACAAGAAGATTAACTGGACTAAATGGGATTAACTATGTTTCTTAGCTTCGGTGTGTGTAGAAGGTCGAATGGTTTGAGATCCAATGTATCTTAGCAATCTATATAATGGCCGCCATCTTTGTTTGTTTGTTTGTCTGTTTTTGGTTTTTTTTAAAATTTGGTCTGCTATGATGTGTGTGCCGTATCTGAAATCACGGGCAAGAATTTCAGCCTGCAAAGGAAACTGATTTTTTAAAAGTACTCAACGTTTCAAAACTGCTTAAATTGACCTTAAATATGCGGGAAAACATATGTATCAATGATAGAGATTCGTTGTCTATTTATTTCTAACCGAATCTACGTCATTGTTTACGTCACAATACCCAAAATCATCAATACAGAGAATAAAGAACATTGAATATGATGCTTTTTAAGTAAGTTAATGACAATTTAAAAATTAATCTTTTTTGAATATTAAATATAAATAATAAATAAATAAAATCCGTTCTTTATAATTCAACATTTGAATCCTTTCTGTTGTAATAATAACGATTTAAATAAATAAACTATGAAATAATTTTTTAAAAATTTTTCATATTTCTTTAAATGGAAAAAAGATTATTTGCGAAATTGTAATCAATTTTCAGAATTATTTTTTACCTTGTTATTTTTTTTTATTCCTTTAATAAATTTAATGATTATATTTACAACTCTGTATCATTTAATTTTTAACTCCAACTCTCTGTGGCAATTTCCTTCCAAAATTAATTTTTATAACACCCGGAGGGCATTTTTTTAATATTTTTCTTTTTGCTCGTTACCTTAATGGATATAATATTACTGTCAGTAACCTAAACTAATTTAAGTTATATTCTCAACGATTATGAAATATTAAATTATTTAATCTTAATTAGGATCTTATTTATTAAACGATGCCTATAAAAGTCTAACTGAGATATTTGCCGCAAAACTGTCAATATTATCAATGCATTTAAAATCCTGAAGTATGTGTTATATATCTCTAAGAATTAAAGATTTACATAGTATATGGGGGGAATAGTATGCATAATGATTTTAACAAAACTGGGATTAATAAATAATTATTTGCTGTTATTTATTTCTAATACTATCATGTTATTCTCAAACGTATTAAAGGTAATCCTATATATAATCTTATATGGAAATTATTGAAGTCAGTCAGTCAACAATTGGTTTGAACAATGTGACTGGCCAAGCACAACTGAACCAGTGTCAAGACAACTGGTACTTATGGGAATTCAGAACAGTCCACTCATGCATTTGGGTGATTCCATTCCCTGAGTCCTGATTGGCTGCTTGGTTTGTATGGTCCTCTGAGGCTCCATAAATCCTGCCAATTTGCAGTGGCCTTCACAGCATACCAGAATCGTATTGGGTTACGACTGATTGCTGTTTGTCTTGCCAATTCGAAGGTAATTGGACTTAGTATGATTATTCTGCAGAAATCAATTAAAACAACATTAACATAAATGAAATATTTTATATTAGTTCTTATTTTGTTTCGTTAGCGTTTCTGATGAAAAGTCAGTCAGGTTGCGCTTCCGGATAGAATTAGCTGTTAAGTCTAGCCACACTGATGAGACGGTGTCTGTAGTCGACTATATATATATATATATATATATATATATATATATGATTAAATATGAATGAAATCCGACTATGTAGAGAATAGATAAATACGAAGTAATCTATAAAGATGAATTTATTCTTGAAGGTGAAGTCGACGTTATAACGTTTCGCTTTATAGCAAACCTTCATCAGGACTTCTTCCATCTCCCGTCATGATGAAGGTCTTCTAAAAACCAAAACCTTATAACGTCGAATAAATTACCAAGAATAAATTAATCTTTATAGAATACTTCGTGTTTTACTATTTTCAACATACACACACACACACACACACACACACACACACGTGTTCTACGCGCCGGTGGCCCAGAGGTAGAGTTTCTGACTGCGTGCTGGGTTCCCGGTTTCGATTTCTGTCGGAGGGAAATCGTAGGTATACACCGCTGATGAGACTTAATAAAGTTGAAACAGCTGTACGGTGTTCCATGTGGCACACTTTATTCGCCGGGTTTGCTTGTCATTATTATTTTCAATAATTATCGAATTTTATACGATATACGCATTGTAATTGCCTTCAAAAATATATATATAATATACTTTACATATCAATGCTTCAAAAGCAAATTGTCAAATTCTATTTACATAATCTTCTATTTTACATACGACTGCATATGGAAAAGATAGATTCATGCCTTTTGCCGACGGCATAAGAACAAAGGTTTTGAACTTTGAATTTCTGAGTTCATATCCAACGGCGATAATCGATACGCCACCTAGGCCTCCACAATAAATGACAATGGCAAACAAACTGCTTTTAAGAAAGGGATTTGAAAACAAAAAAAAGACAGTGAAAACATCAAATATAAAACAAGTTTTTTTTAACAACTGAACAATGAACGGCAAAACAGAAATTCGATCTTTGTCTAGACAAAAGTCAGTTGGAAAGCAAAACATTTCATTAAAAATATTCATTTTATTTTCAACCTAACACTGGGGAATCATCAGTAAAACTAGATTATCTAAATATATAAAAGTAAAAAAAAAAAAGGTCGATGAATATCTCTGTAAGCGACCTCTGTCGGAGACTTTGAACACAAAGAACAAATAACATTTTTTTTTTTTTTTTACTTCTATTTTCCGTAGAAATCTTTGGTCTTACTGTTTGTAATTTTAAAGTTTTCTAAAAGAAACAGTTCCCTTTATAGCTGATGAGTTGATAGTTCTTTTATATAAAATAATTCATAGACCTAAATTTAAATCTGTTAATTTAGATGCAGCTCGATTTATTTTCATATTCCTCTTAACGGCATGTCAACCCGTTAAGGGTTATTTTTTACCGAGAGGTTAGGGAATTTTGTTCAACGTAACTAGTTAAAATATAATAAGAGCACTTTTTAGTTTTTGCAGTAAATAATATTCTAAATAACTTTCTAATCAAGATTTATTAACTTCAATATTTTTTTTACATTAACTTCTGATAATTACTATATAAATCTCCTTAAACCAGTACACAATTAATCCAAATGAAATCGGTAAATCAACTCTTTTCTTGAATATTATCCAAGTTTGAATACCCAGTTTCACTAAACTTTCATGCTTTAAAAACCCTGTACATTTATATTTTATAACTTTGTCATCAAGTATGTGAAGTATACACTAAACACTTATAATTCAAAAAATCTTCTCTCTCTCATATATATATATATATATATATATATATATATATATATATATATATATATATATGAGGTTAAGTAAACAAACAAATGTGTTTATTTTTATATGGCTTCAAGCAGACAATTTTTGGAGGATATGTGCTTAATTGAAGTTATACCTAATTTTGAAAATTAATTAGTTAATAATTAATGAATTTAGGCGGCATATATGTTCAAAAGTAAGGCTAAACAAATCGAGAAAATGTCAATCCCTGAATGTACATTTCGACCAATTAGGTCTCATCAGCAAGGTTATAGAAATGGGAGACTGCTCCGTGTGTGACTCGAAACCTCGACTGTCAAGCTGACAGGCGAGGTCTCTAACCGTTACACTAGCTTGCCATTTTGAACATATATGCCCGCCTAAATTCATTAATTATTAACTAATTAATTTTCAAAATTAGGTATGACTTCAATTAAGCACATATCCTCAAAAAATATGTAGTTAAAAATTAATGATAAAATGAATGAATGAATAATGAAAATGAATGAAATGAGGGGATAAATGAAAAATCCTTTCCAAGGGACCCTTCTCAAAAGTATTAAAACACTTTTGACAGTGGGGTCCCTGATAGAAAGTTTTTCTCATCTATTATTAGACTCCTTTGAAGCATCAAGTTAATATAATTATTCTATAAGTTATTAGAGAAGATAAAATCCGTCTCTTACCTTTGTAATATCTGTTGAGAATGGGTTTGAATATTTATAAAGTAAAGTCGTCGGAGCAGCCTAAAGTCGGTATCAGCCAGTCAGCGAGGGAGTCTATCCCCTTTTCAATAGCGCTAGACCAAGGAGGTTGTTTTAGCATCTGAGGTGGAGCGCCACACCTACCATCAGCTCCTTACTTTACCGCACAGATCCCTGTGCTACTCATACGCTGAGTTGGCGAGGACCGGTATCGAACTGGGAACCTTGTGGTTTCTAGCCGAACGCTCTACCGACTGAGCTTACATATATATATATATATATATATATATATATATATATATATATAATCTTGTCTGGTTATATATATATATATATATATATATATATATATATATATATTAGTGTATAGCGTAGACGACATGTCATGTAGAATTCTAAATACGATAACTTTTAATGTTTTTAAAGAATTCCAGTTTGTATAATGTCTTAACATTGAAATGGAATTCCCCTGGTCGTATAAAATCTGCAGGGATTTCCCAATGATTATTTGACAAAAAAGATATACACAGATTTAGAATAACTAAATTCCCAATGAAATATAAAGCCATAGAAATAGATTAATTTACAAACATGGAATGCGTATATTTTGATAATAAAAATATCCGCTTATATCAAAGAAAAAAAGATTTTATTATTTATTTAAAAATAGGAGAAAGCATTTGACATTTATGTAATTATATACTGTTTGCTACAGGAATTTTATGGATTATTTGTTTGGCTGGGTTTTACAGCATGTCAAACCCTTGTTGGGTTATTTCATGCCGAAGACATTTGGTTTTATTCATTCCTTATGGGTATTGAAATTTTTTCAATCTCAATTTTTAAACGATTTTAAATACGCATTTTTCTATCTATTTAATCCATAGATAGGTCGTAACAGGTACTACTACTCTGGATCAGGGTTGACCTGTGAGTAATGGCGATAACAACATCATACCCAGGATACTAAGACCCTCAGCCACCACCTTCTAACACAACACTACTAGCCCGTCCTTCGAGGGTCCGGTGTGCTTCCACCACTGGACCGGTCGTGTTGAATTAATAGCGTCTATCCCAGGTGGCTATTCCCCCAGGCAATACCTGACCCCTTGATTTAGAGGGGCAAGGCTGGGTTTATTGCCCAGAGCCTGAGCGCTCCCATCGAGGAGGATTGTCGAAGGGATCGACGCAATTTTTGTTCTTCGGCTTGTGGGTGGGCCCACGTTAAAACGAGGCCTTGTGCCCAGCCCGTACAAGTGGGGTATGAGGCAAATACCCACCACCTTCTAACACATATATGAAGAAAAGGGTGGGTTTTGCCATAAGGGTAATAGGGTTAGAACAAGTATATACATGCTAGGGCTTGACGTAACCAGCCGATTGATCAGAGATGGCCTCTCCACCCGCCCGTCTAACCTGAGTAAGAGCGCCAAAGTGGAGTGTTGTATGCCATTGACTGCCCAACCACATGATTCCATCCTTAAGCACCAAGAGTCGCCACCCATGGCCAAAAATAGACACATTATGGGTATTTTACTACTCTGAATAGGTACAGTCCGCATATTCTACAGTATTAGCTGACAGGGTGGGAAGAGTGATAAATAAAAACGGACCACTTTACCTACTTGGGAAAATGTCCTTTGGATATTATTGGTTGTGATGAATATTTTTCTGTTATGTCTCAATACTTATGTAATCTGCTTGTAGCATGAAATTTCATTGTGCTAATGCCAATGGCATAAGGGATTTAATCTCTGGATGGTGGTATCTATATACGATAAAAGAGATCTATCTACTCACCTTTTTCATCGTTGCTACGGCAACAACTTATGCTGCTTCCTAGTAATTGTTTGGAAATTCCTCATTTCGGCAACACTACTTATAAATACAAGCAATAATATGCGCTCTCCGGGCTTAAGTATTTAAGTTTTAATGTAATGAAATATATTAAAATAGAATGACTAAAGAAATTAAATAAGAACGCATATAAAACGATTAAATTTGTTTTCCTTTTATTTTAATCGGTGTCTATATCAAATCACTCATAGAATTGATTTTAATACATTGGGAATAGAACAATAATATTAGAGATGAATAACATCAAGTAATTATTTATTAAACACGGTTTTGTTAAAACCAGTATGAAAATTAACCCCACCATATATTATGTAAACTTATTTCTTATTCATATATAATACCAATTGCAGGATTTTAAACGTATTAATAACATGGGATGTTTTGAAACAAATCTAACTCAGCTAGACTTTAATAAAGATTTGATAAGATTTTTCTCAGTGAAATATAAGACACACTGCAGGATTTGAAAACATGGGCTATTTTGAGGCAAATCTAACTCAGATTTTTCATAGAGACATCATTAATAAATAAGATTTATTCTATTCTATGTATTAATAATTCCTGGGGGTATTGTGATATAAATAGTGACGTAGTTTTGGGTACAGAAAACATCGAATGTCCATTATAACCAGATTATTATCGTTACTCTGTTTTCATGTTTTTGTTAGTTTCTTTCTTTTTTCTCTCTCTTCTTTCGTCTAACTTTCTATTTGATTTATCTCTATACTTTTTTCTCTATCTTTATTCCTATTTTTTTTATATCTTTTTAAAAATAATTTTCCTTTTTCTTCTTTTGGTACATCTTTGTCTTTCTTTATTTCTTTATTTCTTTCTAATGTGTTAAGCTTTTCGTTTTATTTCCAAATTATTGTCTGTCAGCAAATCTCCCAAAACGTGATTTTTGTGAGTTTTATTGTCGACATCTCAATTTATCGAATGAAATCGGGGTTATTACTCTCTTAGTCAAAAGAATACCGTATCCAACAAAGCCTACACTTCTCTCCAAACACCATTGGATACCGCGTGAAGGGGTCATCTAATCTTTGTGTTATATCTTTTATAAGCTCTTGGATATTTATTATGTCATAGACAAATTTTTCATAATCTGTGGTCCTTTTTCTATACGAGATAGAGTTATTTGTAGCTGGAAATAATTGTTGGTAATTCGGAATATAGTGGGTAGTAATATTTATTACACAAATAGGAAATCTTTCAAGAAAGTAAGAAAACTAATTTTTGGTTTTTGTTTTAGGTTGCCATCCTGATTGAGAATCAGTTCATTAATGTGGATGTGAAATATGTAAGAAATCATTCAGTTAATAATTAACGTTTAACTGAGTAACATTTGATTATTACATGTGCAGATATATTTAATGAGTTAACACAGGTTTATGGAAACAAACTTCTATTTAAAATAAATAAATAGATAAAATAATTAATTAACTAATCTAAATTAATAAACTGAATGTAATAAAATAAATTAATTTAAAAAATACAGACAAATATATAATAAATATCACAATAAAGATGAGGACAACAGTCCAAAAAATTAAAATTATTCACATCAAGCCTCATCTAAGAAATACAGACAAATAATGAATATACTAGTTTGAATAATGTAAGGTGTAATGAACTTATCTAATCTCTAATATTCAAATAACAGTTCAAGAATGAAATGTTGAAGTGAAAAACAGAGTGCTGCATTAAAGATAAAAATTAATTTAGGTAAATTGAAAATCAAAAGAAAGGAAGGAAATTAGTTCTGGTCATCTATGACATCGGGTTAATTAGCTTATTAGATATTTAAATTTTTACAAAATTAATATAATATAGCCAGGTAAATAAGCAGGGGGTATAAGTTCCTCAAGTGCATCATTTGTTTTTTTGTTTTTTTTTTTTTGTGAGGCAAACCAAACCAAGACCGTTTCGACTACACCATCCTCCGCCCGACGCCTGCAAGGCTACATTGATGTTAAAATAGGTCAAAGTACTCAACATTTTACTCACGCGCATGCGCAAATGTCCGATTGGTTTCATGTTTCTTTTTGGATACACAAGGTTTGACAGATTTATTGATTGACTTATTGTTTGATTGATTGATTGATTGAGTGAGTGATACGAACGGCATGTCAACCCGAATAGGGTTATTTTATACCAGGAAGTTAGAGAATACATACATATATTCATTTTTTTCTGTAGTTCTGCACACGGTTATTTGATATCAAGTATTCGCTTAAGAAATTGACCTGGTGCCGCATCCTGCTCGTGAGAAGGCGTTGGTAAATATATCCACAGGAAATCCGAAAGCGTACACAAGATGGTTTATATAAGGCAGAACGAACAAGAAAGCGAAGGAAAGAGAGAAAGAAGAGGAAATAAATAGAAAACAGAGAAGAAACAAAGAAAGAGAAAGAAAACATTCATGAAAAAAAAGGAAGAGAGAAATGAAAATAAATACAAAGATGACAAAATAAAATGGTTAGAACGGAAGGTGAGAAAAGAAGAAAGAGTTTAAATTTATTTATTGTAAAAGGTGACCATCAGTTAAAAGGTCAACAAATGTTTGCGATGACCAATAGAGAGAATTAAATGACTAATGGCAATAAACAGTTTTTCGAGAGACGTGTTTGGCATATCAATGAAGAGGAAGAACACTGGTCAAGTGATATTGGTTTATACACACCAACACACACACTCTCACTCACTCTCTCTCTCTCTCTGAACACCTACATATATAGATGTGTGTGTGTGTAAGTTTGTCAATCTGTTCAGTAATCGCATGGGAGAACATTTACTGATTGAAACTCTCGATAAACCATTTTGCCAATCTATCTATCTATCTATTGTGGCATGTTTATTTTCTTTCTTTCTTTCTTTCCTTCTTTGGTTATCAACTTTTTAACGTGTATCTATCTATCAGTCTACCCGTCGATCTCACGCTGTTTGATAATTATATATATATATATATATATATATATATAAGGGTGGCTTACCGGTGAATATGGGCACGATCGTTGGAGGTGCACAGAATCCAGGGGTTAAGTCCCCGATAAAACAAATACAAAGTAGAGCAAATTTATTAAAGAAATGGATACAATAGAAACCTACTCGAGTTTAACCATTAGGATCTTCAGGGTTAAATCCACTGAATTAATCGAGTTGCCGATTAATTGCAGCCGATTACACGTGTGTTCATTGAATAAGATGTTACATTGAATAAGATGTAACGTAACATGTTATTCAATGAACACACGTGTAATCGGCTGCAATTAATCGGTAACTCGATTAATTCAGTGGATTTAACCCTGAAGATCCTAATGGTGAAACTCGAGTAGGTTTCTATTGTATCCATTTCTATATATATATATATATATATATATATATATATATATAGTAGCATGTTAGTTATCTCTTTTTTTTCACTCTTTTTCAACTTTTAACGCGTATCTATCTATCTATCTATCTATCTATCGCGGCATGTTGTTTTTCTTTCTTTCTTTTCTTTCTCGGGGTTTTAATGCCTATCTATCTATACATGGTACATAACAAATATTTGTTACATATGGATATCTCAAACCTTGTATGTATGTATTCTATTTATCTATCTCAGTCTGTTAATATCCATCTATCAATTTGTACAAATATTTATGTGCACATGAATATATAAAATCAATCATCCGTACGTATCTATCTATCTATTTATTCATCTATCTATCTACCATGGGCGCTTCAAATAATGCCTCCTATCTATTTCCCACCGAAGCTACAACAGATATAGAGAATACAATAATACCTTTGTATAGAGCACGTTTTTACCTAAAAAAATACTTTTCATTCTATAAAATCTCATCCATTGGCTCGACATATTCATCAGCGAAAACATGAACAAACTCGCCACTCTCGTAACCCCCCCCCCAAAAAAAAAGCAAAAAATAAAACTACAATAGCGTAGGTAATCCACTTTTTCACATAAGCGGGGCGGCACCGTAGGCAGGAAAATGTTGTGTACGTCGTCCATCTTTTATCGGACTGATTCACCGGGATGTGTTGATAGAGAGGCTGAGGAATATACGGGTTACCCTCCCCAACACTGTGAAACCGGAAGAAGCAGAGGTTAAGAGCCCCAAGGCAGACTTTGCCAGACCTCACTTTCCAGTCAGCAGATCGACAGAAAGAACATAACAGCAGTGGCTACACAGCCACGGTGGCCACAAAAGAACCTTAAACAAAGCTGTGACGAGAAATCTCAACTGCACCAAATATTCAAGATAAGTGTTTAATGTAAATTTAAACTCGTTACCTTGTGATAATATTGACCATAAAATAATGTTTTAGAAATCTTTAATATGCACAATATAAACGTTATTTGAAATTATATATTTGCTTTGTTTTTCCCTTCTTATGATTCATATGCGGAGTTGTTAAATTTGACACAAGGCTCTTTGTTTCAAACGTTGACATCTCTGTTAAACGTGACTTGACACTCATATCACTATTACCACTAATAAACCGGATTATCCATCGCTTAACTGTACTCCCATTCTCTGTAAATGTTCAGCAAGTGTTAATAGGTTCAGTGTTCTTCAAGGGGAAGACATTTCAAGTGCTCCCAGCGTAACGATTATCGTCGTATGAAATGGAACCACTGACCCGAATTCAATTCCTGGACGAAAGTGTTTGAGAAAATAAGACCCTCCGGCAAAATAAAACTTGGCGTGATTTTTCAGGAGGATTTTAATATGGGCCCTTCCGTTAAAAGCCCTAGTTGAGAGCAGTAGACAGACAAAAGAAATAAGCATCCTTTATAATAACATCATATGATGCAAACACTCGACATACTCCGAAAATAAGTCCCAGAGTTTTATTTTAGAATGAGAATTAATATAAGCCCTGTCTTATTTTGGGGTAAACACGGTACTACCACTCTTAACTAGAGGATGGTTTCTTGTTGAAGAGTCACTGTCTGATTGATTGAGTGAGTGATTATAATGGCATACACACCCTTCTGGAGTTATTTTATATATTTTATGTATTTGTGTCAGGTCAGCACAAGTCAGGTCATCTTTTTTACCTGCTACTGGTCAGGATCTCGGTGACTAAACTGGCACCCTCATCAGGCACGCATCGGCTTCTCTGGGAAGGTGGGTATGTGGATACCCAGCATCCTAAAAACAAACTCTGTCAAAGGATGAATGAACTACAAAGGATCCAACGGCCATCTACACCGATAGTAACAGGGTTGGGCTACTTACAACTATTATAAGTCCCCAATATAACCTGGCGCTAGGGTGAAAGAGCTGGGGCTTCCGTGAAGGCTTGCCTCTCGTGAAGTGACTCAATAATACCTGAGAGTACCCCGTAGCAGCTCGGCAGTCCAGTTGTCTCGAAAGTTCCCCAACCAATGGACCAAATGCCGGACTGCCAAGACAGGGGACTGAGGTCTGTACAGCCTCTTTCCACTTAAAATATCTCACGCACAAGTTTCATTCAATGTCGAGTGATGTTATCGATATGTGCGATGGATTTCTATAAGCAGTAAACATTTTATGTATAGAGGTTAGGGAAATGGGTATATTGTACGTTCATATTTACATTTTGGAGTTATTTCTTAAGCATTTTATTCACATCTTATGATATCAAGTATTCTTATCTAATACAAATACCACCCTGTCGGCTGGGGCGTTAGAATGCACCGACTGCACCTCTGCAGAGGGGTAAGACTCCCCCAATGGGGCCTCCTGTTGGCCGTGGGTGGCGACCCGTGATGCTTAAGGATAGAGCCCTGGTGGATGAGCAATTCATGCCATGCAATACTCCACTTTGGCCCTATCTTGGGCTAGACTGGCAGTCGGAGAGGCCCCCTCCGATCAATCGGCTGGTCACGTCAAGCCCTAGCACCTATATGATTTTACCAACCCTATTGCCCTTATAACAAGCCCCAACCCCTTTTTATCATATGGGTGCTAGAAGGCGGTGGCTACGGGTCTACATGTCCTGGGAATGACGTTAAACTCTATCTGATGGTGAGGTTCCAGTTTTGGAGGTTTGGGGAATGTGGAGCACCCCTTCATCACCATTGCTCCCTGGTCCACTCTGGCCCGGAGTGGTAGTGCCTGTTAGGGCCCCATCTATGGGTTAAATAGAAAACTTTATCGGCATTAAATGACTCACTGAGGTAGATATGCCATAAAACAAAACAAAACAAACCAAACCTAATACAAATAATTGGAAAACTTAGCTACTTAAACAAGAGATGAGACCCAGACAGATACTACCACTCCGATTCAGAGTAAGGGCAATGAATGTGGTACTCTACACTTTCCAAATTTCTGGAACTGAAGCCAGTTAAATGCAGCTGCTATACCACATCTGCAGAGGTGCAGTCAGCATATGTTAACCAGAATTATTGAGTAGTTTCCATGAAAATGAATAGGAAGTTTGAAAAAAAAATTAGTGGTCTATCACAGTTTCAATCTATAGGATGTCTTCGGGACCCTACATTATATTAGACAACGTTGAAGTTTAGATCAGACGGTAGAGCACCCGCCTCGGAACCGTAAGGTTCAGTGTTCGAGACCGGTTCCCGCCAACTCAGCGTATGGGTAGCACAGATTCGGTAATCTGATCTGTCCGGCAAAGAGGGGGGGCTGACGGTAGGTGTGGCGCTACACATCAGCAAAAGGATCCTCTAGGTCTAGGGCTAGCAAAAAGAGGATAGAATCCTTCGTTATCCGGCTGATACCGACAGTAGGCCACTCTTTATTTGAATTATAGAATTTAGAGTAATGGTAATGAAAAGAGTACTCCGAACTTTACAGATCACTAGAACTGAAAGCTTAGCCATCAGATGTAGCTAAGTGATATACCACCTCTGCGAGGATACAACCAGCGTCTTCTTAGTGGCGGTATAGAGTAGTTTCCATGGAAATAAATAGGAAGCTTTGCCGTTGTCCGAGGATCCCTCGTATGTTTACCATTTATCTATAAATATCCGAGATTGGTGCGTAGTTGCCTCCGTCGCCTCTAACAACTGACATCGGAATGAAATTCTTATTTCCAAGAAAGACAGAAATCATTTTGCAGTGATACGATCACTTAGAATAATTGCATAGTACACGTTCGCTGTCCTCGTATTCTTCATTTAGTCTTACGCCGTTACAAAGCTTAAGAAAATAACTGATGTTTAAGAGCAAAGGGTGAACATCTAGTCTCATGGTTGTAAATTAACCATGTTTACATCAACGGGGCTGCTAAAATAATTGACGACATTGACGCAATTCGAGAATGTTCATCCAATTATCTCAGTCCCGTCGGCCGGGGTTTTACAATACACCGACTGCATCTCTGCAGAGAGACTTTAGACTACACCGATTGCATCTCTGTATACGGGAAAGAAAACAAATAATTAAAAGGTATGCTTTTTAAAAATTTAATATTTTTTTTTACAAATGCTAAGGGCAATAATATTAAATAACTATTTGTTTAAATCAAAATAAACATTAAAATTACAGTGAAATTCTAATGTCAGTTACAATATAAGTGCAAAGATCGTTGGTTGGTTTGTTTACAAATAATCGGAAGCGAATGCTAGCGGTGAAAAGCAAAAGTGGCGTTTCCATTACTGGAGACTAGATACGATTTTTAATTATATCACTTAACCAGTAAATATCAATAACTAAATTTTGTGTGTTTATTGATTATATACATATTAATTGTATGCGAGATTTCAAATCTGATAACCTCTTTTGAGTTATAAGACGACACGCACTTACCACGACATTCCTATATATATATATATATATATATATATATATATATAATATATACGTTAGGTAGCGTGAACATGAACTCAACAAGCGCTTGGTAACGCACAGTTCCCCAGTAGAGCCTTAGGTACATAATTAATAATCAAATATCGATATTATCAATTTTAAATACTATCTGAAAAAACCCCCTTTCACCTAACCTTCCCACTATAAATTGATACTCGTAGATATAAGGGAAAACGAAATGAAAAATAGGCACTTGGTTTGAAAATCTCATAGGCGAGAAACTCAGTTTCAAATTACCGTTGACTTCATGTATATACTACTCTAACTTAGATGCACATGCTCTATTAATGATATTGAGCACTATTTAATTAGAATATGGCATATATATATATATATATATTTGTATGTGTGTGTGTGTGTGTGTGTGTGTGTGAAGAAAATAGCAGATTAGGAAAAGTCCGACAAAATGTGAGGAAAACTTAAAGAAAAAGTGAATAACGAACCATAAACAGTTACATTCAATTAATATTTCGCCTCTGTTGATTTTGAAAGTTTCATCAAAATAATTTTTCTCTAACTTTTCCTCACTCACACACACATATATACATATGCCTTTGAACACATTATATACATATATAAATACACACACATACATATATATATACACACACACATATACACACACACACACATATATAAGAAATTTCAAATTCCTTTATCCCTGGAGGTCTTTTTTCTACTTTTATCTCTTAGAAGTCGGATGGAACATGTAAAGATATTTCAATATTCAGCTTTTCCTTTTATTGAAGTTTTTGCTTATTTTTAGAAGCTTTTAAATTATAGAACATACAGTGAAAAACAGTAGGCTATATACATACACAAGCATGCATACATATATATGTATGTATATATATATATATGTGTATATATATATGCGGATGTGTATCTGTATGTGTACAATTGTATATATATATATATATATATATACTTATAAAATTATTTACATATCTAACGTATTCATATATGTATATACTTATATATGCATCTTTGTATGCACACACACATACTTATATTATATATATATATATATATATTACTTGCACACACATGTATGTATATACTTATATGTAAACTTTTGTGTGTGTGTGTGTATATATATATATATATATCGCATGCTGCAGATTTTCAGAAATCGAACTTTTTATACACATATGCACACATTTATGTGAGAACACACCTTGTACATAGCCCGTAAACCAATCTTAAATTTATATCCATATACTGACACAGATAAAAATATTCATTCAGCAGATGTGCATATAAAAATATCCGTTTTTACACAAATATAGAATACTCTGTATGACATAAATGGACACGGCTTCCCAAGTTCAAATCCTGGACGTTTACATTTCATTAGCGCTAACAGCATTGGAAAATGTATGAATCAAATTGTTCTCCACCAGCTATGGGTAAATAATAGGACAGACTTGGATCTTTAAATTGGTATGACAAACACATGATTGATTTTTAAGCGGAGTAAAGCTGGTTTGAATTTAGAGTTTTTCCTTTTCCTAGACAGGTTGACAAACCAAGGCTAAAGAACTATGTCTATTTTGCTATTTTCCCATAGTTAAAGGGAGAACAGATGGATTCATGCCATTCCCAAGGACATTCACTCGATGTGAAAGGCAAATAGCCTCGTCCATGATTTGAACCCGAATCACCGATTCCATTGCCTGCTACTGTAACCGTTACGATTTGAGCGCCTCTTTATAAACTTCTTGTAACGTGCAGCAAAATGAGAACATTTTCTGTTAGTTGGTTGGTTGTATTTTACGGCATGTCAACCCTTGTGTTATTTCATGCCGAAGGAAAACTCTGAATTCAAACTTCTGAACTCCACTTAAGAAAGTGTCGCATCCTGCTCGTGCGGAGGGGTTGGTAAATATATATATGATAAAAGGTCAATAATGTCGGGACAAACATATAGGTGTAGGGCTTGACGTAACGAGCCGATTGATCGGAGGGGTCTCTCCGATCACCCTATAGCCTAAAAGTAGAGTGTTTCTCAGTCACCAGGGTGTCATCCTTAAGAACAGCTCCATTGGTGGGGCCTTACCTCTCTGCAGAGGTGCAGTTGGCGTATTCTACTGCCTCAGCAGACAGGGCGGAGCATTTTTCTGTGTTCTGCGTTGTGCTGCCATCTGTTATATATTTCTATTACAAAATAACCAGCATCATACTATCGTCATTATCCTTGTTATTGTTGTTGTTGTACTCGTAGAATTCTTATTATAATGGAGATTCGTGGTATGTATGTCTGTAACAAAATGTACGTCACTGTTTACGTCACAATACCCTCAGGAATTCTGTCAGTTTATCAATAAGTAGTTAATAGCCAAGATCATTAATACATAGAATATATCTTATCTATTAACGATGTGTAAAAATCTGAGTTAGATTTGCTTCGAAACGGCCCATGTTATTAGCACGTTTAAAATCCTGCAGTGTGTCTTATATATCACTAAGTAATAGAGCTTTACATAATATATGATGTGATTAATTTGCATACTGATTTTAACAAATCGGTTTAATAAATAATTATTTGATGTTATTGATCTCTTATATTATTGTTTCCTTTTCCAACGTATTAAAATCAATCCTATAAATGTTTTTATATAGAAACCAATTAAAATATAATCAAAATAAGTGTAATCTTTTTATATGCGTTCTTATTTAATTTCGTAAGTCTTTCGACTTGAATATATTTCATTACATTAAAACTTTAATACTTACTCCCGGAGAACACATATTCTTGCTAGTTTAGGTAATAATTCACAATGCCCAGAGTCGTGAAATAAAGTCTTTTTAATGTTACTTTCATATATTCAAGTTACCATCCGGTTACTTTCAATAGTTAGTAATCTCGTTTCGCCGACCAATATTCCTGCTGTGATTCATTCTCCACACAAGACGCTAAAGACTTACCACCATATGCTGTATTAAATTAATCTTAATATCAATGGTGTCTGCAATTTGAGCATGCATTGTGGCTCAAACTTATTCTTATAGCAATGGTCTGTCCAACAAACTTACTGGACTCTATTCTATGACAACACACGCAAAGTTAGATTGCTATTATGTTGTGATCATAATTTTTCACACAATCAAAAAACACCATAAAGAAATCGAAAAAAGGAAAGAAAAACGACATTTCCATTTGGAGTAAGATAGCAAAAGTAACGAAATGAATAAATAGAATAATTTATAACCTTAGGCTATTTTTATTTATTTTATCTAAAACTCTCTATATATAATGTTACACAATATAAATCACTTGGAAAATACTTTATTCTGTTTACCAGAACGATAATAAAAATTAGAAAGAAATTAAAAGAAAAAGGAATCAGAGCTAAATTTAGAAAAAAAATAAATAAGTAGATAAACATTGAAAGAAAATAGGGAATGACTTTTACACGAACTTGTTATAATTTTGATTCATTGCTGAGTCGAGTGAAGGAAACGTATAGCCTCGATCGCACGGATGGCTCATAAAATTCCCGCCCTTCTCTCGAGTGGCGTAAGGAAAAAAAAAATAAACGCTAATTAAGTAGAAAACGTCTAAATGTGAAACTGGTTCACCGAGAACGGACAATTACAGAAATTACGAGCTTCCTTGCTCGCTTAGATCATCGTCATCATCATCATCATCAAGTCAAGCTGACAGCATGGATTTACTTGACTCTTTCCGCCCTGTTGGCTGGGGCGTTAGAATGCACCGACTGCACCTCTGCAGAGGGGTAAGAATCCCCCAATGGGGCCACCTGTTGGCCGTGAGTGGCGACACGTGATGCTGAAGGATAGAACCCAGGTGGATGAGCAGTTCATGACTTGCAATACTCCACTTTGGTCCTATCTTGGGCTAGACGGGCGGTCGGGGAGGCCCCCTCCGATCAATTGGCTGGTCATGTCAAGCCCTAGAACCAATATGATTGCCCCAACCCTATTGACCTTATGACAAGCCCCAACCCTCTTTATCATATGGGTGCTAGAAGGCGCAGGCTGCGAGTCTACATGTTCTGGGAATGACGTTAAACTATCTGATGGTGAGGTTCCAGTTTTGGAGGTTTGGGAATGTGGAGCACCCCTTCATCACCATTGCTCCCTGGTCCACTCTGGCCCGGAGTGGTAGTACCCGTTAGGGTCCCATCTATGGTTAAATAGAAAAATGTATTTATAAAAAAATGCATTATCCATTAAGTATTGATTTATTTCAAAACTTTATCAGCATTAAATAACCCACTGAGGTTGATATGCCACAAAACAAAACAAATTACTTGACTCTTTCTCACCATATGTCTATCGGTTATCGTTCCAGGCAGTTTCTCAACTCAGCATCCAGTGTCCGCACATAGCTATTGGATGTCAGTTTTTTGCCGGTCCAAGTAGTGCAGCCATATAGTAGCAGCAGCCATGCTACGTGAACCCTAACGAAGCACCTAAAGAATAAGCTAGATGGAAGCTGCACAAAAATTCTGCCCGCGATATTAAACAAATTTTGGGAAAAAAAACACCCTATAAGAAAGTTGTACAGACCCCCCCCCTATCACACAAATGTTCCAAATGAGACGAACAAGACATATTGAAATGTTGAAGAAGCAAGGACGAAGTCATAAGTAACGTTCTCCTGTGGAAACTAGCCATGCGCTAGCCAGTGTGGGTCGCCCAGCGATGACCTACATTGAGCAACACTGCGCGAATACTGGATACTGCGCAGAAGAC
Organism: Doryteuthis pealeii; assembly: GCA_023376005.1. Classification (NCBI taxonomy): domain Eukaryota; kingdom Metazoa; phylum Mollusca; class Cephalopoda; order Myopsida; family Loliginidae; genus Doryteuthis; species Doryteuthis pealeii. Next base: position 131,741,310 of record CM042137.1, on the reverse strand, counting down.
CTCCGGAAGAAATGAATGATAGAGATGGTTGGCGAGAGATTGTCATGGATATATGTGCTACTAGCGTGGCATGATGATTATTTTCTGGTCAGCCAACAATGGTGTGTCCATGTGTAGGAGTCCACTGATGAACGTCATTCATAAGATAAAGGAAATAGAAAGAAAAGACTGCAGTATTTCACATATCAAAATAAATGAAATTTTATGTGCCCTCCACTCCTCTCTCTATTATTTCTGTTATTATCTCCTCTCCCACCACAACATATTTGGTTACACAATTCTCGAGTACAACACTCTTGGCATCCACAGTACTCAATAAATGAATCTTTAAAAAAATATATTTTTAATAAAATTCCTGACTCCCAAACTTTAGTCATTAATATGTCAGTAACCTGACAAAATAAAATTAAAGCTGTGGTAATGATCTGCTCGGCAATTATATGTTCCTCATTAATCTTTTGGCAGTGCCCAGCATGTCTTGTTCGTCTTACTTGGATACTAGGTGTGATAGGAGGTAAGTAGCCATACAGCTGTTTTGTTGGCTGCTGCTTCAAAGATTTGTTTAAGACATCACGCAGCATTATTGTGTAGTTTCCATCAAGATTTTACTCCAAGTGCTGCAGCCATACAATACTACTGCTACATCTTAGAAGAATGCTTTATTTTATCAGAGATATCAGATTTCTATATAATTGATAATGTGTCTATAGCAGTACATCCCTTTCCTATACATGTATAACCGCTTTCAGTAGATGAGAGATTGCCACCTAGGTATGTGAATTGGTCAACTAATTCCAGGGGCTTGCCATTTAATGTGAAGATGGCTCCATCTTGTTTGAAATATATGAACTCTGTTAACGTAGAGGCCAATGCTATTCGGTTTATACCATCAATAGGTCACTCCATATAAACCGCTGGCCAAAATCTTAAATCCAATTTTTGTGTTGCTAGTGTTAACTACTTATTTGAATAGAGATTATTAAAATGAAAAAAGGAAAGAAAAAGTTTTATCATTAGATAGTTTCAATTTTTATACTGGGAAATTAAGCTAAATACTATCTATTGAAAATTTCAAGAACATAGCAAAAAGATGACATAAAAAGGTTCTGTTCCGATCAATTGGCTGGTCACATCAAACCCTTGTATCTTTATGATTATCCCAACACTATTGCCTTATGGCAAACCGCAACTGTTTTTATCATATATGTACTAGAAGATAGTAGCTGATGGTCTTAATGTCTTAGGTATAACGTTAAACTCTATCCGATGGTGAAGTTCCGATTCTAGAGCTTTGGGGAATGTGGAGTACCTCTTCATCACCATTACTTCCAGGTCCACCCAGTCCCGGAGTGATAGGCTCCCATCAAATAGGTGTTAAAAGAATTGGTTGAAGTCAGTCATAGACAGCTAACATATGTGTGCTGCCATTAAGAACTGTTGGTAACCACAGACTTTGGCACACAGTCAGTATTCTACAAACCTAACAAGGGTTGACATGCCGTAAAATCCAACCAACCAACCAGCCTAAACAGGGTAAGAAATTGCCCTACTAAATGTCTCTGTAGTTCGTTGCACGACCGTCACTGTGAATAACTTCACAAATTCGCTTTGGCATGGTCGATATGAAATGTCTGCAAAAGACTGACTGGAATGTTATTCCAAATAGTGAAGTTGGCTTCATGAAGATCATGCACTGTTTAGAATAGACATTCATTTCTATAGACATCCCTTCACATCCACCCAACCAATTTCAATTGGGTTCAAGTCGGGCGAACACGCTGGATTATCCGAACGAATTATGTTATCCGCAGTGAAAAAGTCCTTTGTATCTGCTGGCATAATGGACTGCAGAGTTATTAGAAGACCCAGTCCTTTTCACACAAACGAGGACCTTCAATCAATAAGGATGCTCTTTCCAACATACCAATGCAACCAGTCGCGGTTTGCCGTCCCTATATAACCAGAAGCTCCATTGTTCCTTGGAATGAGAAAGTGACCCAAATCCTGATGGAAACTCTTCTGAGCTGTGTAGAAAATCTTCCTGGTGGGATATTTTATTGATATTGAGTAACGTTGACAGCCATCTGGACCATCCAGGTTACATTCATTCTCATCAGAGAATAAAACTTTCCACTTTTGTAAAATAATGAGATAGAAAAAACAAATATTGTGATAAGAGTGGAAAGTTACTAGGATTTTTGGGATGATGGATGAAAGGCTATCTGTCGGTTTCTGATTGGTTAGCAGAAGGTGAGAATGTGTATTAGAAAAAGAGAGAGTTAAGAGTTTGTAGTCTGGTTTGATGTTTTGAAGAGAGCAGACGTATGAATTTCTGTTCTCCAAGGCATTTTTACTTAGGATAAAATAAATGAGCTCAGAAAAAACAAGAGAGTCTTGTGTTTGTTATTAAGAACTATCGACAACACAAGACAAGATATCCCAAAAAGATTCCAAAGTAATTTTCAGACTCGACGAAACAGAAGGAAAGCCATCCAGCAACAGACAGACCCAACAGGATCCACCCAGAGAATAGTTCAAAAGAAAGAAGTATAGAATTATTATCATTACAACTTAAACTCCAATCAATTGAGCCGCGCAACGCTACACTTTTTTCTATCCCATGTTTGCTGTTTATCAGCAAAATTGAATCGAGCTGTTTTGTGGTGTGGAAAAGGGCGTTTGCGGTTTTTAAAACCTATTTCTCGAAGGTGTTGTCTTATTTTTCTTGAGCTACATTATGTGTCCGTAAAAGCCTTAATCTAGTTCGATGATTAATTAGTGTCCTACCGGATAACCCGTCGATTCCTCCTGCACAACAATAACGAAATTTTCTTGAGCCGTCCACTTGAAATGTTAATTATGTATCCCTCACAATCTTTTAAGAAATTTGTAATAACAGTTTTACTACGTCTAATTTACTAGCAATTCCAAGTTGGGAGAGACTTTGCAATTTTTAACATGACATTTCTGTCTTTGCCATTTTTTTTACCAAATGCAACGTAGGAGATACTAATAGAAGATATTGACTACACTAATGTTTGAACCCAAATTACTAAACTTCGTTATGTGTTTACAAATTAAAGATTCGTTTAAAAATGGTCTTAAACTTTTGCCTAATTTCCCAGTATATAATTTTTTATTTTTCCTTTTATTCCTATGAGCAGGGCTTGTAGATATACCACAATATGATAATTTAATTATGACAACGTTTGATATGTTTACTTAAGAGCTATAGTAAAATAGTTCAATATGTAAAAAGTATAATAATCTTAATTTAACTCTCTCTCTCTCTCTCTCTCTCTTTCTTTCCTTCTTTTCATTATGTCTGATGGAAACAGATTAGCGTTATCACTTCCACGCTCTCATCCCTTATCTCTATCTTTCCCGTGCTTTCTTTATCTTTTCTGTGTAGCATGTGCTTTTTCTTCCCTTTCTTTCTTTATAATAAAAAAATGAATGGTGCATAATTTGGCTGAGGTGAAGACACTCATTTGGACGGCCTCATTTTTAACCAGAGGGTGTTGCAGGATGATAACGGTCGTACAATTTGAGTATTCATATATTAGATATTTCATAGGTCAACTCAAGTGGTTGAGTCTAACCACACAAAAGGATTTTTTGTTCTTTATTTTTATTGGGTTTAAGATTTTGATCAATAGAGAATGTTAGGGAAGATCAAAAACATTGCAATAACAATAAACTGTAAACCACACAATGAAAAATACGACAATAAGACTGGTTACGGACTTATCGATTCAACCTTATACGCACTAGCGAGAATATGCGCCCACCGCCGAGCGTAAGTATTTACGTGTTAATGTTATGAAATATTTTAAATTAAAAAGACCTACGAAATAAAAAGAACGCATATAAAAAGATTGCACATTACGCTTATTTTAATTATATCTTAATTGATTTCTATATAAAGACCATTCATAGGATCGGAGAATAAAACAACAATATTAGAAATCACTAACAGCAAGTAATTATTTATTAAACCCGATTTTGTTAAAACCAGTATGCAAATTAACCACACTACATGTCATGTAACCCTTTATTTCTTCGTGATATATATAACAAGGACTGTTTTGAGGAAAATCTAATATAGATTTTCCTACAGAATTTGTTAATATATAAGATTTATTCTATTCTATGTATTGATGATTTTGACTTTCAAATACTCATTGATAAAGTTACGCAATTTCTGAGGTATTGTGACGTACTTTTGGTTACACACAGACACTTATATCCATTATAATAAGATGTGCAGGATAGTTCAAATTGATTTAAAGTGGAACTTTTCAATTTTCATTCTTTTTTCTGTTCTTCCTATTTTTTCTTATTTATTTATTTTTTGATATTTCATCATTCGCCGTTTTAGAACAAAAATAAATAAATATATAAAATAAGGAACAAAGAAAATAATTCGATTTTAGTCCATAATATGAACATTTTCAAATGTGAGAGAAAACGAAAAAAAAATCAATGATTACATGTTATTGTTTAGAAAACAACAATAAAAAAAATTCGAGTTGTTCATTGTTTGAAATGAGTGTTTAATATTCAACAAGTTCAAAGATGAAGTACTATAAAGAAAACGATGAAAAGGCTCATAAAAAATCTAAAAGAACTGAAAGGAGAATTCTTTAGCTACATTAAAAATGTATTAAACTTTGAACACTTGAGTTTTATGAGAAAAAAAACATAAAACTATTAATAAAAAAGCACTCCTTTTGAAGCATCGAGGTTTTTTTTTTACTGAATACGTGCATGGACATACATGTTTACATAATAAGCGAAGTATTGCTAGTTCGATTAGACCCGTAATTCTAGCCTTTTGCCAAACTAAATGCCCAGTAAATGAGTTGTAAATACCTATCAACGGATTAAATAGTTAAATCTTCAGTAACAGTTTGACTTCTATTGTGAATACTAGCAAATATATGCACCCTCCGGGTGCAAGTATTTAAGTTTTGATATAATAAAATATCATATTAAATTAGAAAGGCTAATGAAACTGACTAAGAATGCAGATAAAAAGATCTGCAACAGAGGGAGTATAATCGAAAAATAGAACAACTTTGAAACTAACTATTCCATCAATTTCCCTTACCCCGTCTTTCATTGGTAAATTTTCCTAATTTAACTATTTAGTTAAAATAGGAAGTAAAGGATAATATTACAGTTATTTTTTGTAAATAAATTTCTTTTAAGATTTATCCACGAGATTTTTGTTAATATTTCTTAAGATAAAACCAAATAATTAGAATCAATAATACCAAGCACATATTTATTAAAATAAATTTTAAATATCAATATGCAAATTAGCCTTCTCGTTCAAACTGTTAACCGCTATTTTGTTGTGTATATAAATACAATTGCATGTTATTAATATGTAGATGTGGTCAACAGTATTAATAATGTAAAACAATTTTTATTAATAACTGAAGGTTTAAAAGAATGAAATCATGGAGAATTTGACGTAAATAATTAAGGGAATTGTGACTTGAGTAGTAATATAGTTTCGGTTACAGACAGAAAAACACACAATCTCCATTATAATAAGATATTTTACATGTTTAGGTTATAAACAAGTTCTGTTTCGATTTCAGTTGAATATTATGTTTTAAAATATTGTTGTAGCTTATGAGTAGATTTTTTTTAGAAATCATATATATATATATATATATATATATAATATATATATGAAGTAGACAAACAATTTGTTTGAGATGGCGATAGCCGACAATTTTAGGAGATTATGTGCTTAACTGAAGTCATACCTAATTTGTAAATTAATTAGTTATAATTAAATGAATTAGGCGAGCATATCGGTTTAAATGTAAGGCGTAAGCAAATCGAGAAAAAGTCAATCTCTGTATGTACATTTCAGCCTATTAGGCCTCATCAGCATAGCTATAGACAGGACAGTGCTTTGTGCGTGATTCGAACCGGTTAAGCAAGCTTGGTGTAATGGTCAGCCTAACAGGTAGGGTTTGAATAATCTCCTAAAAAACCTATATACATATACGCACATATATATGTATTTGTTATATAGTACAATACATTTAAGTTGCAATTGTTACCGTTGGTTTCAAAGTAGCGTGTGAGTCACTTTTGGTCAAGACAACGTGCCTGTGAAAGAATATGCAACAGATATCAATTCATTTATATATGTATATATATGTGTGTGAGCTGTTCTTGTATCCCCGCTGAAGTTTGTATTTCAGTCCCCGACATAGTAATCAAGTAGTGCGTCGATTTCTTTTCATTCTCTCCTTCGACTCCGGTGTTAAATGTTTTTTTTTTTTTCTCGCTCTTTCTTTCTGCTTTTCCATCCCTTTCCGTTTACATATGTATATCATCGCATCTACAATTATACCCGTAATATACATGCACATGTGTATGTACATGTATACCTATAAATATGCGTCTGCACACGCAAGGGCGCGCATCCCCTCCTCTTCCAGTCTTATACCTCTTTAATCGCAATGATTTCCAATTCCATATTTAGAATTTATTTAAGTGTAGAAATGAGCTCAATTCTTTGGATAAGTAATTTTTAGCATCCGGGTATCTTAAGTTTCGTAGCTTTTCTTCAAGGCGTAGACTTCGACTGGTGGTTTTTATATTTCATATGACAATTGGAGACTTTCCAGTAATGTCTTTAATTTTCCATAGGTGACTCGCCAGTGGGATGGTATTGAAATATATGCAGACATTATATATATATATATATGGGCTCTTTAATCTTAGGCAACAAATAGAAGATGTATATATATAGATATTTCTCCTTGTCTATTCATTAAAAAATTATATATATATATATATATATATATATAATATATATATATACATGTGTGTGTGTGTATACATCAAGTTACTACCATGTTTTCATTGTAGTAGCATAAGTAGCTAATCCAAAAGGGCTCAATATATCTTGTAAAATATTGAGCATTAGGTTCTCTTGAGGAAGGTGTACCTGGAAGACCGAAACCGTGGTAGAGAGAATAACTTTTCTACAACTATATGTATATATGTGTGTGTGTGTGCGTGTGTGTGTGTGTGTGTGTGTGTGTGTGCGTGTATATATGTGTCAGATGAACAAAAAGTGATAAGATAAACAGGGATATTTCTCTTATATTATTTATTTCTTAATTGTTCTCAGTTTCGATCTTCGGTCATGGTCAGAAATAGTATTTCTTGTGAAAGAAATTGTAACTCAAAGGAACAAACAAAAAAAAAAACAAACGGGTCAGTATTTTCACTGCTGAAAAAAAAAAAAACAAGAAACCCAATAAGTTGGACTAATAACACTGAAAATGTTCAATACGTACTTGCTTGTAGAACTGGTTTAGGCAAATGAATCATCGACAGAAGTTAGTTACCTATGTTTCACCGAGAGCATCTTCAGGATTATTCTGACAGCATTTGTTTTTACTTATTCCATCATATTCAATATAAAAAGTGCTCAATAGTAAGTATACTAACTCGAATATATATATATATATATATATATATATATATATATATATAAAGGCTCACAATTTCATATACGCCCATGACTTTAAGTTTGACGTATCATGTGTCGATAATCTGGGCTCTTTATTATCCAGCTGACTGGGAAGGGTAGGTGTGCTTAAGAAAGAGGTATATGTAGATATGTGGAAAAATGTATAGGAATGTCATTTCCCCCTCCGCCTTCTGCTTAATATTCGCCTTCTGTCATATTGCTTTTTCTCCTCCTCCACCTTCTACCCATTATTCCCCTTCTATCATTGCTTTTCCTCTTCCCCTCCTCATACTCATTATTCACCTTCTATATCATTACTTTTCCTCTTCCTTCTTAAACTCATTATTCCCCTTTTATCTCATTGCTTTTCCTTCTCCTCCCTCTACTCCTACTCCCCATTATATCTCATAACTTTTCTGCAGAATATTTTCAGTGGTTTATGTAAACCAGTTTCCCGGGCAAAATGAGACGATAAAAATTTATTTAAGTGTCGATACTTTGACACGAGCTCAATTCTCTGGGTGAATAATTTGCACACATCCGGGTCTTCGAAGACGCATAGCTTTTCTTCAAGGCATAAAATGTAATCTTTTTTCCCGCTCTTTATAAGCTGGTGATATTTTTATATGCCATTTGACGATTGGTGAATTTCCTGTATCGCCTTTAATTTTTCATAGATGGTTCGCTAGCGAAATGTTATTGCAATACTTTCTATGTACTAAGATCGTTTTATGGTTTTGGAATCTTTTTTCTATTCCAATCCTGAGATTCCAATCTTTCGCCATCGTCTCCCCCATCAGCCACCACAGCCTTGTATATTACTTTCTTTTCCCGGCAGTTACCTCCAAATGGACATCTTTTAGGATCCCTAAAAATTACATTTTACACTCGGATTGTCAGTTTGATTAATTTAGATTCTTTTCGTTCTGTTTGTAAATAAATTTCTGCATATTTTGTACCACAACATTGAAATACTTTTCAGTGGTTCTAAAGTGTCATTTTCTATTTCTTTATATATACTAGCAAATATATGCACCCTCCGGTTGCAAGTATTTAAGTTTGAATGTAACAAGATTTTATATAAAATTAGAAAGGCTAATGAAACTAAATAAGAATGCAGATCAAAAGATTTGAAACATAGAACAACTGAAACTTACTCTTCCATCACTCTCATCTTTCATTGTTATTTTTTCTAATGTAAGTATTTAGTTAAAATAGGAAGTAAGAATAAACTTACAGTTATTTTTTTTTTGTTAATGGATTTCATTTAAGATTTATTGAAGAGATTTTTGCTTATATTCATTAAAATAAAACCAAACAGTTAGAAATCAATAACACTGAGCACATATTTATTAAATTCGATTTTTTAATATCAATATGCAAATTAGCCTTCCCGTTCACACTGTAATCCGCTATTTTGTTGTATATATCAATATAATTGCATGTTATTCGTATGTAGATATGGTTAACAGTATTAATAATGTAAAACAATTTTATTAATTATTAAAAAGGTTAAAATAAAATCATGGAGAATGTGATGTCAATAACTAAGAGAATTGTGACTTGAGTAGTAATATAGTTTCGGTTACAGACAGAAAAACAGACAATCTCCATTATAATAAGATATATATATATATATATATATATATATATAATGTATATTTTTATTATAACTTTTGTCAAATTTCTGTATCCACACTGCCACACGATTGGCTAATAAAAAAACACTCAAATAATGGTTTATCATTCAATGGAACTCTCTCTAACTCCACAAAACCCGACACAACTAAAAACTCTCTGTAAGTATTCATATTCTTCTACATTTAGTATGGATACGTTTGTTTGTCCTTTTTTTCTTTTTATATACCATGTGTTGCCATGAAACTAAGAAAGAGAATATAGGAATTTTCAATGCGAAATTATTTAAAATTATTCTTATAGAATAATGTATGCAGCATTTCGGATTTAGTGAAATACATGTTGAATAAAAAATGATTCTCCGCGTTTGTTCATATTAGACGGAAAGTTGAACAATATAATATTTCGGCTTCAATTACGTCTTGTAATTTTGATATGTTAATCTGCTGTTGAGGTCGCTATTTTTTCTATCGTTTGATAATTCGGTGTTACACACTGATATGTATACCCCCCGCCATCCACCAAACGCACACACATATATATATTTTACAAACACCTCTGCACAAACAGGATGTGACACAAAGTCAATTTCTTAAGCGGAGTTTAACAGGTTTGAATTCAGAATTTTCCTTCTCCAAGACTGGTTGTCTAAGATTAAAGAACCCAGTCTTCCCTACTATTTACCCATAGTTAGAGGGTGAGTAAGTGGATGCTTTTCTTTCCTTAGGTTATCAGCGATAAATAGATATTAGGAACTAGATTGTTAAATGGATAAATAGACAGACATCAAGAACTACTAAGATACATCGATAGATAGATATTAGGTAGACACACACACACACACACACACACACACACACACATATATATATATATATATATATATTATATATATGAGAGAGAGAGACAGATGTTAGAACTAGTAATATAGATAGATATTAAGAAGTAGACACACACACGCACACATATATATTTTGAGAGAGAGAGAGAGACAGATGTTAGAACTAGTAAGATAGATAGATATTAAGAAGTAGACACACACTTACACACACACACACATATATATATATATATATTTGAGAGAGAGCGACAGATGTTAAGAACTAGTAAGATATATAAATATTAAGAACTAATAATATATATATATATAGATATTGAGAACTATATATGTGTGTGTTGTTGGCATCCTTCCGTCTACTAAAGACGCTGGCGTAGTGTCCACTTTTTATCTGCAACTGAGTGGGTGGCTGAACAGACCAATTATTGAATGGCAATCTCTGGTACAGTGATTGCAAACAAACAGTGATGCTTGCTAGAGATGCTGTTGTCGCACCTTCCTTATGGCTCTCTTTTCTGCGGCGGCCTCTTTCCTCTCTTTTTCACTCCTTTTCGTTCCGTGTTTGACGAGGAGGTTATATATATATATATATATAAGTTTTTGTTGAACTGTACAGACAATTCCTGTCGGACAAGTTTTTGGTTGATCCTTTCTAATTTTCGGGTCATTTTTTTAGTGTCGGGGTGGAACTGGTGTAACAGTCCACCAAAGGTTTCAAAACGAGTTTCCTACCTGATGATGGCAAACTGTATTGCCACAGGCGCTCGTTTTGAAACCTTTGGTGGACTGTTACACCAGTTACACCCCGACACTAAAAAGATGGCCCGAAAATTAGAAAGGATAAACCAAAAACTTGTCCGACAAGAATTGTCTGTACAGTTCAACAAAACTTGTATAAAAGAAAAAATGCTGCCAAAATACACACATATATATATTATATATAATATATATATATATATATATGTGTGTGTGTGTGTGTGTGTGTGATGTTTTGTGGATAATATAGGTCCTATATTTCTAAGCAGATAGTGCTCAATATCATTGATAGTGTGAACTAGGAGTGAAAACCTGGTTACAGTCAGTTTCTCACTTACGCGATCCTCAGACTGAAGATCGCAGAGGCGAGAAACTGTAAAACTAATAGACTAAAAAACAAGTAGAAGTTCCCGACTTTATTTTATTTTCAGGTTTTAAAATGTTTATTTTGATACATTTTGCTTTTAATGTTCATAATGTTACACAAAGAAAGAAATAACGTGGCTTGCTAGCTATTTCGAGTTTGTGAAAACCTGCCCCTCCAAAAAATAAACAGAATCTTTCTAATAACATGATTTATACGAATAGATTTCTGTCTGAATAATAAAAATAATCTTTAAGGATATTTATTTTCAACTTTACAGCTAATTTCAGACCGTAAATAATTTCTTCTGTTTAATATGATGAGCGATGTATAATAATACGACATCGGACCCAAATGATTATTGAATATAAGTACGATAAAAAGTAGACACTAGAAAATAGCGCTCGAAAATTGTAACCTATACCCGAAAATAGGAGGCGCGTGGTCTAATGGTTAGAGTCGTGGGAAATGGACTCGTCGACCCGAGTTCAATTCCTCGACGATGCTGTTTGCATTTCACATGGCGCTAATACCCTTGGTAAAGGTATGAATCCAATTCTCCCTCCAGCTATGGATAAATAGCAGGGTAGATTGGGCTCTTTAACCATGGGTAGGTAACCAGTCTAGGAGAAGGAAAACTCTGAATTCAAACCTGTTAAAATCCGTTTAAAAAAATTGACCTTGTGTCGCATCCTGCTCGTGCGGAGCGGTTGGTAAATATATATACTCTAAAACCGTATATAATTTAATAGAAAACAAAAACGAATAGAAAAATAGAAATAGTAAAAAAAAAAAAACTCGTTACAAAATGTAGACACAGCAACAAATATCTCCTAAGAAAGTGAAAGAAAACAACAATTCAAAAGAAGACAACCAATAAATATATATTAAATATAAAATGCAGTAAAAGGCATCAATTCTATTTATGAACTCACCCCCCCCCCAAAAAAAAAAAAAAAAAAAAAAAACGCAGGAAAATCCGATTAAAATTTGCTAATTGGAGACGAGGATGGAAAGCACTTAAGATCGTAACTATCCTCAAATCAATTGCTAGTTGAACTTTCTGCTATGAAGACCTAACTTTTTAATTAACACCAAAGGAAACCTACAGACTATGATTATCAAATGGATCCTGTGAACAGCAGAAGAACTGAACCCCTATAATGGCGACAGGGATGTAAAAAAGAGCATAATGTAAAAAAGATGCTGTATATATATATATATATATATATATATATATATATTGATGATATAGTTTGCAATATTTATAAAGACCAAGATTGTGTCTACGCTATCCTAATCTACACACCCATACACATACACGCATATATATATATATATATATATATATATATATATTGATAATATAAAGGTGCTGTAGTTATAAGTAAATAGTGCTCAATATTGTGGATAGAGCACGTATATCTACGTTTAGGTAGCGTGGACATAAAGTCAACGAATCTTGGTTACTGACAGTTTCTCACCAATGCGATTTTCAAACACCCAGTAAAATTCCCAAGCAGCACTCCTCCCTCCTCTGAATAATACAACGAAACTCGTTCCTCTCTCTAAAAAGCACGATACTACAGTATATAAGGGAATATAAAAGACTCATCCAGTCATTTAGTTTAAAAATTGCATAGGCGAGAACCTGTAACCAAGCGCCACTGACTGCATGTCCATACCCTAGCTTAAATATAAGCATTCTATACACGATATTGAGCACTATTTACTTATAACTACAACACTCTATATTAGCAATATTAACACACAAACACACACACACACACACACATATATATATATATATATATATATATATAAGTACTCGGGACCTGAACTTTGGTGGACTTATCCACGAATTCCACCCAAATATTAAAAAGTTTGGCAGAAAACTCGAAAAGATCAAAAATAGAATTGTTAAACAGGAGATGTGTCTTTTGTTTTTTATATATATATATATATATATATATATATATATATATATATATATATATAGTCATTCACATTTAGTCCTGTTTTGATATATCGCGTCTCTTCATTGCGGGGAATTTTCGTCTGTCGATTTTTCATGTCGGAATCTGAAACCATTGAGCTATCGGCGCACCTACTCGTAGAAGAGAGAATTTTAGTGAAAAATCCATAAATTTGTATATACGTCAAGGCTTCCAGAGTGCTAGATCCATTTCTTATGAGAGCCTTGCCATTTAAGCGAAATCGGCAGCCGGCAACGAATTTCCCCTCGGGAGAGCTTAATCTATCAGGGAATGAATCTAATTGTGTGGTGTCAGAACCCTGGTAATGGCCAGAATTTTGACTGAAGATCTTCCAGTTTTGAAAAATTATTTTGTGCATAGTCTTTTCCATTCTTTCCCCTACCGTGTCTTGTGTTAGCCATAGCTAAGCACTGTAAATACATGTGTGTTTGTGTGTGTATCTACCTGTGTGCGCGTGTGTGTTTATGTTTGTGTGTGTTTATGTAGGCGTGTACTTTTAGTCTTGTGCTAAGGTTTCTCATAAACGACATATAATGATATTCAATCGCATGTCTACCATCGGGGAGAGCATCTGCTCATCGCATGTTTCGCAAACAACTCAGTGCCACATTTTCTCATGTCTTCAACAAACTCAAAAGGTTTCCTCACTTGTAGGCATCAGACGTCATCCGACACAACTGCCAGCTCCCCAAATAAACACACTGTGACCGTCATGACCGTAAGATGTGCCTTAGCGAATGGCAAAAGGAAGCCGAGAAAAATCACGTTCTGTACGAGATTTCGAATGACACTGAGTGGAGACGGACAAGGAGAAAGCGAAAGTGAAAGTGAGTTCTTTTGGAAACCCAATAAGTTTTTTTCCTTCCGGCAATGCATCAGATTCTCACTTCGAAAATCGACTCTTTTTCTATCCACACAAAACGAAGAGAGAAATAGAAAGAAGTAGACAAACTACAACACGTCTGTCTTTCGACCTTTTCCCATCTGTTGGACAAAAGTCTTCGTAGTATATCGACTTAGCTAGGGCGAAAGAAGGGGTCATTGGCAAAGTGGGCGTAAAAGATTGTGAAACTGTGTGAGGTATCATCTTTAAAGAATGAAATGTTTTATCATGAGTTTAGAAATGAGTAGAATATTATTTTCGGGAATTTCATTTATTTGTTTAATAAATTGAATTTATCTTATATATATATATATATATATATATAAGATGGTTTTCACAGAACAGATAGACTTGCCACTTCAAATACATTTTTGTACGATTTTTTGTGGCTTGACACGCACTTAGAAAACTTGTTTAAAATTTCCCCAAAAAATTTCTTTCACGAGATATTTCCCCTGACAATGATCTTTGGTCGAAACTAGTTGTGAACAATAAAAAAAATAATATAAAAGAAATATTCCTGTTTGCCTTATCACTTTTTATCTAACTTTATATATATATATATATGTATGTGTGTGTGTGTGTGTGTGTGTGTGTGTGTGTGAAAAACTAACATTATTGTGTTCAAATATGTATAAGATTCAACTAGAACCCTATGTCCTTCTTAGAAAAAGTTCCCTTCTCAACAAACACAGGGTTTTTTTTATTTCATTGGAGATCAGAGAAAGAATCGATACCATACTGACCTCAAAGCTGTTAAGATCAACAAGAAGAATCCTGGAAACCGAGAAGATTTACTTTCAGTCATACTTCAATGAAAAAAGACCAGTTAAAACTGATGTAAAAAAAAAACTTGGAAAGTGTATAATAATAATAATAATAATAATAATAATAATAATAATAATAATAGTCCTGGAGACCTGAGGAGAATTGCTGTTACTCAGACTCCAGTGAAAGACCATCAGCTAATGCTGATGTGAAAACTCAAAAGGAGCAAATAATAATAATATGAATCGTTCAGAATTGCAGCACAAGTCAATGCCTAAGAAAAAATTGTATCAATGCAAAAATAGATAAGACGCAGTAGAATAGCAAGTATAGAATAGGTGGAGACAATGACAAAACAGTTGATCATTTAATAAGCGAATACTTAACTGTGGAACATGAAAGTAAAGGTCGTATCAAATGTAATTGAAGCCCTTGGAACGGACAGCAAATGTTTGGAAAAGAGTCTGGATGAATTGGAAATCCAAGGAGAATCGGGACTTTTCAAACAATGACATTGTTAGGATCCGCTAGAATACTCAGTAGAGTACTGGAGACATGAAAAGACCTGCTGCCAGTCTCCAGTGAATCACCAGTTTAGGCGGTTTTATAAATTCTAATAATTTCAATGTAGTTAAAATGATACATAAAAGAAACACCTAAAACAGGGCCCGAGGTTACAGTAGTTTGAATAAAGATGTTGACAACAGTCCGAAATATCATAATTATTCATCTGCTTTTTAGTGGGATGCTGCTTTCTAGGATTTGTTCAAAATAGCACGCAGTATCTGTAGTACTCATCTAGCTCTTTTTCGAAGCGCTTCGTTAGAGTCCAAGTGGTGCAACCATACAGTAGCACGACTTCGAAGAATTTCCGTTCTATTTTACCAGAGCAAAATAGAAATAAACATTAACACAACTTGTGTAAAACATACCCCTTATATGTATTGACCAACTCCTACACAAAAGCAGGATGTGACACAAGGTCAATTTTAAGCGGAGTTTACCAGGTTTGAATTCAGAGTTTTCTTTCTCCTGGACCAGTTGCCGTAACAAGGTTGAAAACCAAGCCCGTTTTAGTATTTACCCATAGTTGGAAGGAGAATATCTGGATTCATACCTTTCCTATGGGTATTAGCGCCATATGAAATGCCACTGGCCTCATCCAGAATTTGAACTCATATCACCGTATCCATTTCCTTCAACGAGAACCATTACATCACGTGCACCTCCTAAACGTACACCTTATGAAGGTAATTTTATTATAATGATACTTTTAAGGATGTCGCAATTACGGGATTCATTCAAAATCCAAGAGGATTTTAAGAGAATGAGCGATTATAAAAACGTAAAATATCTTTTAGCGAGAATAGGTTTTAAAAATCCAAAACGAATAAAGTCTATATATAATATTTTCATATTCAAATATCTTTCCATGGAACAGGCATACTAAATTTTGGATAATTTTGTCTTCTTATTTTCTAAAATCATTTGCAGGATTTTACTTTCTAATATTTCAATCTAAGTATTCAGTATTATGCATATGATAGCCCTCTCCTCTATAATGGTAGAATTATTTTCGGTTTATTTTACTTCCAATGCACTTATAGTTAGGTATTACTCAAATTTGCCTTATTTCCGTTTGTCTGATATATATATATATATATATATATATATATATATATATATATATATATATATATTAATGTGTATGGTTGGCACTAGTATACTAGAAAAAGTAATAGTAATCCAACGTACAGTGTTATTAGAAGAGTGCTCAATATCTGTGATAGAGCGTTGATAGTTGAATGAAGTGACAAATAAAAGTTTTAGCTTTTATTCATTTATTTGGGAACGATATTACTACCAATGGTTTCTTGTTAAAGCATTCATCAGGCAAAGGAAATAGTTTTTTTAAATAGTTAAAAAAAAACTATTTCGTTTACCTGATGAATGCTTTTAGCAGGAACCATTGGTAGTAATATCGTTCCCAAATAATGAATAAAAGCTAAAACTTTTATTTGTCACTTCATCCAACTATATATATATATATATATATATATATATATATATATATATATATATATGGAAACTCACACAAGGAAAAAAATCTGTAATGACACTAAGACATTGATGGACAGATACATACACATACAAATAATTCGGAAGAAGATATTACCAGACTTACTAAGGAAGGGTCAGATTCTAGCCACATAGTAACAGCCACAGGACTCCACCTTTCATAAATATTCTGACAAAGGGATCTTTATCCCGAAATATTAAGAAAATAAATCAAACGTAAACCAGCAATATCATAGTTACCTCATTTTTCTTTACACTTGCATTGTGATAGCTTTCAAAACTAACGACTAATACATATGTATGTATGAGAAGTAAATACACAAGCGATGTGTTTATGATATGGCTTTTTTTAGCCGACAATTTTGGGGAGAATATGTGCTTAATTGAAGTCGTACCTAATTTTGAAAGTTAATTAATTAATATTTAATTAATTAGGCGGGCATACCTATTTAAATGTAAGGCTAAACAAATCGAGAAAATCAATCTGTATGTACATTTCGGCCTATCAGGCCTCATCAGCAAAGCTATAGATAGGAAGACCGCCTTGTGCGTGATTCTCCAAAATTTTCGGCTAAAAAAAGCCATATCATAAACACATCGCTTGTGTATTTACTTCTCATTCTGTCGTGTAGAAGAAGTCACTATAAGAGGAATAGAAACCTACTTCTAAACAAAACGAAAAATCTAAGAGAGTCCGGTTGGTGTAGGGGTTAGCTTGACAGTCGGGTTTCGAATCACGCACAAGGCGTAGCCTTACATTTAAATAGGTATGCCCGCCTAATTAATTATTAATTAACTTTCAAAATTAGGTACGACTTCAATTAAGCACATATTCTCCCCAAAATATGTATGTATGTATGTTTGTTTGTATATATATATATATATATATGTGTGTGTGTGTGTGTGTGTGTGTAATGCGACTACAGTGTCACTAAAACTATCTTGTTAGGTTGACTGCAACTGGGTGTTTTTTTGCTAATAGAGTAATATATTTTGGGAAGAAATTGTCTAATCAGATTTTTTAAAAGAGCAACAGTGTAAAAAAAATGTAAAGATTAATTTAGATGATTTCAGTAATAATATCAAGAAAAAGAATTTAAAAAGGACATTTTTTTTTAAATATCGTATGAATTACTTGACAGAATTTGATCTGTATATAGATATTTCCTTAATAGAGTTTTTGTTCTCTGCAAAGATTCTTTTGTTTTTTCTATGGTTGATATGAGAAGATAGCCGGACGAAAGCACGCGTGTTATATATTGTACAAACGGAAATATGAATTTCCGGTTTTATTAAACAAAGAAATATAACAACTTCCCGTTATCAGATCAAGAGATAAAAATGTGTAGGAGTAGCTAGGAATATAAAAGAACCGAGGGCTCGAGACAGGTCAGTCGTCAGCCAGCCCTGGAGGCAGTCAGCCGGAGAGAGAGTGAGGTGATCGGGGTCAGTAGTCGGGAGAGTCGATGCGAGTTAGTTGGCCGAGCGGGACATCGTGTAGTTGGTGTTGGAAAAGCTAGCCTTAATATTTACCAACTGAAAAAGCTTGTCACCCAGAAATTTAATCGAAGGACCGAAAGTCTAAAGACTGAATATATTAATTAAACTGACCCTCTCTCTCGAAGTTAAGAAGCTTGAATTTATTTCAATAAACTTCTGGAGGATAACTTTGGTGTTATTGTCATCCCTTACAACGAAGATAAAACTATTGCAATTTAGTACAGTGACGACGCGCTATGCAACACGCGCACACAAATATATCTTATCATAATGAGAATTGTGTGTTTTTTCTGTCTGTAACCGAAACTATATTACTATCCAAGTCACAATTCCTTTAGTTATTTACATATAGTTACATTCTCCATCATTTTAGGTACTAGGGCTTGACGTAACCAAGCCGATTTATCAGTGGGGGCCTCTCAGACCGTCCGTCTAGTCCAAGTAAAGACTAAAGTGTAGTGTTGCATGTCACGGACTGCTCATTCCATTCTTAATCATCACGGGTCACCACCCACGTCCAACGGGTGGCCCCATTGGGGAAATGGTCTTACCCTGCTGCAGAGGTGCAGTCGGTGTAAAGCCCCTATCGACAGGGCTGGTATATGTTCTACTTCTACTAATACTACTGCGACTACTACTAATAATTCATTAGTACCATCCATAATTTCTTTAACTTCGTTGATATTTTTATCGCAGTTCGCTTGGGTCATTAGCAATGAATAATGACACCCATCAGAACGAACAATTAAATATGAATTCCACTTGAGACTTGAACTGATGCAATCTTTTTTCTCGGTAAAAAAAAAACACTGGTCTTTCGTACCAACTGCTTTAGGTGTCTAATATACGAGAACAATGGTATTACAAAAACTTAAGCAAAAGAAAGAAAATTATTATTTCTTATTATTATTATCATTATTATCATCATCATATTTATCATTATTTTTTTTTACACCAGCGTTAGATGATAGTCTTTCGCTGGTGGGACAACAAGTTTCTTTAGATCTCCAGGACTCTTCCAAGTATTTTAGACAATCTTTAAAATTTTGTTGTTTCAATGGCATCGATTCTTCCCCTGATTTGTAATTCACCCAGACTCTTTTCCAAACACTTGGGGACAGTTCCAAGGATCCCAATTACAATTGGCACGACCTTTACTTTTCGTTTTCTTCCACCTTCCCTCTGTGATCCACTGAGAGGGTAAACTCCATGAAATGACAAATTATCTTCTTGTTAATTAACACCAAATCTAACCGGGATTAGTTGACCCGCCTATAACCCAGAGTCCCAAAGGATTTTATGAGTTTCATTCTCTAGGACATATTTCCTTCTTTTCTTGACACATATAGTCTGTGTATGTCGTCTCTCGGGTGAAATGTCTTGGGACCACTCAAAAGCATATAACTGTGTGCAAATTATTTGTATCAAATTTGGCATCAAATAACCCAAATGG
>CM042137.1:131674021-131719021 GCA_023376005.1 Doryteuthis pealeii | reverse complement strand
ATTGGTATTGCTTCCTACCAGTCTTAAAACGGCTAAGTGAATAAAAAATAGCCTCAATAGTCATTCAAAGTTTGCCAAGTAATCTTGACGCTACACACACTTGGGCTTACTCCAAGAATTTGAGTGTGAGGAAGGGATTTAACTTTTGGGAGTAACTTAAACGATGCAAAATTGAGACTTAGACTGGGAAACTTGAAAAGATTTTTTAACTTGAAGGCTTCGCAAAATAACCGAGAGGGATTATCATCGTATGTTGCTATTCGGGGAAGAGACAATCCACGTCCATCACGAGGAAGGGAAGCCTGATCATCTCTGTGGAAGATTTTAGTTGCTTAGTCTGTTTATGGATATTAGAACCTTCTGTATGTTATTTACTGCCAGCACTTTAAGTCAAATATGAATATGATATTCATAAAATAGAAATACAGTTAGTATCTTTATAAGTATTTTTGTAAATATATATTTTTCAAAATATAGGTATGACTGTTGGATTTATATCTTTTCTATATATTTAACCAACACCTCGATACAAGTAGGCTCCGGTACAAGGTCAATTTCTAAGCGGAGTTTAACAGGTTTGAATAAAGATTTATTTATTCTCCTAGTCCGGTTGCTATACCAAGGTTAAAGAGCCCAGTCTACCCTACTATATACCAGATAAGATAGTTGGATTTATAACATTAACATTCCCAATACTATTGGGTGATAAATAAAATGTAAACCGCCTCGTCTAGAATTTGAACTCCGATCGCCGAGTCCATTTTTTACTAGGTTAATCATTACGTGTTAGCTACTACGCCATGGAAAATTTCTTATTTTAGTTTCTTGAAAACCATATAACAATTTTGGGCAATTTATTTTTGATTTAGATAATAATATTTGATATCATATAACTGTGTGTCAACCACACAAGCAATGCAAATGTGAACGTACAATGAGCGCAATTCCTCTGGGCATAAGATAACCCAAGATGGGTTGAAATGCCGTTAAAATCAATCAATTCATCTAAAAGCGTTTTTGTCAATTGAATCGTCAGAGACATATGTACATTATCAACTTCCTAACGTCAGTAAATCTGTACCAGGTGATTTTATAGACAGCTAATGTATTATCCAATAAATATGGTGGCCAACAGTAGTTCTCAATATACTCATAGAATGCAGTATGTTACAAACATGAAAATATCCAGTAATCATCGAACTGGCGACGCCTACTTCTCATCTTATAACATGCAACAAATTTTACTAGTATCAGCAACAGAGCAGCCTTGTTGTGTAAGGCTTTAGGATACACCGACTGCACCTCTGCAGAGGGGTAAGACCCCTCACCCCAGTTGGCCGACTGTACCTTTACAGAGGGGTAAAATTACACCAATAAGGCCACTTGTTGGCTGTGAGTGGCGACCCGTGATGATTAAGGATGGAATCCTGGTGACTGAGCAGTCCATAACACTTTGGCCCTTACTTAGGCTAGACGGGCGGTCGGAGAGGATCTCGATCAATCGGCTGATCACGTCTAGGCCTAGTACCTATATGATTGTATCAACCCTATTGCCTATATGGCAAGCCCCGAGCCTTTTTATCTTTTATATGCTTGAAGGCGGATGTTGAGGGTTTTATTATCCTGGGTATGACGTTAAACTATCTGATGGTAAAGTTCCAGTTCTGGAACTCTGTGGAATGGGGAGTACACCTTAATACCCATTACTCCCATGTCCACTCTGAAGCGCAGTGGTAGTACCTGTTAGAGTACTATCTATGTGTTGAATAGAAAAAATGAATTTATAAAAAGTTTTTTAAAAAGTGAGTTTGAAAAAAAAAATGTAATTAGAAATAAATGTTGAATACTCATCATGAATGAATGAAAACGTCTTCGGCATAAAATAACCTAAGAAGGGTTGACATGCCGTAAAATCTATCCAATCAACCAGCAACATTTAGTAATTCATTGCATGACGTGTGAAGAGAGGTGAAGACATCCTATTGCAAAGGGCATTAGGTCAAAATGAACACTCACTGTGCCGGAATTTGAACTCGATTCACAGATTTCATTTATCGAGTGGTTAAACATTCAGCGTGTGTAAAGAATATTCGGACGAAGTGAACTCAGTTGGAATTGAAACTTGGTTACACTTCCGTGATTGGATTAGAGGCGTTCGAAATAATAATGATCATAATGTCAAAGATGGGAAGGAAAGGAAGGAAAGAAAGAAGAAGAAAGAAAGAAAGAAAGAAAGAAAGAAAGAAAGGAAAAATTAGGGAAAGAAAGAAACCAGGGAAGAAAGAAGATAAATTGCTTAAATATAGAAGAAAGAAAGAAAGAAAGACAAAGAGAATAAAAGAGCTAAATTACCAGAATATATGAAAAATAAAGAAACATAGAAATAAAAAAAAAGGAAAGGAAAGTTGTGAATATAGAAGAAAGAAAGCAAGAAAGCAAAAACAGCGAAAGAAATAAAGAAAGAAGGAACTGAAAGAAAATAGTAAAATATGGAAAGAAAGAAATATGAAACGAAAGAAAAAAGTAAAGGAACATAGTGAATATAGAAGAAAGAAAGAAAGAAAGAAAGAAAGAAAGAATGAAAGGTAAAACAGTGAAAGAAATGAAGAAAAATGAAGTGAAAGAAAATAGTGAAATATAGAAGAAAGAAAAAAATATAAGAGAAAGAAGAAAGAAGAGCCGAAATCTATGGAAATAGGAGAAAGAAAGAAAGAAAGAATAGAAAAAATGATAAAGGAGAGAAGGGGAATATAGAATTGAAGAAAAGTAGTAAAATATATAAGAAAGAGGGAAATAAAGAAAGGGGAAAGAAAGAAAGTGAAGTAAAGCATTGAAATAAAAAAGGACAAAAGTAGTGAAATATAGACGAAAGAAAGAAAGAAAAAAGTGAAAGAAAATGAGTCAAGGGGAATTTTTAAAAAGTTGTAAGATGAATAAACAGAGAAAGAAGAAAATAAAATAAAAATAATTAAGGAAAGTAGTGAAATATAAAATTGAAGGCAAATAGTGAAATATGAAGGCAAATAGTGAAATATAGACGAAAGAAGGAAAAAAATTGAGAAAGAAAGAAAAAAAAGTGAAATATTAAAGAGTACAGAATATAGACGAACGAAAGAAAGAAACAAACAAACAATGAAAAAAATGCAGGAAAATGAGTCAAGTGGAATAAAAAAAAAAAGAAGAAGAAGAAACGAAGAAAATTCTTGTGACGCCAAAATACGAAATCATATAAGTACTATAATTCAATACGAAGAATATTTCTTCTTCTTCTTCTGAAGAGAAGTACTTGGAATCTAAAAATAACTCAATTGAATCATATTTCCATCTGAGGGTGAATGACACATTACGTTGCCATATCTGCATGGAAAGATCTTATAAAATTAGTCATGCGACTCAGATAAAAGGGAAAAATGGTGAAATTCTCTTCAAATCTGAAACGTGCCGTATTAAAGTGGCTTCCAGTATTCACTGTTCATTAGGTCAACAGCGCCAGAAAAGACTGATGACACCATTGGATGCTGCAAAGATGTTTTAAGCTTGTAGTAATTATTTCACCAAAGATTCGATTTAACCATGGTCATTGTACTGCCCAGATTTAGTTGGAAGCCAAATGTCCGATGAATTACAACCGAACATACAAGGACACATGCATCTTAATCTATCTATCCAGTTGGGATGCTATTATATCAGTAAGTCTACGTTGAGCCATTGCCCTAGGGAAAAGGCGGGAATCTATCCATTCTCTTCCCAGCTAGGTATAAATAGTAGGGCAGACTGGGCTCTTTAGCCTTGATACACCAATTGGTCTAAGAGAAGGGAAACTATGATTTCACACCTGTAATAAAAAAAAGTAAAGTCGTCGGGGTGGCCTAATGTCGGTATCGGCCAGACAGCGAGGGAGTCTATCCTCTTTTTACTAGCGCTAGACCAAGGAGATTATTTTAGCGTCTGAGGTGGAGCGCCACACCTACCATCAGTTCCTTACTTTACCGCACAGATCCCTGTACTACTCATACGCTGAGTTGGCGAGGGCGGGTATCGAACTAGGAACCTTGTGGTTTCTAGCCGAACGCTCTACCGACTGAGCTAACCCGACCCTGACACCTGTAATACACCGCCTATATTTGACGCACTTTTATTGGCTCACTTAAGACTCACCAGACGTGGCTTCTTCATTTTTCAGCAAACCTACAAGTACTTAATAAATATTTGAGCTAACGTAATTTGATTCGAAACTTGTTATTTTAAAAATGTTTTTAGAGATGTTTTGCTCTGCAAATT
Organism: Doryteuthis pealeii; assembly: GCA_023376005.1. Classification (NCBI taxonomy): domain Eukaryota; kingdom Metazoa; phylum Mollusca; class Cephalopoda; order Myopsida; family Loliginidae; genus Doryteuthis; species Doryteuthis pealeii. Next base: position 131,714,740 of record CM042137.1, on the reverse strand, counting down.
CTAAATTACTAGAAAGTATTTATGAGAAATAAACGAAAATGATAAATGCATTTTCGACAAGCATATTCATATATGTCAACCCTTGTTTGAATATTTTATACCAAAGTTGATTAAACAATTAATCATATACGGTAAAAAATGTATTTACCATTTTAAATAGGTAATAACAACATCTATATGACTCCCAAATGGGACACTAACAAGTATTAGCACTTAGGTGTGAACCTGGAAGTAATGGTTACGAAGAAGTGACCCCATACTCACAAGAGTTCACACCGGATGCAGTCTTGTCTCATACACAAGATACACTTGGTTTTGAATTTAATTTCTTCCTTTCATGCTGGTTCGGCTTAGAGAGATCGGTCTGTCTTACTATCTATCTATAGTAGTGGAGTGGGGAGAGGATATTAATTCATCTTTCTCAAGGGTAATAATGAAAACTAAGAGGACATGTGAATAAATCACAGTATGATAATTTGATTATTACAATGTTTTATATGTTTAAGAGCTATTGCAAAATAGTTCAATATGTAAAAAGTATAATAATCTTGATTTAACTCTTTCACTCTGCCTTTCGTTCCTTATTTTCATTATGTTCAGTTGAAACAGATTAGATCGCTTCCACGCACTTACCCCACCACTATCTTTCTCTTCCTCCTACTTTCTTTCTAATTATATTTTTCTGTGAAGCATGTCCTATTTATTCCCTTTCTTTCTTTATAACAAAAACGGAATGTTCTATTATTGAGTTGAGGTGACGAAACTCATAAAAATAAGAATTTGGCGGATAAGCAACACCAGATAAAGAGGATTTACATTTTTGCATTTCATCTTGGACGATTTGGACGGTCTCATTTTTAACCAGGGGTGTTGCAAGATGATAACACTCGTACTTTTAATGAAGACGAGTATTAATATATAGAAGATTGTAACATAAATATACTCTTCCTGTATTTTATCTTAGTACGTAGCGTGTAGTTTTACGACAATACTAAATACACATCGGCACTTTTAGTAATGTTTTGATTTTCTGATGTCTACACTTCTGGGAAATATTTCTGGAAGTATATAAAAAAAAAAAAGTGTAATTTCGACAAGAATATTTATGGATAATCAATATTTAATTTAAAAAAGAAGCCGTTGATGGTTATTCTATACATATATAAAGGGCGGTGGTATGTATGTAGATATTTTATATATATATATATATATATATATATATATATATATATATATATATATATATATATGTAAAAACAAAATTTTTTTTGCGATGAAACAAAGAAAATACAGTGCTCAATCACAGTTTGTAAGAGCTAATATTTATTTATTTTACAATGTTTTCATAGATCAATGTTCATTATCAGCGACCGCGGTTTCATGCTAAAAGCAATCATCAGGCTGAGGAGCAAGATCCTATGGTGTTTGTTGGAGTTCTTTACTCAATGTCACATTTAGGATCCTAAATGTGACATTGAGTAAAGAACTCCAACAAACACCATAGGATCTTGCTCCTCAGCCTGATGATTGCTTTTAGCATGAAACCGCGGTCGCTGATAATGAACATTGATCTATGAAAACATTGTAAAATAAATATATAATATATATATATATATATATATATATATATATATATATACTCACTGTTACTGAGTCTTGCATTTTGTGCAAAAATTATAAAGATTTGATATATATTCGCGAAGATATTTAAGAATTTAAATAGAATTAAAATCTTCTTAAAAATTTCCGTGACTCTCAAAGTTAAACAAATCAGTATGAAAGCGTTAAACAATCAAGTTTTTATTTTTTTTCAGACTGGATTAACATAAGGTATTTTTTTAGATCGGGATTTGTATGGGGCATTCAACGAGGATTGAACTCGCTAATTCAGTAGTAACGAATCTGCAAAACCAGTTTGCTAACCATTACACCGCATTTTTTTCCCGGTGTTTGTTGTTTTTTTCCTTTACTCAGGCAACGCGGGGTAGCCGCTTCTAGTTTTAAATTACCCCGAAAAGAATATTTATAGATAATCAATATTTAATTTGAAAAAAAAAAAAGGATTGCTTGATGGGTAATTTTAAATCATTCTGAAAACATAATAAACAGATGTTACATTCTTCGGTCTATTCATATAAGTAAATATATATATATATATATATATATATATATATATATATATATATATATATATATATATATATATATATCGTGTTTTTATTTATTTTCTGTATGTTAATCTACAAAATGGATCTTTCTGTCAGTTGAAATTTTAATTTACTCGGCTACAGAGTCCATTGATTTAGATTTTTTTCTCTGATATCGTGTCACTCGAGATTTATAATACCTTATCTACCCTCATCTATTAACCATTTATTTCTACACACATCGCCTTATCTACGATTTTGAATTACCTCCCTTGCCAATCTGAGTCATTTGTTCCATTTTATCCCCTTTTTTTTCTTTCCTTATTTGGCAAGTGAATACTTTTATGTGAAAGTGAATGTGTGTGTGAGATTCCTATTGACCCCTTGTGAACGGTAAGCCGCATCACGTTGCTGCGGTTACAGCAGTAAATTTTTTTTATAATGTCGACCTAAAAGGCCTTGGTTTAGGATTAAGGGTGAGGTAGGCTGTTTTTTACGGCATGTCAGTCCTTGTTTGGATATCTTATAACAAAGCCAATTTAACAATTTCGGATTCCAATTATATACGGTACAAAAAAAGGTTATTAAACATTTGAAAGAGGTAATCAGTTCCTTATCTCAAATCTATATAACTCACATGATCCCACACGAAAGCAGGTATACGATCACTTGCTCGCTATCACACAAACCATTCAAGTAAGATTTCTTTTCATGTCTTTATTTATTCAACAGATCGAACTTCTTACTTAATAAATGTTCATATTCAAGGAAAATAATAACATTTACTTTTTCTTCTAAGCCCAATCTGAAATTTCTTGAACCCGTCCCATATGCTTCAGCCTTTTTTTTATTTTGTCTTTTTGTCACCATATCTATTTTGATAGCATTCTACTGTTAGCATCACAACTCTTTAAAAAAATAGTTTTATGATTGTCAAACCTGTTTACACTGTTGCTAGATGACTCCTATATATACTATGTTGGGCCTATCATTATTTATTACGGTAGCTTCCTATGTACATTATTCGTTCTCTTCTAAACACAATTTGCAACTTCCCACATGATTCAGCCTTTTATTTTGTCTTTCTGTCACAATATGCTGTTCCAAAGCTTTGCTAAGTGTGGAGTATCCCTTCATTGCTATTACTCCCAGGTCCACTCTGATCTAGTACTTGTTAGGATCTCATCTATGGGTTAGATAGCAAAAAATTTTAAATTGTGTTTAAAAAATTGGACAATGCTGGAGAAGTAAGGACGAACTTATGTGACGTTCTCTTGTGGAAATTTACACATGGGCACGCCAGTGTAGGCTGCCCAGCAACCACCTACATCAGCTATGTGTGGATTCTGGGTTATGTAATGTGGAAGCCCTCCTCGTAGAATAACAGTAGTGATACTATTTAACCCATCACGGGGTGATGATGGGGTTCATACTTTTCCTAACGATATTAGTCCAAACATGAACGTTATAGCGCGACTAGAATTCGAATTCGCTTACTAGAATGTTGGAGGCCAGTACCTTGACCACTGCGTCACGGCGATTCCCCGTCATGTATATATGAACGAATATTCACGCAGGTGTACCTATATTATTTGTCTTTATTTTTTTAGATGAGGATTTATGATGTTTCGGGCTGTTGTCCTCATCTTTATTGTATATCCGAGCATAATAATGATAAGCATACAGAAACAATGACGTCATTATTTGAATAAGATCTTCAAAAGTTCTATGACACCTGTGTGATTAACAATCAAACTATTAGACATGATTTCACAGGTTGGTTCATTACTATGCTCGAATACACAGGGAACACCTGAGTAAGGCCGGAGGATACAACGACCGAAACGTTGTGTTTATACAGAGCACAATAAAAATGAGGCAATTGTCCGAAAAAGACAATTGAAATTATTCGATGTACTTATAGTTGAAAAATATATCACGAAGAGTTATCTGTATGCAGAAACGTTGTGTTTATACATAGCACAATAAAAATGAGGACAATAGTCCGAAAAAGACAATTGAAATTATTCGATGTACTTATAGTTAAAAAATATATCACGGAGAGTTATCTGTTTTCAGAAGACCATTGTTGAATAATAAGAGACCAACAGATTAGAAAAAGAATTAATTTTCTACCTGCCGCAGTAAAAAAAAAGGACAAACGTCCGAAACATCAAAATTATTTGGTGTGCTTATCGTTGTGAAATATATCACGAAAGGGGCATCGTTTGTATAAAACGATTGTCGAGACCAATAGAAAAGGAAAAGAATAAATTTTCTTTTACATACCATAATAAAAATGAGTACAACAGTCCGAAACATCAAAATTATTTGGTTTGCTTATAGTTGAGAAATATATTACGAAAGGGGCATCGTTTGTATAAAACGATTGTCGAGACCAATAGAAAAGGAAAGGAAAATTCCGCGCATCAAACGACATGAGTACAACAGTCCGAAACATCAAAATTACTTATAGTTAATATATCATGAAAGGGGCATCGTTTGTATATAGAAAAGGAAAATAATATTTCTTTTTACATACCATAACAAAAATGATAAACATCCGAAACATCAAAATTATTTGGTGTGCTTATAGTTGAGAAATATATATGAAAGGGCATCGTTTGTATAAAACGATTGTCGAGACCAATAGAAAAGGAAAATAATTATTTTTTTTACATACCATAACAAAAATGAGTACAACAGTCCGAAACATCAAAATTATTTGGTGTGCTTATAGTTGAGAAATATATTACGAAGGGGCATCCGTACGCACGAAAAGAAAGTCGAATAAGAAACCAACAGAAAGGAAAAGAATGAATGAAGGAATGAAAGAATACAAAACGAATGCGAAAAGAATAAAAATGAGTGAAGATAAATAGGTCGAAAAGAAAAAGACAGAGAAATAAAGAAGTTAAAAAGAGAAGAAAGAAAGAAAGAAAAAAGGTTGAAACAACAAAACAAAACATGGAGAAAGCAGCTTTGGCCAATAATAAGCAAGCAAATTAAATAGAAACGCAAAAGGATGAAATGCCATCTGCAGACGTTTGCTTTTGGCGCCCTTTTTTTCTTTTCTTGTTGTATACTTTTGAATGAATGTCAAGTCATTGCAGATGTCTTATCGATCGTTCCTGCGTAAAAAAGAAAAAAAAATAGGTTTACGCATAAGAAGAAGGAAAAAAAAGCCCAGATGTCAGGAAGCATTGGATCGAACGAAAACACGTGCATTGCAAGATTCACAATGTGCACCTGGTTGCAATTTTACCAACAACGGTTATGCACTTCACTGATAGATTCAGAATGACTCGAGAAAAATCGTGCTTGAAAGCTTCTGGGCAAAAACGTTGCGCAAAAAAGCGCGAAAAATGGAAAGCTGATTCTTACAAGGACGTGAAATGTCTCCTTTTCATAGGTAAGAAAATGAAAGCGTTACTTCAGGTATTTATTAAGATGTGGTTAGGTTTTTTTTTCTTTCTTGCACTAATAGTCGAAAGTTATGGAATTTTCCTATCCATGCTCGTTTCCGTAATAAATCCCATCAACTTGATTTGGTCTGTTTGGTTTGTTCGATTTTACGGCATGTCAACCCTTGTTGGGTTATTTTATGCCAAACACGTTTTGTTCTGTTTAAGCTTGATGGGTATTCAAAATCTTTTAAAACAATTTTAAAACCCATTTTTTCTATTTAACCTATAGATTGGATCCTAACAGGTACTACCACTCCGAACCAGAGTGAACCTGGAGGTAACAGTGATGGGACGATATATATTATATATATATATATATATATATATTATAATGGAGATTGTGTTTTTCTGTCTGTAACCGAAACTATATTACTACTCAAGTCACAATTTCCTTAGTTATTGACATCACATTCCCCACGATATTAATTTTATTTAAATCTCAATTATTAATAAAATTGTTGTACATTATTAATACTGTTAACCATATCTACATATTAACAACATGCAATTATATTTATATATACAACAAAATAGCGGTTTATAGTGTGAACGGGAAGGCTAATTTGCATATTGATATTAAAAATGTGATTTTATTAAATATGTGCTTAGTATTATTAATTTTTAACTGTTTGTATTTATTTTAATGAATATAAGCAAAAATCTCTTGAATGAATCTTAAATGAAATCCATTAACAAGAAAAAATAAATGTCATTTTATTATTTACTTCCTCTTTTAACTAAATGCTTAAATTAGAAAAAATAACAATGAAAGATGGGAGTGATGGAAGAGTAAGTTTCAGTTGTTCTATTTTTCTATTATACCTCCCTCTGTTTCAAATCATTTTATCTGCATTCTTATTTAGTTTCATTAACCTTTCTAATTTAATACAATACTTTATTACATTAAAACTTAGATACTTGCACCCGGAGGGTGCATATAGCATCGAAGGAACCTTGGACCTTGAAGGCAATTATAAATGCATGTATCTTTCCGATCTACATAGCGGACTGAGCGCATGTATCGCCCATATATATATATATATATATATATATATATATATATATATATATATATATATCAATTATAGAGATTCGGTCTATTCGTCTGTACGAAAGTACGTAACTATCTACTTCACAACCATTTCAGGAATTAAGTAGGTTTATCACGAGTATCTAATTTATATCCTAAAATATATTAGAGGAAATATTTTTACTAGTTTGACCCCCCCACACACACACACACACTATTTATTTTTATGAAGTTTGAACCAAATCAATTTTACGTATGATTTAAAAATTTTTCTCTTAAGATAAGAGTCTGAATAATTAAGTCAGAATTTTGTTACAAATGTTTTAGAGGTTCCTAGTGTCATAAAACAAAACAAATATGTCAGTGGAGTGGAGTGAATGTGATGCTTTTTAAGTCTGTAAAATTTTTAAAAGAAATATTAAAGGTTTTTTATTTATTTATTAATTTCCTAACCGCCTCAGGCAAAATCTTTGAAAAGTGTATTTTTACACCGCCCGGGGGTGTTTTTTTTAATTAAATTTTTGGTACTAGATATATATACACTGAAAATTAGACTCATCAGATATACAACAAAGATAGCATATATATATATATATATATATATATATATATATATATATATACATATATATATATATATATATATATATATATATATATATACATATATATATATATATATATACATATATATATATATACATATATATATATACATATATACATATATATATATATATATATATACATATATATATATACATATATATATATACATATATATATATACATATATATATATATATATATATATATATATATATATTATATATATATATACATATACATATATATATATATATATATATATACATTATATATATATATATACATATATATATACATATATATATATATATATAATATATATACATATATGGAGGTGCGTGGGCTAGTGGTTAGATTGTGGAAAATGGACTCGTCGATTCGATTCCAATTCCTAGACGAAGCTGTTGGCATTTCACATATAGCTAATGCCCTTGGGAAAGGTATGAATCCATATATTCTCCCTCCAGCTATGAGTGAAATAGTAGGACAGACTGGGCCCTTCAGCCTTGGGTAGGTAACCAGTCTAGGAGAGGGATAACTCTGAATTCAAAATTCCTGAGGTCGGTCGTTGATTGGGTTTGTAGCAACACCTGATGCACCAATTCTTTCCTATCGACTGTGCCAAAAAGTGTGGATGGTCCAACACAAGCCTTCACCACTATAAGCAAATCATTGTGTGGGTGTTCATTGTATATATGAACCCTCATGCGCCGAAAATCGACGAGAGAGTCCATAATACACACACACACACACATATATATAATAAGATGAATATATAAAGGTTTTACGTATCTATTTATTAGGTGACAAAGGAACATTCACAACCATATTGGTTTCATGCGATGCATTCATCAGGTGAAGATATATATTTATCTTATTTATTATATAACAGCTCTATTTTATATTGAGCACTCTACCAATAATACTGCCTTTGGTACACCATTCCAGCAAAAGCTGAAATAGTGACCATCTCACACTATAATATATATATATATATATATATATATATATAAGGCACACATTGACAGCCATATGTTTCCCTATAAATCAGATTAATGTTCAGCACTGAATTAAGTGTACAGTCACTGTTATTATATTGAACAACATTTGTTGAGAAAACTAATGTTTCCTTTTTGATATACCTGTGTTCTTATTTGAACTAGCTGTCGTTTTATTTGTGCTATCTTGCTTACATTTACCATGGATTTAATTTCTCTAAACTTAAAAATCTCTGCTCAATATTGACTCAAACATCTTAATGGAACTGCAAAGACTTACATTTATTTTTATGCTTCGATAATTATTTATCTACGTTTGCTGAACTTCGGAGCACGAAAACACTTTCTGTCTTCCAAGATGGCGTTCTTATATTCTCGATCAAACGTGATCTGTTAATGTGTATTGACGAGATTTACATCTGTGTCATGTGATCTGCGCATATTTTGCGGTGATGTAGGAGATATATACGGAGAACTATGGAACACTTAATAGGCTTAGTTACGAGGCGACAGATATTTTTCTCTTTCTTAGGTTTAAAAATAGGACTGTCCTAGCTGAAGGGAAATAAGAGCAAAAAAGGATTAGAGAGAAAGAAAGAGTCAAAATTAATGAAATGTGGGAGAAAGAAAAAAAAACGAGTAAAAATTAGGGAATAATAAGAAAGAAAGAAAGAAAGAAAAAAGTCGAAATTAATCAAATATAGAAGAAAGAAAGGGCTAAAATCAATAAAATATAGTAGAAAGGGCTGAAATTTAATCCGTAGTGATGTACTATATATATATATATATATATATATATATATATATATAATATATATATATATATATATGTTGAATTTGATAATTTACTTTTGAAGCATTGTTATGTAAAGTATATTATTATCTATATTTTTAAGGCAATTACAATGCGTATATCGTATAAAATTCAATAATTATTGAAAATAATAATTTGTTTGCCGGGTTTGCTTGTTATGATTATTTTCATTAATTATCGAATTGTATACGATATACGCATTGTAACTGCCTTCAAAGAATATAAATAATATATGTGTGTGTGTGTGTGTGTGTGTGTGTGTGAGTATGTCAGCGAGTGAATTGTAAATCTGGATCTCTAAACGAGAGCTAAAAGGAAGGAGAAGAAAGCTTTTGTTTGCAATCACGCCATTCAAGGATCGGTCTGTTTCGTAGCTGTAGGTAAACATTTTTTTTTAAATGGACACACGCCATCGTCTAAAAGACGGAAGGTTGCCAACCACATGTAATTTCTATAATCGTTAGTCACTTATTACATAAAAAAAACTTAAATATTTGCGCACGGTTGGAGGGTGTCACATATTTTTCTTGTAATATTAAAATCATTTACATTTAGTTGAAATAAGTCAATTTGTGTGAATTTTTTTCTTTATGTCTAATCATTTTTTCTTGTTACTACCGTGTTTCCCCGAAAATAAGACAGGGCTTATATTAATTTTCACTGGATATCTTATTCTCCATATATCGAAAAATGACATTACAAATGAGAAAATTGCGAAATTTCTTAATCAAAAAGAAATTACAAAAAATGATCTAAATTTATTTACCATTAAAATGTTCTTTTATTCAAAAACTCATTAGTATGATTGTGAAGAATGCTTATTTCTTTCGTCTGTCTGCCGCTCTCAACTAGGGTTATCTTATATTAAGATCATCTTGGAGGTGCGTGGTCTAATGGTTAGAGTCGTAGGAAATAGACTCGTCAACGCGAGTTCAATTCCTGGACGAAGCTGTTGGAATTTCACATGGCGCTAATATCCTTGGGAAAGGTATGAATCCAATTCTCCCTCCAGCTATGGGTAAATAGCAGGGCAGACTGGACTCTTTAACCATGGCTAGGTAACCAGTCTAGGAGAAGGAAAACTCTGAATTCAAACCTGTTAAACTCCGCTTAAGAAATTTACCTTGTGTCGCATCCTGCTCGTGCGGAGGGGTTGGTAAATATATATATTAAGATCATCCTGAGAAATCAAGCTAGGTCTTATTTTCGGAGAAACACGGTACTATTTGACATTGAATTCGATTTTTATCGTAAGAGAAAAGGTCGATGAATTGGGTGCTAATAATAACGTTACTGCTTCTTTTTTCCTGATCCAACATGTTGCGTTTAGGTTGTTTCCCTTTATTTTTTGTAACATTGAAAAGTGAACACTCGGTTGTACTTATTGATTTTTCAGAACATGAAAGAAAAGAGAGAGAAGCTCCCATTGGATTGTATGAAAGGGGTTAACACAAACTTCTATCACAGGGAGATTAGTAGACACTCATTTCTAGGGACCAACAATTTCACTTTAAAAACGAATTCAAATTAATTGAATCGATTATTATGCGACCACAACATAGAGTTTAAGATCTTTTCTGTGTTGAAGGATTTTTTTTTTAATGAGAGCGTTCACCCCGTGCAGTTGGATTCATGTATGAAACGCGTAATCCGTAGAGATCAAAGATCAGGATCACGTGACTGTAAATTGCAGATACTGTAGGACTACACATCTGTCAGATGCATTTAAATATTCCACCTTCTACGCAAAAAATAAAAGATTTTGCTAAGTATAGGCTGTCTGTTCTTCATAGATATAACTTATAATTTCTAGAGTCATAATATATATATATATATATATATATATATATATATATATATATATATGTGTGTGTGTGTGTGTGTGTGTGTGAAGAGAAATGGAAGTGAATCCGACTCATGTATGTAGTATAGTGAGAGATTTTTATATTAAAAAAACACAGGTTTAAATAAAATGAGTGGTAAGTTTATTAGCCGAGGCTGCAGTGTTTCGATCTGTAGACGGTTTGAAATATGACGTCAAATATTCTTCTTTTATTTTGTGTGTGTGTGTGTGTGTGTGTGTGTGTATTGAAAAATGACATTGAGCATTTTCTAGGTCTTTTGTGTGTGCGTGTGTGAGCGTGTGTGTATATATTTTACGATAAACGACATGATATATATATATATAAAAACAATCAGAACTAATGGATTCTAAAATTACAAACACACGTGAAGGGATTGAACGCTGACATCGGAATTCTCCGTTATTATAAATATTTCACAGACGCTGCCACTGTCGATAACAACAGAGACAAGGAAGCCGTTAAACAGTAATAACATTCATTTGATAAAGGCTATCTAACGAACCTGAAAATTTATGACAAAAAATAATTAAAAAATAAGTGAATCCAATACTCCATAATATCGAGTTCATTCATTTATATATTTTAATGCTTCGTAATAACGCCCAATTTTAAAAAACAACAACATTTAAAATATATATATATATATATATATATATATATATATATATATATGTGTGTGTGTGTGTGTGTGTGTGTAAGTTGTATAACGTATGAAAGTAGGTGATATGCCCTGCCCTATCAGCTGCCAACCAGAAGTGGTAACACAGTTTTGTTGGCTAAAGGCGATACTGCCACTCCTAATACCATCAAGCTGCTTTTTGCCACCGGATATTAAAAAATTGTATATACTAGGAAAACAAAGAGAAGAAATTACAATGTACGTTCATCTTGGGAGTTTCATTTCAAGTTCAGCTTGTAATTTTTCGGCCGGTCTTGTAATGATGTATATAACTCCGAGTTGAGAAGGTATGAAGTCAACAGCGCTTGGTAACTGACAGATTTTCAGACTTGCTTTGTCAATGATAATGAGCATTCTTTACCTATAAATTTACCAAATGATCACAATATATACTAGCAAATATATGCACCCTCCGGGTGCAAGTATTTAAGTTTTAATATAATAAAATATTGTATTAAATTAGAAAGGCTAATGAAACTAAATAAGAATACAGATAAAAAGATTTGAAACAGAGGGAGTATAATAAAAGATTTGAAACAGAGGGAGTATAATAAAAAATGGAACAACTGAAACTTACTCTTCCATCACTCTCGTCTTTCATTGTTATTTTTTCTAATTTAAGTATTTAGTTATAAGAGGAAGTAAAGAAAATGACAGTTATTTTTTTCTTGTTAATGGATTTCATTTAAGATTCATTTAAGAGATTTTTACTTATATTCATTAAAATAAAACCAAACAGTTAGAAATCAATAATACTTAGCACATATTATTAAATTCGATTTTTTAATATTAATATGCAAATTAGCCTTCCCGTTCACACTGTAAACCGCTATTTTGTTGTATATATAAATATAATTGCATGTTGTCAGTATGTAGACATAGTTAACAGTATTAATAATGTAAGACAATTTTATTAATAATTGAGGTTAAATAAAAATAAAATCATGGAGAATGTGATGTCAATAACTAAGAGAATTGTGACTTGAGTAGGAATATAGTTTCGGTTACAGACAAAAAAAAACGCAATCTCCATTATAATAAGATATATATATATATATATATATATATACGAGGAAGAATGAATAAAGAAAAGAAAGAATAGAATGGATAATAAAAGAAGAATTTAATCAATATCACTTACACATGTGTTTCGGTCAGTTCATCTGTGTGAAAATATTTCGCACACAGAGAAGATTCGACCTTCAGAGTGAAATTTTATTTTTATTTTTTATTTTTATTATTCAAAATGAAATTTTTTTATTTTTATTTTTTTATTTTTATTATTCAAAATGAAATTTCACTCTGATGAAGGTCGAATCTTCTCTGTGTGCGAAATATTTTCACACAGATGAACTGACCGAAACACATGTGTAAGTGATATTGATTAAATTCTTCTTTTATTATCCATTCTATTCTTTCTTTTCTTTATTCATTCTTCCTCATATTGTCGGATTCATTTCTAATTTCCATTTTACACACACACACACACACACACACACACACATATATATATATATATATATATATATATATATATATATATATGTGGGGGGGGCTATATTTTAAGTAAACAGTGATCAATATCTTTCATAGAACATTTATATTTAAGTTAACGTGGTCAAGGAGTCAACGGCGCCATTGATCCAATGTTCACTCTACCGAACCTTATATATATATATATATATATATATATATATATATATTCTTTGTTGGGGTACCAAGTTTCTTGGTACAAGGTGATTCTAGGCTGGTCCTATTCTCTACCAGTAGTTTGTTGTAGAGTTCAGGTTCCGTATGAGAGCTCAATGCTTAATTTTTATAAACAGAGCAAATTTATTTGAGAATAAAAAGGCCTTAAATACCAGGGGTATCGTGATTATGGACCATTTCCACTCGTGGCTATCTGAGACCCACCGAGCTTCGTCAGACCACGTTTTTATGAGACTTTTTATGAGAATAAAATAAAAACGTGGTTTGACGAAACTCGGTGGGTCTCAGATAGCCACGAGTGGAAATGGTCCATAATCACGATACCCCTGGTATTTAAGGCCTTTTTATTCACACACACACACACACACACACACACACACACATATATATAGTGTGTGAACAAAAATTATTAATACAATCAGGAATATTTCTTGTATGTTGTTTTATTCTCAACTAGTTTCGACCTTAGGTCATCTTCAGGAGAAAATTTCTTATTTGAAGAAATTTTTGATAGATTATTAGAAAGGGAGCATGATAGAAGAATTATAAAAGTTAAAGTGTTTTTGTGGGTTTAACATGCTGTTAAAATCCGGGTAGGCGAGTGTGTTTAATCGTAGCATGTCCATTTGTTCCGTGAAGAACCTCTATGAGGTAGGTTATTTTTTAGATGCTCTTATATATGTGAGGGAGGGGTTCGTGGGAGTTGTGTGTATGACTGTATGTGTATACATATATATGTATGTGTGTGTTTACATATACGTGTGTGAGTGTGAGCGTGTGTCTGTATCCCGGTACTGTGCGAGTGACTTCTAGATTTTTAATTGGGTCAGGAGTGGCTTGTTTGATTCGTGGTGGTCAGTGTTTGTTTATTTAGGTGACCTCGGCCACCCTCGTATATATATATATATATATGTATATATATATATATATATATATATATAGTCACCCACACACAGTTGACGTATCACACCTCATCAGTGCGACTAAACTTTAAGCAACTTCAAACCGGGATCGAGACTCGACCGATTATTAAACAGTCAGAGCTTCTAACCACTAGGTTATCAGCTCACCCACAAACAGGAAGTAATTATTTACTGATAACAGCAGCCGTCAGTGAAAATCCCTTCCAGAGAGCTCAATCCACCGGGAGTGAAGAGCACACACACATATATATATATATATATATATTATATATATATATATATATATATATATATATATGTTAGTGTGTGGGGAAAGGAGTATGTAATATACTGCTTATTTTATCTTAGTATATATCATATATATATTTATTAAAATATTAATTTCTGAAATAAGACGTACTATCTCATAGACACGTATAAATATTCTTATCTGTCCATTTGTATCTAAACAGACATTGGAATGTAAGTGATTAGAAAGAAAGTTTAATGGATGGGCAAGTTAATTAATTAGAATACTCCACGTGATTCAGGTGCGCCGATAAGAAAAAAAGTACAAGTACTGACTGCATGTGCTTTTGGATATTTGTGTGTAGGGGTATATACATAGATATTTGCTAAGGTTACTTTAGTTTAACACACGCTCACAAATGCACCTAGTGTGCTATATATATATATTATATATATATATATATATATATATATATATAGGAAGTTTGGTATGTATGTGTCAACGTATAACTCCAAAACGAGAGGTCACTCAGATTCGAAATCTTGCATACACATTGATACCCTTCTAACTAAGAAAAACGCCAAATTTGGTTATTGATTTTTACTAATTAAGCTATAGAATTCAATAATCAAAAAGAAGATTAAAAATATTGTATACAAACCAGTCCCACCAACTCCTGTCGACGTGAATTGAGATTTGAACTTACAAGACAGCCCCTCCCTATCCACTTACTCTATGAAATAAATAAATGTTCTATTTCTCTTTCACCCTTACTTCCGGTCGGCCAGCCGACCCATATCTTACAGTAAAAAAAGGATAAAACGATAAGTTCTAAAATATAATAAAAAAGATTACCGTTAACAATCCTTCCACACCCACAAGTTCTGAACCTAATATTTTGCAACACAAAAAGAAGTGTGTGTGTGTGTGTGGGGGGGGTCAAAGTTAAGGGACTTGAAAAAAATCAGAAAGTTTTGAAATAAAATAACTGATGCGTTATAAAATTCATTCATTGATAATTCAACACTGAAAATTTCATTAAAATCAGATAATTCCCTTATTTTGTAATTAAATGACATTTCGAACATTTTACGTAAAATAAACTAATCCTGAAATAAAGGAATATCATAATACCCAAATTCCGCTAAACTTGCAAATCGGTCGGAAAATTAAGGTGCCCCACAAAAAACAGAACCCACAAATTTTGTATTAAAACTGTTAATCTTAACTAGGGGGGTTAAGTTTGGGGTTTCAGGGTTGGGGTTAGTTTAATGCAAAAATAAATAAATAATTTGGGTTCTTTTTTTTCTGGGCCACCCTGTAATATGTTTAAATTTTCCGACCGATTTTTGCAAGTTTCGCCTTGAATTCTTAATTTTACTTATCGTTAAATATCTAATTCCGAATTTTAACGTTTATTTCGACCGTTTATTCATTAGACAATTCTCGGTGATTTCTTTTAAATTTGATAAATCATTTTCCTCTTATTTTTCCCCACTCACTCTCTGGTGTTCCTATTTTTTTTAGTCCAGTCATGGACTGGGTACTTTAGCTAGTGTGTGTATATATATATATATATATATATATATATATATATATATATATCATCTTCAGGGCTTGTGTTGGTATGTGGAAGGTGATAAATTTTTTTTATCTCAGAATAAGGAGAAAGGCGAGTAATAGTCCTTGTTTATAGGTCTGTTTAAAATTTGAAGTCTGAGAAAAAAGAACGTTGAAAAAATGAACGGTTTAAAATATGACGTCAAATAATCTTTTTTGCGGTGTGAGTATTAGAATGTGTAAGTGTTTGTATCGAAAAAAGCATTGTGCATTTTTTATGTCTTTATGAATGTGTGGTTGCACGTGTATATATATATATATATATATATATATATATGAGGAAAAAATGAGTAAAGAAAAGAAATGTAGATGGATAAAAATGAATTTTATCGATATCACTTACACATGTGTTTCGGTACGTTTATCAAAATTCATACTGATTTACGCTATTATTATTATTATTATTATTAAAATAATCAGATGAAATTGAAACAATGATAATAATAATAATAGGAAAAATGTAAAAATATTCCGTACACAGAGATTTTTTACGACCTCCATCAAACCAGATGTATACAATGGCTGACTGACACAGAATGTTGATTATATATATATATATATATATATATATATATATATATATATATATAGCTGTTAATGTATAACCACACTGATGAGAAGTGATACTTTGAAACACGTGTCTGTGAATTGCTTATTATATATATACTCCCACTTTGGTCGAGTACTTTAAATAGGGATTTAATTGCAGATTCACCGTTCTGGCGTGTAGCTAAACCTCGCTTCGTTTACAATTGTTTGAGGCCTCTAGTGAATTCATTTCCGCTTAGAAATGTAGCGATTAAATATTCCCCTATATTTGACAGCTGCCTCTGGCCGCACGGGTAAGAGGATTGGTGAACGAAAGTTCATTCGGGTCACAAACCCGGCCAGGGGTAGCTGTTAATGTATAACCACACTGATGAGAGGTGATAGCTCGAAACACGTGTCTGTGGATTACTTATTATATATATATATATATATATATATATATATATATATATATATATATATATATTCGGACGAGAGGTTCATACACTGACAAAGATACTTTGTGATTGCTATTCACTGTGGAATTAAGTGCGGTAACAAAAGGAATAATTTATGTTGAAATATAGTTGATGAATAATATAAATGCCTTTTTTCATCATAGTATATACCTAGGTTCATACTTTTTAAACACACACACACTGGGAGAGATAGATAGATAGATAGATAGATAGAGAGAGAGAGACAGAGACAGAGACAGAGAGAGCGGGGGACAGAGACAGAGAGAGGCAACACTTTTGTCAGCTGATTTCTCCAAAAGATTTCATTTTATACTCAGAGGAAATATGGAGTAAATACTTCAAGCATGATGGTCTCCCCAAAGAATCTGATACAACTATAATGATGCTCGAGAAAGACACGAAAGAAATGGTTCACTCACTCGATGGTAACACAATGATTTATTTGACATTGTAATTGGAGTCTTGCAAAGAGTCTTGAAACGAGATACATTGTCACCATTTCTATTTATAATCTACCTACATTACGTACTACAAACGTCAATATATCGAATGGAGGAGAATGGTTTCACACTAAAATAGGCATGAAGCAGCCGATTTAGTACAGACACTATTACGGATATAGACTACGCTTCTCGCAAATACACCTGCCTAAGCCGAATTCCTGCTGGCATGACCTGGTCAAAGCAGCAAGAGACATTGGTCTCTACCTGAACTCAGATAAAAAAAGAGTTTCTGTGTTTTAAACATTATCATTGTCTATAGATTATTAATATTAGATAGGAATACTTAATATCGTAACTGTTTGCAAACAAATAATTACAGACATGTTCAGTAAAAAAAAATGCAATTTTACATTGAAATTATTGTCTGGATTACAGTCAAATATTTACAAATGAATCAAATTTCAGCATTAAATACACCATAAGGATTTGATATGCCATTAAACAAAGAAATCAAACCAAATAGTTATGATTACAACCAATCATTTGTAAATGAATCAGATTTTAGCATTAAATATCCCAAAAGGAGTTGATATGCTGTTAAATAAACCAAACAAATGAATCACATTTTAGGATTAAATAACCCTTAAGGGGTTGATATTCTTGAAAGCTCCCTGAAATTAGTAGAGCAGTTCATATACCTTGGTAGTAATATCTCATCTACAGAAAGCTATGTCAATGTACGTATCGAAAAGGTATGGACTGCTACTATCAGGTAATTGATCACATGGAAATCTGATGAATTAAAGCGGGAGTTCTTCGAAGCTGTAGCCGTATCAATACTACTGTATGGCTGCACCACTTGGATTTTGACAAAACGCTTGGAGAAAAAACTACAAGAATTTTGTATTCTATTTTGAAAAAAAAAATCTGGAAGTAACACTACATAAAATAGCAGCTATTCGGTGACTTGGGTTCTATAACACCAAACCATCCAAATGAATCTAACAAGATATACTGGGCACTGCTGGAGATGCAAGTACGAGTTAATAAGTGACGTTCTCCTGTTGAATCCTACATATGGACACACCAGTACTGGCCAACCAGCACAAATTTACAATCATCAGCTCTATACGGACACTGGATTCCGTGTTGAGGACCTACCGGAAGTAATAACCGATAGAGATGGATGGTGAGAGAAAATCAAGCGAATCCATGCACAAATTTATGACGATAATATGTGTCTAATATATATATATATATATATATGTATATATTAACAAGTTAATAAATTTGCTCTACTAACGTATTGAGCACTATATATTTGTTATATCGCTGCCTTATCATTGTGAAACTTTAATCAACTAACCACTGTGACCATTCTCACCGGTAAGTCACTTTTTTCCACAAATACCATATATATATATATATATATATATATATATAGTGAGTCACCCAAGTGAGAAACAAACACTAACAGTATTATGCTTACATATATTTTAAATAGTGTAGATTGTTAAAGATACACACACACACACATATATATATATATATATATATTTGTTTAAGAAATGGATATAAAGTAACCTACTCGAGTTTCATCATCTCACGATTCAGATGATGAAACTCGAGTAGGTTACTTTATATACATTTCTTAAATAAATT
Source organism: Doryteuthis pealeii (assembly GCA_023376005.1). Taxonomy (NCBI): domain Eukaryota; kingdom Metazoa; phylum Mollusca; class Cephalopoda; order Myopsida; family Loliginidae; genus Doryteuthis; species Doryteuthis pealeii. The sequence continues at coordinate 131,695,537 of CM042137.1, read as the reverse complement.
TTACTCTACATTGTATTGAGCACTTTGTATTTGTTTTTTCACGGTCTTAACTTCTGGATTCTGTGCGCTTCCAGCGATCGTACCCGTACCCACCGGTAAGCCACCACTCATACATAAATATATGAGTGTGTGTGTGTGTGTGTGTACATACGTTTATACATCAATAGATAATATGCACACGTTTTTTTCATGTACATGCTTTGTGAACATATATCGATATTTCATTTTTAATATTTGGATTCTTGAACTGCTTACATTAAAAGACAATATAAATTATTCTATTTAAAAAAATATTTTGTCTTTGTGCACATAAACGTTTGTAGGTGAATGTGTCGGGATGTTTGTAAATGGATTTTTATATTCTATTTGCAGTTGGTTGATGATGAATAAAAAAAAAACTATTTCGAATAAGTATGTCTGCCTAACCTACATATCTTACCATTTTATTCGTATACAGTTTTTTTTTTAATGTAGATTGTTATTTGACATTATTCCACACCTAAATTAAATAGTTGTGCTTTTCATTTATTTTATTTACTTCTATTTTTTACCTACCTCATCTATTCTTTGTTTTCCTATTTTAAATCGTTGTCGTCTTTTTTATTAAGTTTCTATGTTTTAAGAGAAAAAATAAATACACTAACAAAAAGATGAAAAAAATCGTAACAAATACGAGAAATTGCTTTATCGTCGGGATTTGGAATATGCTGACGATAGCACGTGTACCAGAAGGTTAAGGCCCACTTCCCAAAAAGCGGCTGTCCTAAGTATGACACTAAACTGTGTGCGTGACTCCAATTTTGGAGATCTGGGGAGTGTGGAGTAACCCTTAGTTACCCCCACGTCCAAACTAAGCCGGGGTGCTAGTACTGTCAAATAGTGAGATGTGGAAATGGGAAAAAAATTTTTTTTTAGTTATACGTTATGTGGAAATTAATTAGAATTTGGGATGACGTGTGAAAGGCTGACCTATTGGCTTCTGATTGTCAACAGTGAAAAGGGTGAAACAGAGGGTGAAAAGTTGGAGATTTTTAAAAACTGGTACTCAGGATGTAGTACTACCCTCTGTTTTATACATCCGCTGATAAAGAGAACTATTTTAGTTATTTTGACTCAATCAATCTTAAAATGTATGTAAAATAATGAGATATGGAAATGCAGACCCCCCCCCCCCCATAGTGGAAATTAACGAAAATTAGTATTTGCCGTAAAACAACAAAACCAATCCAAGTTCAACTTCAGTCTCGATAGTTTTGAACACAGCTCGTATGTACTTCGACTACTACAATATGATGAGAAAATTATAGTTATACGTAACGTGGAAATTAACTAGAATTTGGGATGACGTGTGAAAGGCTGTTGGCTTTTGATTAGTTGAGTGTCAACAGTGAAAAGGGTGAAACAGAGGGTGAAAAGTTGGAGATTTTTTAAAAAACTGGTACTCAGGATGTAGTACTACCCTCTGTTTTATACATCCGCTGATAAAGAGAACTATTTTAGTTTTTTTTTACTTAATTAATTTTAAAATGTATGTAAAATAATGAGATATGGAAATGTGGAACCCCTCCCCAAATTTTTTTAGTTATGCGTCGTGAAATAGTGGAAATTAACTAGAAATTGGTATTTGCCGTAAAACAAACAAAACCAATCCAAGTTCAACTTCAGTCTCGATAGTTTTGAACACAGCTCGTATGTACTTCGACTACTACAATATGATGAGAAAATTATAGTCTACAAAGGGAGAAAGAAAATAAAACCCAATGCAAAGAAAATAGATGTGTAGAGAATTGAACGATAGAACAATGCAATGTAAACTTGCCGCAAGCATTGGAAAGTCTGAGGCAAATATGAAACACGACGTTCCTTCGGTCCGTGTAGGAATTCTCAGAATATTAAGACAGTTGTTTTTCTTCTCACGTTTCACAGTCAAGTCTAATGCCTCGGGTCACTATTCAACTCTTATGATTCCTAAATGGAAACAAAGCTGTACTATTTGATAAACTACATAACTTTTGAATAATTTCGATGTTTCGGATTGTTGTCCTCATATTCATTGTGGTATGTAGAAAATAGAAAAAATAAACTATTCCAAAATTTATTCTTCTATAAATTTATTCTTGATAGAGGAATCGACGTTATAACGTTTCTGTTTAAGCAACCTTCATCAGGACCCGAATTATGAAGACTGCCTGAATGAATTGGGGGGGGGGGTAATCTGTGTGACCCGGTGTGGTGTAGCATGAGTTTTGGACCAGGTGCAGATGTTCCTTGTAACGATGAAAAGTGTGTTGTGTTTCATAGGGGCATAGAGATATGGGATAAGAGATATTTCCAAAATTTGATAAAGGTTGTAATAATATGTAGTTTGAGGCCTCTTATCTATTTCAAGATGTTTTGTATTTGGGAATAGTGAAATTTCGGCTTTGTAGGTGCGTGCAGATGCTAATGGTAAAAGTGGTGGATAATGGTATGCGTTCTGACTAGTTTAATTTAGGCGTTTTAACGTTTCGGTCGCTGTATCCTCCAGCCTTCCTCAGGATAGTAATGACCCAAACTGGGAAATCATTTTTAATAGTTTGAGTTTTGCTAAAAAAAATTTCTTATTTTTTCTAAAAAAAATCTTCTAATGACACACATCTGAATGATAGGTGTGAAAAAAAAAATGAAGTCATTATTTTAATAATGATCTTCAAAAGTTTTTCGTCGCCTTGTTTAATTAGTCAAACTATTAAAAATGATTTTCCAAGTTAGGTCATTACTATACGCGGACACACATGGAACACCTGAGGAAGGCCGGAGGATACGACGACTGAAACGTTGTGTTTATACATAGCACAATAAAGACGAGGACAACAGTCTGAAACATCAAAGCTATTCACATCAAGCCTCATTTTTTTAAAAATCAGCCAAATAATACATAACTTTTGTTCATTCCGAAGTAAGAAAAAAAAAAGAAAAAGAAAAACTCGAAGAAAATAGAAAATCTTGGTTAAAATCAAAGCTTTTGTGAATTTAGATGAGACAAAGTAAGTAATTGATTTTTGATCATCTTAGAACAGATTAATTCTGATTTAGATCAAATGGGAGTGTCTTCTTCCTGAAGGTCAAATTGATCTCAATAGTGTCAGTGGCTGGTTGGTTTGATTTTACGGCATATCAACTCTTGTTAGGTTGGTTGGTTAGTTGGATTTTATGGCATATAAACCCATTGGGTCATTTAATACCGAAGATTTTTGGTTTATTCATTCTTAATATGTATGTAAGATGAAAAGTGATATTGTATTTGAAGATACAAACTCCGACAAAGGTTTGAAAAACAAAACATTTAATACGTAGACAGCACATAGATAAAAGGGTACATAATACATAGGTACATAAGTAAAGATAAAGACACATTCATGAATGGTAAAAGATAAATATAAGAGCCACAGACATGAGACTAGGGATAGTCCATGCTGTGTGAATAACTTACAGTAATGTAAGGGGGGACGAAGCCCCAACGAGAAGGGGTAGACCTTAACTAACCCATGTGTCTCGTAGTCGAGCAACCGGAAAAGAGAGAGAAGCGTTTGAACCAGGCGCTTAAATACTATAGCCCCTGGTGAGAACAAGCGACAACACAGCGGGAAGATAATCCCTACAGGTACTTAATTAGTTTTAAACACATTTTCTATTTAATCCATATATGGGACCCTACCTCTCGGGGCCAGTGTGAACCCGGGAGCAATGGTAATGAAGGGGAGCTCCACATTCCCCAGACCTCTAGAAATGAAACCTCACCATCAGATAGAGTTTAATCTCATACACAGGACATGGTTACCCTCAACTATAATCTTCTAGCACATATATGAGAAAAGGGTTGGGGCTTGCCGTAAGGGGAATAGGGTTGGGACAATTACATAGGTGCTAGGGCTTGGCGTGACAAGCCGATTGATCGGAGGGGGACTCTCCGACTGCTCGTTTAGCCTAAGGAAGTATCAAAGTGGAGTGTTGAATGTCATGGACTGCTCAGCCACCTGAGTCCTATCCTTAAGCATCACGGGTCGTCACCCACTGCCAACAAGTGACCCATTGAGGGTATTACCGCTGTTGGTGCATTCTAAAACCACAACCAACAGAGCTGTCAAAAAATAGGAATATGAACTTACATTCATCACGATTCCTTAACCTATTGGCATAAAATAACCCTTGGTATATTGACATGCCGTTAAAATCAATCGGTCAATCAATCAAATAAAAGATCCTAATGACACGAATACCACACTCTTCACAAAGGCTTCTCGTAAAACGATTAATAAGGTGAGTAAATTTCTATCCATTTATCTGTCTGTGATTCAATGGTGCTTGGTAACTGTTTATTTCTCGTCTATGCAATCCTTACTTATTATAGTGTACAATGCATTTAAGGTGCGATTTTTACCATTGGTTTCAGAGCAGCGTGTTAACCACTCATCGTCAAGACAATGCGTCCATTAAGAGATGCAGGGATTATTAATTCATTTATATATGTATATACTTGTGTGAGCCTAATTTTTGTATTTCTCCTTCGAAGAATGCCATAGTGATGAAAATAGGGAGTCGCTTTCTTTGCCCCCCCCCCAATACTTCTTTGCTTCGCTCCAGGTTTTGTTTCTCAAATTGTTCACCGCTTCTTCTTATTCCCACTTTCCTTCTCTTTCTTTCTCTGTTTACCTATGTATGTCAATGTATTCACGCTATATCCACACACATGTTTAGGCGTACGCAATTAGTTGGTTCTTCATTTTTATATTTACACACACACACACACATATATATACACACACACATATATATGCACACACACATATATGCACACACACACACATATGCACACACACATATATGTACACACACACACACATATATGCACACACACACACATATGCACACACACACACACATATGCACACACACACACACACATATGCACACACACACACACACATATGCACAACACACACACACACACACATACACACACACACACACATATGCACACACACACACACACACACATATATGCACACCACACACACACACACACACACACACACACACACACACACACACACACACACACATATACACACACACACACACACACACACACACATATATGCACACACACACACACACACACACATATATGCACACACACACACACATATATGCACACACACACACACACATATATGCACACACACACACACACACATGCACACACACATATATATATATATATTATATTATATATACATACATGCATGTTTTGTTAAGATGACGGAGCGTGCTGGAAGTGAAATATTTTTGGATATTGTCCGAAATAATGCTCCTCCTTAGCACTTTCGGCTAATCAATTATCCATTTTAGATGAGCTTGTAGGAAATTCCCAGATAAACGTGTTGTTTCGTGTATTAAAATTAATATTAATGCATAAGAAATGTGCTATTGTGACAGTTTTAATTGCCCAACATTACCAGCACTTGATGCTGTTAATAATAGGTTTTCTAGTTTTCATAATCAATATATTATTATTCATGTTCCTTATTTGCATAACAGTTAGCATCCTACGACTACTCCGAAGAGAAATGAACCGAAGAGTAAAGGCAATGAAGGTATACATAACTGCATATTACTACTCATGTTCCTTAAAAGTACGACCGTTATCATCTTACAACACCCTCTGATTAAAAATGAGATCGTCCAAATCGTCAAAGATGTAATGCAAAAATGTAATTCTCGTTATATGGTGTTGCTTATCCACTGAATTCTTATTAATGAATGTTGTTACCTCAGCTAAATAATGGACCATTCCATTTTTCTTTTGAAGAAAGAAAGGCAATAAAAAGGACGTGCAAAAGAGGAAAAATATGAGAAAGAAAGAGTGAAAGAAAGAGTAAGGGAAAGATAGAGAGAGGGTGTAAGTGGGCGGAAGCGATAACGCTAATCTGTTTCCATCGGACATAATGAAACAATGAAAAGAAGGAAAGAAAGAAAGAAAAAATGTGATAGAGAATTAAATCAAGATTATTATATTTTTTACATATTGAACTATTTTCAATAGCTCTTATGTAAACATATCAAGCGTTGTAATAATTAAATTATCATACTGTGGTATATCCACAGGTTCTGCTAGTTAATATATATTTTGCTTGTCTTCTTTGCAGTTGGATCTATTTGTTATTTGTGTATTTTAAACGAGTATCCGCCCCGTCGGCTGGGGCGTTAGAATGCACCGACTGTACCTCTGCAGAGGGGTAAGACTCCCTCAATGGGGCCACCTGTTGGCCGTGGGTGGAGACCCGTGATGCTTAAGGATAGAGCCCAGGTGGATGAGCAGTTCATGACATGCAATACTCCACTTTGGCCCTATCTTGGGCTAGACGGGCGGTCACGTCAAGCCCTAGCACCTATATGATTTTCCCAACGCTATTGCCCTTATGGCAAGCCCCAATCCATTTTTATCATATGGGTGCTAGAAGGCGGTGGCTGCAGGTCTACATGTCCTGGGAATGACGTTAAACTCTATCTGATGGTGAGGTTCCAGTTTTGGAGGCTTGGGGAATGTGGAGCACCCCTTCATCACCATTGCTCCCTGGTCCACTCTGACCCGGTGTGGTAGTACCTGTTAGGGTCCCATCTATGGGTTAAATATAAAACATGAGTTTATAAACAAAATTGTATTATCCATTAAGAATTGATTTATTTAAAAACTTTATCGGCATTAAATGACCCACTGAGGTTGATATGCCGTAAAACAAAACAAAATAAACAAACAAAACATTAAACGAGTATTTTCTTTGTCGAGATTTTAGAATTCGAAATCAGTTTATATAGTTTCTTATGGTCTAATAAACAATAAGTCAATTTTTAGGATTGGTTAATGGTAGCGTGTCCAACATAGTTGTTTACGATTTTGTTTTTGTCAAAATTCCACATTGAGCAGATGAATTCGTAAACAATGTTGGTTTTGTTAAATCTCGTTTTGGAAGGAAGGTTTATTATGGTTTACGCTTAAATTCCAATGCTCTCCTTAAAGAAAACGGATCAAGCTCTCTCTCTCTGGAAACTTTTACATATGTACATGTGTCTGTATTTATCAGTTAGAATTCTCTCCCACTAGTGAGTGTGCTGACAACTCGGTGGTTAGAGCCTCGGACAGATGAAAAATCGGTCGAGTTTCGATCCAACTGAAGGTAGCCTAATAAGTCTATCCGTACTGAAGACACATGATATGTCGAAACAGGACTGTATTTGGACAGCTATATACATTTCCACGCCAGCTACAACATATATAAGTTCAAACATATAAACACACACAGAATAGTGCAAACTATGTTTGGTCATTCAAATTCTATGAACGTTGTAGCCGTATGTTACACATATACACATATAAAGTGGGCAAGAAGAAGACGTATTCACACACATACATATATATACATATATGTATACGAGTAAATATAAATACACACAGATTGTGAGAAAGACACACGCATATACATATATATATATATATATATATAATATATATATATATATATATATCATCATCATCATGTCGCGCTTTCAGCACGGATATCCATGACAATCTCTCTCCATCCGTCCCTATCGCTCATCATTCTCGGGAGGTCCTCTATGCAGCAACCTGCATCCACACAGAGCTGATCAACCTACGTTTTTGCTGGTCGGCCCACACTGGCTTGTCCATGTGCTGGCTTCCACAGGAGGACGTCGCTTGTGAGTTCGTCCTTGCTTCTCCAGCAGTGTCCCGCGTGTCTTATCCGTCTTACTCGGATGGTTTGGGTGATATGTGGTAGGCGGCCATACAGCTGTTTTCTCGTAGGGTGCTGTTTCCACGTCTTGTTCATGATAACCCGCAGCATTCTTGTGCAGCTCCCATCTAGTTTATTCTCTAGTCGCTTAGTTAGGGTCCAGGTGGTGCAGCCATACAGCAGTATATATATATATATATATATATATATACACCAGCAAAAAAGTAAAACGTTTTTATCATGTTTTTCATAAATGGAAACTCTGCATTGGAACTGGTTCATAGCAAAAATTATCTTAATCTAACAAAAATGACAATAAAACAGAGTGCTCCAAATGGGAACAGAGTTCTGAGATCAAAACGTTCGCGGTTGAAATGTGAAAACCAGGTGAAATTTATAGAACAATATGTGATGTCTATAAAGAAGCATGTTTTAGTAAAAAAAACATGTTTGCCAATAGGCTAAATATTGGTTTGCGAAAAAAGAGTTAATCGAGTGGAAACACATTGACTAGAGTTTTGGAGCCGCCCTGTCGGCTGCAAGAGTGTTAATACCCCTAATAGGATTCCCGGTGGCTAGAGCAGTCCATGACATGCAGCACTCCACTTTGGCACTTACTTAAGCTAGACAGGCGGTAGGAGACACCCCCTCCGATCAATCGAATTGACCCGTCAAGTCCTAGCACCTATATGATTGTACCAAAACTATTGCCCTGATGACAATCCCGTAACCCTTTTTTATCATATATCTACAAGAAGACTGAATGTTTTACTATCATGGGTATGACGTAAAACTGCATCTAGTGGTGAGGTTCCAATTCTGTAAGTGTGGGGAATGTGGAGTACAACCTTCATTACCATTACTCTCAGATCCCCCCTGACACGGAGTAGTGCTACCTGTTAGGGTTCCATCTATGGGTTAAATAGATAAGAAAAAGGAGTATTAATAGGTATTTTTTTTAAATTGAGTTTTGAAGAATTTAAATACCCAACAAAAATGAATTACCCATCAATCATAAATAGAACAAAACATATTCGGCATTGAATAATCCAACCGCCCTGTCGGTGGGGCGTTAGAATGCACCGACTGCACCTCTGTAGAGGGGTAAGACTCCCCCAATGGGGCCACCCATGATGCTTAAGGATAGAGCCCAGGTAGATGAGCAGTTCATGACTTGCAATACCCCACTTTGGCTCTATCTTGAGCTAGACGGGCGGTCGGAGAGGCCCACTCCGATCAATCGACTGGTCAAGTCAAGCCCTAGCACCTATATGATTTTCCCAACCCTATTGCCCTTATGGCAAGCCCCAGTCCATTTTTATCATATGGGTGCTAGAAGGCGGTGGCTGCGGGTCTACATGTCCTGGGAATGACGTTAAACTCTATCTGATGGTGAGGTTCCAGTTTTGGAGGTTTGGGGAATGTGGTGCACTCCTTCATCCCCATTAGGCCCTGGTCCACTCTGTTAGATTAAGTTGAATAGAAAAACATGAGTTCATAAACAAAATTGTATTATGTATTAAGAATGAATTTTTTATTATTAATTTGTCGGCATTAAATGACCCACTGAGGTTGATATGCTGTAAAACAAACCAAACCTTTAATAAAAAAAAAAGAAAAAAAGAATAATCCAATAAGGGTTGACATGCCGTAAAATCCAACGGTTTTGGAGGATTTAGTATGATAGACTTTTAAAAAATTACTCCAGTCTTAAAAAAAAGTAAAATCAGAAGAAATACAATTTATTAATTTTACTCGTAAAAGTAAAATATATTGAAACTTCAATTCGAATCGTGAAGAGACAATCGGATTTGTATCTTGTGAAAAGCGTCGATAATTTTGTTCTGGACATAAAAAAAATATCGACTTCTTTTTATATAAAATATCTTTATAATCAATTATGCAAACTTTACACTGGGTATAACGTCACGTATGATTTCCTATACAAACTAACCCAAATCTCTGTCAGACAGTATGATCAAATTATTATCTCAGTCTTTCTCTCATATATATATATATATATAATACAAAGATTGAATGAGGAATTTTTACGACGTAGTAGTTTTTAAGTTGTCGTAATTTACAGAACTCGATGTGTAAGCTCTTTTTGTTAGAGTCACAGAGCAAAAATATACTAGGAATAATAATGAATAAGATTTAATCGAAAGCATAACAGACTATTTCAGAAGACCTAGAGGAATTACTTTTTGGTCCCCCATCCTCAGATGCAAAATGAGGAATCTTTTATTATTCTTATATAGGTTGAAACCGGGTTTCTTTTGTATGTTCAAGTTATGCGTACTAGCCGTACCTCTGGTAATTTAACAGCCGGTTATAAATTAAATTGTTAGCCAGCTGATCTGTGGTTTGAACATTGAATCTTAAAACGCATTGACCAATCAGAGACAGGCTTTTATTTTAATATAAGTTTCTTTTCATGCATTCAGCACAACAAAGGAAAAAAGAAACTTACAAAAATGCTTTGGCATTATAAACTATCGTAGTGGCTTCCATATGCATTACCTCCCTTGATTTGGAATCATATAATTTTTACTTCTCTTCGAACTCTGTTCTATAAATTTATTACCTCTTATTTGTTTTTGTGTTCTTTCCTTGGCGTTAGCCACTTATTTTATTAAAGCCTTCATCGTGGTTTATTCTAATTGTATTGTTTATTACAGAAGCGTACAGTGTAAAATCACCAAATTTACGAGCCAGAAATATGCAACCGATCCCCTCATCAGCACCCCCCTGGTCAGATTGAGGTGTTTGGTTTGATTTTACGGTATGTCAACCCTTATTGGGTTATTTTATGCCGAACATATTTTGTTTTATTCGTCTTTAATGGTTATTCATTTTTTTTCAAACTCTTTTTTAAACACATTTTTAAAACTTATTTTTCTTTCTATTTAACCCATATATGGGATGCTAACAGTTACTAGCACTCCGGTTCAGAGTGGACTTGGGAGTAATTGTGATGAAGATGTACTCCACATTCTCCAGAGCTCTAGAATTTGAACTTCACCATCAGATAGAGTTTAACATCATACCCAGTACACTAAGACCCTCAGCCATTTTCTAGACCATATATGATAAAAATGGTTTGGGGTCTGGAATAAGGACGATAGGGTAAGGTCATTATTATAGGTGCTAGGGCTTGACGTGACCTGCCGATTGATCGGAGGGGGTCCTGATTGACAACCCGTATATTTTAAGTAAGCGACAAAGTGTAGTGCTGCATATCATGGACATCTCAGCCACTAGGATTCAGTCCTTAAACATCACGGGTCGCCATCCATGGCCAACGTGTACCTCTATTGGGGGAATGTTACCCCTCTGCAGAGGTGCAGCCAGCATATTTTACAGACCCAGCCGTCAGGGCAGTTGAGTGCTCTGGATATGTCACATGGGAAAATCTAAAAAGAACTTTTGAGAACTTTAAACCTAATCTAATTTGTGCCTGCCTCTTCAATCAGAATATGTAAGTGTCGTTTTGTTTGTGGAGTTTCATAGATTAGGTTCCTTATCTATCTTACTAAGAAGAACTACAGAAATCCGAAGCCTTTTTTAAACGTTGTATAGAATATGTATATTATCAGCGATTAGTTATCATATACTAACGAGAGAAGCACAATTACCAAGCAACGTTGAGTACCAATTGCACTTTGGTTGGTCTGCTAGCGAGTACATCTATCAGATAAGATCACAATTGTAAAGTCAATATATAAATCAGATTGGCCCCCGTTTATGTAATCAATCATTCCTTTTCTTTAAGCTTTAACTAAAATGTTATCAGTAATGAATGATCGCTGCTTAAGTACACGTTATTTAAACCGAGTCTAATACTCAGACACAAGTTCAATATTCAACATATATATATATATACATGCATATATACAATATATATATATACATGTCATATGCATACATACATATACACATACTATATATGCATTATATATATATGTGTGTATAATATAGTGAAAAATTTGAAAAAACACAGGTTCAAATAAAATGAGTGGTATTTATTCAGCCAATGCTGCAGTGTTTCAATCTGTTTAGTAGATCTTCATCAGGGTCTTTGTTGATATAAGGAAAAGGAAAAAAATTATCACAGAATAATAAGGTGACTGTGATTGGTTTAAGAGACAGGCAAGAATATACAATTCGCTCGTAACGTCAAACCCTAGCAGCTATATATAATATTCCCGATCCTATTGCCCTTATGATAAATCTCCAATTCTTTTTTTATCATAGATGTGCTAGAAGGCAGTGACTGAGGATCTTACTGTACTGGGTATCATGTTAAACTGCATCTAACGATGAAGTTCCAATTCTAAAGCTCTGGGGAGTGTGGAGTACCTCTTCATTGCCATTACTCCCAGTACCTGTTAGGATCAACATATATGGGCTAAATAGAAAATAATGAGTTTAAAAAATGTGTTTAAACAAAAATTAAATTTGAATAAAAAAAACTCTCTTTGGCATAAAATAACCCAAGTGATGATATGCCGTAAAATCCAACCAACTAATCAACACTCCTCGAAGAACAACCGTAGTGGTACTATTTTACCAATGTCTGAAAGATGCACGTTTTATGGCTTTATATCATCCGGTTTTGGTCAAACCTCGAACGTTTCATCACCTCGTACATTAGCAAATTACTCCGAGATGTGTATGCTAACCTCTGCTCTCTGTACGTGTGTGCGTGTATAATATATATATATATATATATATATATAATATATATATATATCTGTGTAAGTGTATTCATGAGTGTATGTGTATCGATACATGTATAGATGTATGTAAAATATACAAATGCATCCTTTCTGTGTAAGTTAATGCTGTGATCTATTTGTAGATACGTAGATAAGATTAGAGATTTTAAAGATTGCAATTTGCTTTCTCAGTATTGATTTCTATGCGACACCTCCTCCCCTTTCTCCTCCCCCTCCCTCCCCCTCCTCCTCCCTCCCCTTCCCCCTCACACGGGCGAATATCAGAGACAGGTGTAACGTACCGGATAAAACAAAGCTTCCATTATTGATTAATACAGTTTTCTGAATATTCACATATTCACTGGCATTATTTCACAAAGACGCCTAAAAGAGATAAGGTGATCAATAAAGAGAAAGGAAAGTATTTGATAACTTTCTTGTTGGGGGGGGGGCGGGAGCGGCAGGGAGGGGGGGCATTATGTGAATAAAGATAGAGCAGTAGAGGTAATTAGCGAAATAAGATAAGTTTCGTTTCGCTATAATTAGCAAACATTATAATTAAGACATGTATCTATATATTACCAAACATTCTTATGTATGAGTACATGTATATATAAAGGGGCCGGGTTAGCTCAGTCGGTAGAGCATTCGGCTAGAAACCACAAGGTTCATAGTTCGATACCCGCCCTCGCCAACTCAGCGTATGAGTAGCACAGGGATCTGTGTGGTAAAGTAAGGAGCTGATGGTAGGTGTGCCGCTCCACCTCAGATGCTAAAAATGATATCCTTGGTATAGCGCTAGTGAAAAGGGGATAGACTCCCTCGCTGCATGGCTGATACCGACATTAGGCCACCCCGACGACTTTTTACTTTATAATTAGCAAACATTATAATCAAGACATGTATCTATATATTACCAAATATTCTTATTATGCTTTAGACGGGACCTGTTCAAAAATTCCTAAACCGGTAACAGAAGATTGGGTAATTGATTTTAATGGCATGTCTAACCGTGTAGGGTTATTTTATGCTGAAACGAAAGTTTCAGCAAGTGCGTTCATTGTACATTCATATTTACAATTTTTGTGTAGTTGTTTCTTGGGAGGTTTTTTTTTTTACACGGTTCCATTGAATAAGAATAATTTATAAACAGATCTATTTGACCCATAGATTGGTCCCCAACAGGTACTACCACTTTGTCAGGTCGCTGAATTGTTTACTGGTACTATGTAACCCAGTACTACCTGTTGGATCATTGGTGAATAAACAGGTAACCCCACAGATTTTGTCCAATTTTGGCTTGATATCCTGCAGAACGGAAAACAAGTAGTAAAAGAGGAGAGGAAGCTTTTTGCTCAAAGCCCATCCGAAGAACGTCTCTATCATTCTCAAGGATCAACGTCTTTTGGCGTACTTATCACTGCGTCTGAGGAAAATCTGGGTCAAACAAAGACATCTCCTTCCCCTGACCGGGACATGCATGAGGGGTTTGGGGACTGCTAGTGAATTGTTTATCCCCTTGTTACTCCTTCCATAAATTCGTTGGATGGAGCCGGCTCAACCGACTCAGGGTAAATGCCGTCACACAGAACTAGCACTCCGGGTAGAAATGAACCGAACACAAAAAGCAATGAAGTTATACGTATACTTAATAATTCTTTGTTTTCACATAGTTAAATGATATCAACTATTCCTAATTAATACAAATAATTGTTATGTTTTTAAGTATTCAAATCTACTAGGGTATATATAAATACAAAATTTTGGCTGCTATATTCTCCGGTCCTCCTCAGGTGTTCCATGTGTATCCGAGTATAGTAATGACCAAACCTGGTTAATCATTTTTTTAATTTGACTTGAGGCGCCGAAGAACTTTTGAAGGTCTTAGTCAAATAATCACGTTGTTTTTACAAGCCTATCATACCGACATATGTCACGAGAGCAATCACAATCATTTAGGAAAAAAGTTTATTGTATGATAAGAATAAGAGGTTACAGCGGCCGAAACGTTGTGTTGACACATACCCCAATAAAGATGAGGACAACAGTCCTAGAAATGAAACTTTTTCACATCAAGCTTCTTTTAAAATATACAGACCAATAATATTTTTATCTAAACCAAACGCTAAAACAAACTAGTGTAAATGTCTGTCTTCAAGTTAACAAAAGTTCTATTTAAATGAAAATACTCAAAAAGATTTAATGTGAAGCAACAAGAAATGGGATGGTAAATAAACCTTTAAAAATAAAGGAAAAAACTCCTGTAAATATAACTGAAAAAAAAAAATGAAGGTAAATATATCTGAAAAAAAAAAAGAAGAAAATAACAATGTTGATTTCACTTATATGAAAAAAACTTCTATAACTAGAGTTATATAAGTAAGACTACAGTTTGTTTTCAATCAGCAACTATATAATCACTTGCCAAAATGTGATTAACATGTATCTAGTGAATATGTGAATATCTGATGAGTTTCAAACAGATCTATCAATGGCAATTAAGAGGTACTCTCCAGATCTTATAAAAAAAATGAACCGGAAACAAGTGAAAAATAAACAACGATTATTCGTATTCGATAGGACTATGTCCACTTCACAAAAGAATTTATGAAGCAATTACACAAAAAATGGGAATAAGAACGTTGAATGAACACGATACCTCTGGGCGTAGAATAATCTTAGACGGGTTGACGTGCCGTTAAAACCAATCAACTAAAAATATATTTTGTTTTCGTTCCGACTTGTCTTTCTTTTCTGTCTTTCTTTCTAATTTTCTTTCTTTTCTGCTCTTCTTTCTGCCATCTTGCGTTCAGAACAAGAAAGATTAATGCATTTTTGTTAAATTCAAAAGTAATTTAGACCGCTCGCTTATTTTAACAAATAGTCTGGTTTTATTCTGATAAAATAAGTGTTTTTCTCGATTCTTCTTTTGATGGAATTATATTGTCAGATTGAGATTTTCATTTGTCCATTGAAATGGATGAAACAGTCAGACTGGTACAATGGAGAAAATAAAGAATCGGCATTACAAGGAGGAATTAAGTAAGAAGAATTAGTTGATATGAGATATTTGCATGGACAACAAAATGAGGACAATCTGATAGCAATGATTGAATAAAGGGGGAAATTCTTAATGTCTTTCTTCTTTGATTCCAGCATTATATTCTTTTTTTAGTTTTTTTCCCCTTTCTTGTTTTTCTTTTAAATATTCTTTCTTTTGTATGTTTTCCGGGCTGGTCGGTTAAATTTTACGGTATCTCAAGCTTGTTGAGTTATTTTATGCCGAACACATTTTTTTTTATTCTTGGTGGGTATTCATTTTTTTTTATCTCAATTTTTTTCTATTTAACTCATAGATGAGATCCTAACAGGTACTACCACTCCGTGTAAGAGTGAACCTGGGGGTAATGATGATAAAGGGGTACTCCACATTTCCCAAAGCCCCAGAACTGGAACCTCACCATCACAGTGTTTAACGTCATACCCTGAACTCAGCTACCGTTTTTTAGCACCCATATGATAAAAAGGATAGGGGGTGCCATAAGGGCAATAGTTTTGGGACAATCATATAGATGATATGGCTTGACGTGACCAGCCGAGTATCTTTTCTGTATCCCTTCCAGTGTTTTCTTCATATTCTTTTCGATCAGAATGTTTTTCTATTTTTTCTTTTTCTTTTTGTCTTTTACTCCTTTCTTTTTTTCTCTAATTTTATTTTTCTATTTTTCATTCTTATCTTTTTTCATTTTCTTTTATTCGTGCCCTTTTTATATCTTCATTAGTAATTTTCTTTATTTCCTGAGTTCTTTCTATTTTTTCATTCCTATCATTCTTTTTTGTTTTCTTTCATGTCTGCATCTTTCTAAATTTCTTTCTAGTTTGATTTTCTTTCTATTTCCTTTTATCTAGTTTTCTTTCATTTCAACTATTCTTTCTAATTTCTTTATTCAAGTTAATTTCTTTTCTGACCCTCTTTCTAATTCTTTCATCTATATCTATTGTTTCTTTTTTTCTTTCTTTTTCATTTCTATCCCTCTTTCTATTTGTCATTCATAACCTTCATTCAAATTTTCTTTCTTTCTTTCTTTTTCTTTTCTATCCCTCTTTCTATTTGTCATTCATAACCTTCATTAAATTTTTTTTCTTTTTTTCTTTCTTTTTCTTTTCTATCCCTCTTTCTATTTGTCATTCATAACCTTCATTCAAATTTTCTTTTTTTCTTTCTTTTTCTTTTCTATCCCTCTTTCTATTTGTCATTCATAACCTTCATTCAAATTTTTTTCTTTTTTTCTTTCTTTTTCTTTTCTATCCCTCTTTCTATTTGTCATTCATAACCTTCATTCAAATTTCTTTCTTTCCTACCATTTTTATTCGTTCTTTCTTTCCAGCCCCTTCTATAATTTTTTTTTTACCTACCCTTCATTTAATTTTCCCTTTTTACTTTTTTCTAAATTTCTTCCATTTCAGCGTTTCAATTTAATTTTTCTTTCCTAAATGTATTTGTTGATATTTCTTCTTGTTTTTCTTCCTAATTTTCCTTCCGACTTTATTTACCCCTGCTTTTCGCTCTTTTTGTTATTTTTCATAGCTTGTAAGATTTATTTTCTTTCAAAGGCATTTCTCCGCATTTCAAGATTCTTATTTTATTTCACCAATTAAAATTACTACGCCTGTCTCTTCCAATTTTTTCTCACCTTCTTCGACTTCGACGATTTTTCCCCTCATTTGCCTGAATCAATTAATTGACATTTCTTTTTGCGTTTTTATCTGGATTTCTTGGAATCATTTCTTTCTTTTCTCCCTTGTGGCCTAATCCCCCTCCCTCTCTCTATTTATCTCTACCTTTCTCTTTCTCTCCCTCTCTCTCTCTCTCTCTCTCTCTCTCTATATAATTATATATATATATATATATATATATTTCTTTTCCTCCCCCTCTCTATCTTTTATGTTTATTACTTTCTTCATTTGGATTGTTTATTTTTCATGTCCCGAGGTCTCAAATTTTTTCTTACATATTTTTAATTTATTTTCATTTCTCTTTTTTTCTTTATTCAATTTCTTTTTTTCTTTTTCTTCTTTATGCGTCCTTCCTTTCTACTTGACTTTTATGTTTTTCTTCTTTTTTTTTTTTGTTGTATTCCATATTCATTCTTTCTTACCGTTTCTCCCTTTCTTACTTCGTTTTTCTGTCTTTCTTTCCTTTATTTTAGTTCACTTTCTTTTATATCAGTTTCTTTCTTTTCTTTCCTTTCTTTCTTTATTTTTTATTTTACTTGTTTTCTTTCTCCTTGTTTCTTTCTTTCTTTTCTTCTCTTTTTCTTTGCCTTTTTTTTTTCTTTTTTTTTCTTACTCCTTGTTTCGATCTTTTCCTTCTTTCTTTATATGTTTTTATTTTACTTGTTTCTTTCTGTATTTCTTTCTCTACTCATTTCTCTTGTTTCTCTCTTTTTCTCCTTGTTTCGATCCTTCCTTCTTTTTTTTTTTTCCATCTTTGTTTTTATTTCACTTTAATTGTCTCTTCAATTCACCCCCCCCCAACATTTTTAATTCCTTATAATAATTTCTCTTTCCTGATTTTAAAATCCTCTCCAGTCTTCAATTTTCACTTCTCATCCGTTCGTTGCTTAATTAATTTTTTCTTTTATAATTCACACGTCATTCATCTTTTCTTTTCGTTATCATCATCTTATCATTTCATCTTTTCAATCATTTTCCATTTTCTTTTAATTCGCCATCTTTTTAAAAAAAACAACAATCTCATGTCACAATACTTCGGCCATTGTACCGAGCGACCATTTTAAGAGTTTGTCCTATTTCAAATTACAAAATTTAAAAAAAAAAATAAATAAAATAAAAAACTTTTTAGATGAAGAAAAAAACAAACCTTGTGGGAATTTTAAAGCAAGCCATTTATTCAATTCCTCATCTCAGCAATTCTGATAGAAATTAAATCTATGACTATTGATGAAAAATAGATTAAGAAAGATATTTTTGTGGAAAATTAAAAACTTTTTGATAAATTTCAGATTAACGTTACATTAAAACAAATAAAGTACAATTGATAATTTTGATATTTGGGACTGTTGTCCTCATCTTTAGTGTGTATAAATACAACGTTCACAATAATCTCGATCTCAGTTCAGATGTTTTTATTTTTCTAGATTACATTAAAATAAGTCATCTTCAGATGATTGCCATGAATTTAAGCGTGGTTTCGGAGATCAAATCGTTACCTTTTACTAAAGGGCTCTCCAAGCAGCATACATGCCACCAAACTTATTGAACAGAAACACGAAACCTCGTTCGAATTCCTGAGTAATCGTCTGAAGATGACTTATTTTAATGTAATCTAGAAAAAAATCCGAAGTTACTGTGTTTATACACAACAAAGATGAAGAAAAGAGTCAGAAATATTAAAATTATTCATATCAAGCCTCATCTCATGAATGCATTGAAGTATAAGTAAATAAAGTACAGCAGTGTTATTCATGATAAAATAAGTATCGGGTTGGATTAATTTTGATGTTTGAGACTGTTGTCCTCGTTTTTATAGTGGTATGTATAATCCAAACGTTCAGTCCACTGTGTCCTAGGGCGTTATTCAGGTATTTCTTATTTACCTTAGACTAAAGTCATCATCAGATCTCAGGGTTATCGTCTGATGATGACTTTATTCTAAGGTGTTGAATGACAAATGAAAGAGGGGTAGAAAAGAAAAAGAAAGACAAAAAGAAAAAATAGAATAAAGGATATAGATGAAAGAATTAGAAAGAGGGTCAGAAAAGAAATTAACTTGAATAAAGAAATTAGAAAGAATGGTTGAAATGAAAGAAAACTAGATAAAAGGAAATGGAAAGAAAAGCAAACTAGAGAAATTTAGAAAGATGCGACATGAAAGAAAACAAAAAGAATGATAGGAATGAAAAAATAGAAAGAACTCAGGAATAAAGAAAATTACTAATGAAGATATAAAAGGGCACGAATAAAAGAAAAATTAAGGAAACGCGACTTGAACTTTGTCTTTATACATACCACAATAAAGATGAGGGCAACAGAAAAAAAAAATAAATAAATAAAATTTATTCACATCAAGCCTCATCTAAAAAATACAGACAAATAATATCGAATTGGGTAGGATTGTTATTCTGAATTGATTTGGGGGAATTGTTTGGTCAGATTTTATGTTGGAAATTAAAATGCTGCAGTTTCCAGATTTTTTTATAGCTCCCTGTCCCCTGTTTTGTACCAACTAGAGACTGTTTTAAAAAACATTATTTCAAAACCTTTAAAAGACCATAAAGCGTCCTGATAATCAATGTAGATGCTATGAACTGTTGTTAGAACAATAAAAAGAACATTTTCTTCATAGAATCGATACATTTCCCGCCTTTATTCTTATTCTTTGTTTTTTTTCTAAATATCTTTTATGCACATAGCGTCTATAATACTTGGTGGTGTACTATCTTGTAAAGCAGCCCAGAAGTAGAAAAGGTAATTTATGAGGAAGTGCGTCCCGGTCTTCCGCCTCTAAAACCGCTACCCGGTGACTATCAAAAATAACATCCCCAGCTCGTCGTAATTCTTGTTTATTTATCGTAATTTGTCGTAATTCTTGTTTAGATATGAAGATGGATATATAGTTTTGAATAGACTGAGATAGATAGATAGATAGATAAACAAACAAAATAATATAGATAGATACGAACAAATGGAGATAGATAGATAGATATTTTTCAACAAGTAAATGTATTTGAAGGGGGTCGCTTTCTTTTTTTTTTTTTCGTAATTCTGTTTATTCTAAACTAAAAACAAGACATTAAAGTAACATGAATAAAAAAAACTTAGTATTTAAAGTAATATAGATAAATATGGTACAAATTGAGATAGATAGATAGATGGATAGTTTTGAATAGATGAGCTGGGTCGTTATTTAATAGTCACCGGGCACTCTTGAGGAGGAGACCGGGACGCACTTTCTCATAAATTACCGATAAGAATAAATCGGGAAGTTGTCTAGCGAATGGAAAAGTACAGGTCCAACAAGAGAACAGAAATATAAAAATTCTTTTATTGATACTCTCGTTCCTTAATATTACGACCGTTATCATCTTGCAACACTCTGGGGTTAAAAATCAGACCGTTTGATATATTTACCCATGAACTATTGCAAAAATAGTTAAATATGTAAAAAGTATAATAATCTTGATTTCACTTTCTCACTCCTTTTTCTTGTTCTTCTTTTCATCAAGTTAGATTGAAAGATATAAGCGTTATCGCTTCCGCACGCTCACTCCATCTTTCTATCTAACCCCTACTTTCTTTTTGTTTTGTTTCTTATTATACTTTTCTATTAGCATGTCTTTTTTCTTTCCTTTCTTTCTTTTATAAATAAAAACGGAATTGTCTACTATTTATTTGAGGTGTCGTCATTCATAAAGAATAAGAATTCTGCGGATAAGCAACAGGAGATAATCAAGATTAACATTTTTGCATTTTCATTAGGAATATTTGGGCGGTCTTATTTCAATCAGATGTATTGCAAAATGATAACGGTAGGAAGATTAGGAACAAGAGTATTAAATATATAAGTAAGTAAAAAGTCGACGGAGCGGCCTAAAGTCGGTATCAGCCAGTCAGCGAGGAGAGTCTATCCCCCTTTTCAATAGCGCTAGACCAAGGAGATTGTTTTTTAGCATCTGAGGTGGAGCGCCACACCTACCATCAGCTCCTTACTTTACCGCAACAGATCCCTGTGCTACTCATACGCTGAGTTGGCGAGGACCGGTATCGAACTAGGAACCTCTTGTGGTTTCTAGCCGAACGCTCTACCGACTGAGCTAAACCGCCCGCCCTATAGGCTATAGATTATTAAAATATCTGTAATATCTTTTTGAAAACCTGTTAAATCAAACGATGCATCAAAAAACATTTATGCTGTGGTGTATTTTCACGTATCATACACGTTATTGTAAACGCTTTATCCAACAACTTACATTTGGCAC
>CM042137.1:131649045-131673921 GCA_023376005.1 Doryteuthis pealeii | reverse complement strand
CGGGTTTTTTTCTACTTTTATCTCTTTAGAAGTCGGATGGAACATTAAAGATATTTCAATATTTCAGCTTTTCCTTTTACTTGAGTTTTTGCTTATTTTAGAGCTTTAAATTATAGAACATACAGTGAAAAACAGTAGGCTATATAATACACAAGCATGCATACATATATATGTATGTATATAATATAATGTGTGTATATATATATGCGGAATGTGTATCCTGTATGTGTACAATTTGTATTATATATATATATATTACTTATAAATATTTTGACATATCTAAACGTATTCATATATGTTATACTTACTATGCATCTTTGTTATACACACACACAACTTATATATATATATATTATTGTACAACACACATGTATGTAGTATACTTATATGTAAATCTTTGTGTTATATATATATATATTATATACACTTATAAATTATTTAACATATTATAACGATATTCATTATAGTATATACAAAATTACATATGCATCTTTGTATGCACACACACATACTTATATATATATAATATATATTTACTTGACACACATGTATGTACTATACTATTATGTTAATTTGTGTGTGGTGTATATATTATATATATTTATATATATTACTTGCACACACACATGGTATGTATATAACTTATATTAACTTTGTGTATATATATATATATATATATATCGCATTGCTGCAGAATTTTCAGAAATCGAACTTTTTATACACATATGCACACATTTATGTGAGAACACACCTTGTACATAAGCCCGTAAACCAATCTTAAATTTTATATCCATATACTGACACAGATGAAAATATTCACATTCATTTCAGCAGATGAGCATAAAAATACCGTTTTTACACAATATAGAATACTCTGTATGACATAATGGACACGGCTTTCCAAGTTCAATCCTGGACGTTTACATTTCATTAGCGCTAACGCATTGGAAAATGTATGAATCAAATTGTTCTCCACCAGCTATGGGTAAATAATAGGACAGACTTGGATCTTTAATATTGGTATGAAAAACACATGATTGATTTTTAAGCGGAGTAAAGCTGGTTTGGGATTTAGAGTTTTCTTTTTCCTAGACAGGTGACAAACCAATGGCTAAAGAACTATGTCTATTTTGCTATTTTCCCATAGTTAAAGGGAGAACAGATGGATTCATGCCATTCCCAAGGACATTCACTCGATGTGAAAGGCAAATAGCCTCGTCCATGATTTTGAACCCGATCACCGATTCCATTGCCTGCTACTGTAACCGTTAGATTTGAGCGCCTCTTTTATAAACTTCTTGTAACGTGCAGCAAAATGAGAACATTTTTTCTGTTAGTTGGTTGGTTGTATTTTACGGCATGTCAACCCTGTGTTATTTCATGCCGAAGGAAAACTCTGAATTCAAACTTCTGAACTCCACTTAAGAAAGTGTCGCATCCTGCTCGTGCGGAGGGGTTGGTAAATATATATATGATAAAAGGTCAATAATGTCGGGACAAACATATAGGTGTTAGGCTTGACGTAACGAGCCGATTGATCGGAGGGGGTTCTCTACGATCACCCTATAGCCTAAAAAGTAGAGTGTTTCTCAGTCACCAGGGTGTCATCCTTAAGAACAGCTCCATTGATGGGGCCTTACCTCTCTGCAGAGGTGCAGTCGGTGTATTCTACGCCTCAGCACAGGCGGAGCATTTTCTGTGTTGTGCTGCATCTGTTATATTTTCTATTACAAAGAACCAGCATCATACTATCGTCATTATCCTTGTTATTGTTGTTGTTGTACTCGTAGAATTCTTATTATAATGGAGATTCGTTGTATGTCTGTCTGTAACAAAATGTACGTCACTGTTTACGTCACAATCCCTCAGGAATTTCTGTCAGTTATTATGAGCCAAGTTATTAATACATAGAATATATTTATCTATTAACGATGTCTCTGAAATTTGAGTTAGATTTGCTTCGAAACGGCCCATGTATTTTACGTTTAAAATCCTGCAGTGTGTTTATATATCACTAAGTAATAAGAGTTTACATAATATATGATGTGATTAATTTGCATACTGGATTTTAACAAATCAGTTTAATAAAATAATATTGGTGTTATTGATCTCTTATATTATTGTTTATTTTCCAACGTATTAAAAATCAATTCTATTAATATTTTTATATAAGAACCAATTATAATAAAATAAGTGTTCTTTTTATATGCGTTCTTATTTAATTTTCGTAAGTCTTTCGACTAATATATTTCATTACATTAAACTTTAATACTTACTCCCGGAGAACATATTCTTGCTATTAGGTAATAATTCACATGCCCAGAGCGTGAAATAAAGTCTTTTTAATGTTACTTTCATATATTCAGGTTACCATCCGGTTACTTTCAATAGTTAGTAATCTCGTTTCGCCGAGACCAATATTCCTGCTGTGATTCATTCTCCACACAAAGACGCTAAAGACTTACCACCATATGCTGTATTAATTAATCTTAATATCAATGGTGTCTGCAATTTGAGCATGATTGTGCTCAAACTTATTCTTTATAGCAATGGTCTGTCCAACAAACTTACTGGACTCTATTTCTATGACAACACACGCAAAGTTAGATTGCTATTATGTTGTGATCATAATTTTTACACAATCAAAAAACACCATAAAGAAATCGAAAAGGAAAGAAAAACGACATTTCCATTTGGAGTAAGATAGCAAAAGTAACGAATGAATAAATAGAATAATTTATAACCTTAGGCTATTTTTATTTATTTTATCTAAACTCCTATATATTTAATGTTACACAATATAAATCACTTGGAAAAATACTTTATTCTGTTTACCAGAACCGATAATAAAATTAGAAAGAAATTAAAAGAAAAAGGAATCAGAGCTAAATTTAGAAAAAAATAAATAAGTAGATAAACATTGAAAGAAAATAGGGAATGACTTTTACACGAACTTGTTATAATTTGATTCATTGTGAAGTCGAGTGAAGGAAACGTATAGCCTCGATCGCACGGATGGCTTCATAAAATTCCCGCCCTTCTCTCGAGGGCGTAAGGAAAAAAAAACAAACGCTAATTAAGTAGAAAACGTCAAATTGTGAAACTGGTTCACCGAGAACGGACAATTACAGAAATTCGAGCTTCCTTGCTCGTTAGATCATCATCATTATCATCATCATCAGTCAAGCTGACAGCATGGATTTACTTGACTCTTTCCCGCCCTGTTGGCTGGGGCGTTAGAATGCACCGACTGCACCTCTGCAGAGGGGTAAGAATCCCCAATGGGGCCACCCTGTTGGCCGTGAGTGGCGACACGTGATGCTGAAGGATAGAACCCAGGGGATGAGCAGTTCATGACTTGTAATACTCCACTTTGGTCCTATCTTGGGCTAGACGGGCGGTCGGGAGGGCCCCCTCGATCAGTTGGCTGGTCATGTCAAGCCCTAGCACCAATATGATTGCCCCAACCTATTGCCCTTATGGCAAGCCCCAAACCCCTCTTTATCATATGGGTGCTAGAAGGCGCAGGCTGCGAGTCTACATGTTCTGGGAATGACGTTAAACTATCTGATGGTGAGGTTCCAGTTTTGGAGGTTTGGGAATGTGGAGCACCCCTTCATCACATTGCTCCTGGTCCACCTCTGGCCCGGAGTGGTAGTACCGTTAGGGTCCCATCTATGAGTTAAATAGAAAAATGTATTTAATAAAAAAATGCATTATCCATTAAGTATTGATTTATTTCAAAAACTTTATCAGCATTAAATAACCCACTGAGGTTGATATGCCACCAAAACAAAACACAAATTACTTGACTCTTTCTCACCATATGTCTATCGGTTATCGTTCCAGGCAGTTTCTCAACTCAGCATCCAGTGTCCGCACATAGCTATTGGATGTCAGTTTTTGCGGTCCAAGTAGTGCAGCCATATAGTAGCCAGCAGCCATGCTACGTGAACCCTAACCGAAGCACCTAAAGATAAGCTAGATGGAAGCTGCACAAAAATTCTGCCGCATATTAAACAAATTTTGGAAAAAAAACACCCTATAAGAAAGTTGTACAGACCCCCCCCCCCTATCACAACAATGTTCCAAATGAGACACAAGACATATTGAAATGTTGAAAAGCAAGGACGAAGTCATAAGTAACGTTTCCTGTGGAAACTAGCCATTGGCTAGCCAGTGTGGTCGCCAGCGGTGACCTACATTGAAGCAGCACTGCGCGAATACTGGATACTGCGCTGAAGACCTCCGGAAGAAATGAATAATAGAGATGGTTGGTGAGAGTTGTCATGGATTATGTGCTACTAGCGTGCTGATGATGATTTTCTGGTCAGCCAACATGGTGTGTCCATGTGTAGGAGTCCACTGATGAACGTCACTTATAAGATAAAGGAAATAGAAAGAAAAGCTGCAGTATTTCACATATTAAAATAAATGAAATTTTATGTGCCCCCATTCCTCTCTCTATTATGTCTGTTATTATCTCCTTCCCACCCACAACATATTTGGTTACACAATTCTCGAGTACAACACTCTTGGCATCCACAGTACTCAATAAATGAATCTTTTAAAAAAAAATATTTTTAATAAAATTCCTGACTCCAAACTTTAGTCATTAATATGTCAGTAACCTGTTCAAAATAAAATTAAAGCTGTGGTAATGATCTGCTCGGCAATATATGTTCCTCATTAATCTTTTGGCAGTGCCCAGCATGTCTGTTCGTCTTACTTGGTACAAGGTGTGATAGGAGGTAAGTAGCCAACAGCTGTTTTGTTGGCTGCTGCTTCAAGATTTGTTTAGGACATCACGCAGCTTATGTGTAGTTTCCATCAAAGATTTTTTACACCATAACATTTAACAACATTATGAGCAAGAAAGAATCGTATGGTTTACACCGTTGCTAGGAAGAAAGTTTAATCTGAATATTTGTGTGTTGTATGATTCTTTCAGCGTAAAAGGTTTTAATATTGTCTAACAAAATAATTCTGTGATATTGATTCACTGGGTGCTGTATATGTGTTGCATTACCTAACTAGTTAAACATTTATACCATACAGCTAAGCAGTGTTTTGAAAAAATTAATATCTGGTTGTGTTTACGGCTGTTAAAATATTCATTCAAGAAATTAAGATGCATTACCCACAATAGGTTTTTAGAAGATTGTTTGTTCAACCTTAATAAGTATAAGACCTATCACGCTCGCTTCTTTGAAATCAGCAATTACAAATTTCTGGATATCTATTAAATACAGAAAGCTCGTTCAAAATTCAACATGTCAAATTTACTGTTTCATTATAACGTTTAAGAATTCAGGAAGAAGCTATTATTATTGATGCTTGCTTTATTTTATCAGAGATACAGATTTCTATATAATTGAAATGTGTCTATTAGCTGTACATGGCCTTTCCTATACATGTATAATGCTTTCAGTAGATGAGATATTGCTACCTTAGTATGTGAATTGGTCAACTAATTCCAGGGCTTGCCATTTAATGTGAAGATGGCTCCATTTGTTGAAATACATGAACTCTGTTAACGTAGAGGCCAATGCTATTCGATTATACCATCAATAGGTCACTCCATATAAACCGCTGGCCAAAATCTTAAATCCAATTTTTGTGTTGCTAGTGTTAACTACTTATTTGAGTAGAGATTATTATAAAATGAAAAGGAAAGAAAATTTATCATTAGATAGTTTCAATTTTTATACTGGAAATTAAGCTAAATACTATCTATTGAAAATTTCAAGACCATAGCAAAAAGATGACATAAAAAGGTTCTGTTCCGATCAATTGGCTGGTCACATTCAAACTTGTATCTTTATGATTTATCCCACACTATTGCCCTTATGGCAAACCGCAACTATTTTTATCATATATGTACTAGAAGATAGTAGCTGATGGTCTTAATGTCTTAGTATAACGTTAAACTCTATCCGATGGTGAAGTTTCGATTCTCGAGCTTTGGGAATGTGGAGTACCTCTTTCATCACCATTACTTCCAGGTCCACCCAGTCCCGAGTGATAGGCTCCCATCTATGGGTTAAATAGCAAATAGGTTGTAAAGAATTGACTACAGCTTTGGCATACAATAACCTTAGTGAAGGTCAGTCAGTAGACAGTCAACAATTGGTTTTGACTGGCCAAGCCTACATTGAAGTTATTAATTCATTAATTGAACCCACTATAACAGCTTTAAATAATTCCTGCCACTGCACTGCAAGAAGAGTCCATTAAGGCTGGGAGTTGTTGACTGTTCACTGTCAATATTACAATCTTGTAACAGTCATTCCAGACTGCAGGTCAAATCCTGGCTAAGGGTGAAAGTAACACAGAACAATTTTCAGTATTCTACAAACCTAAACAAGGTTGACATGCCGTAAATCCAACCAACCAACCCGGCCTAGAACAGGGTAGGAATTGCCCTACTAAATGTTCTCTGTGTTCGTTCGCACGACCGTCACTGTGAAAACTTCACAAATTCGCTTTGGCATGGTCGATATGAATGTCTGCAAAAGACTGACTGGAATGTTATTCAAATAGTGAAGTTGGCTTCATGAAGATCATGCACTGTTTAGAATAGACATCATTTCTATAGGACATCCCTTCACATCCACCCAACCAATTTCAATTGGGTTCAAGTCGGGCGAACACGCTGGATTATCCGAACGATTATGTTATCCGCAGTGAAAAAGTCCTTTGTATCTGCTGGCATAATGGAATGCAGAGTTATTAGAAGACCCAGTCCTTTTCACACAAACGAGGACCTTCAATCAATAAGGATGGCTCTTCCAACATACCAATGCACCAGTCGCGGGTTTGCCGTCCCTATATAACCAGAAGCTCATTGTTCCTTTTGAATGAGAAAGTGACCCAATCTGATGGAATCTTTCTGAGCTGTGTTAGAAAATCTTCCTGGGGATTATTTTATTGATATTGAGTAACGTTGACAGCCATCTGGACCTCCAGGTTACATTCATTCTCATCAGAGAATAAAACTTTCCACTTTTGATAAAATAATGAGATAGAAAAAACAAATATTGGATAAGAGTGGAAGTTACTAGGATTTTTGGGATGATGGATGAAAGGCTATCTGTCGGTTTCTGATTGGTTTAGCAGAAGGTGAGAATGTGTATTAGAAAAGAGAGAGTGAAGAGTTGTAGTCAGGTTTGAGTTTTGAAGAGAGCAGACGTATGAGTTTTGTTCTCCAAGGCATTTTACTTAGGATAAAATAAATGAGCCAGAAAAAACAAGAGAGTCTTGTGTTTGTTATTAAGAACTATCGACAACACAAGACAAGATATCCCAAAAAGATTCCAAAGTAATTTTACAGACTCGACGAAAAGAAGGGAAGCCATCCAGCAACAGAAAGCCCAAACAGGATCCAGCAGAGAATAGTTCAAAGAAAGAAGATAAGTATAGAATTATTATGATTACAACTTAAACTCAAATCAATTGAGCCGCGCAACGCTACACTTTTTTCTATCCCATGTTTGCTGTTTATCAGCAAAATTGAATCAAGTGTTTGTGGTGTGAAAAGGGCGTTTGCGGTTTTAAACCTTTTCTCGAGGTGTTGTTTATTTTTTCTTGGAGTACATGTTGTGTCCCGTAGCATTAATCTAGTTTCGAAATGATTAATATAGTGTTCCTACCGGATAAACCCGTCGATTCTCTGCACAACAATACGAAATTTTTCTTGAGCCGATCCACTTGAATGTTAATTATGTATCCCTCACAAATCTTTTAAGAATTTGTATAACAGTTTTACGTACGGTCTATCCTCTAGCAATTCAAGTTGGAGAGACCTTTGCAATTTTTAACATGACATTTTGGTCTTTAGCCATTTTTTACAAATGCACGTAGGAGATACTAATATGAAGATATTGACTACCTAATGTTTATAACCAAATTACTAACTTCGTTATTGTTTACAAATAAAGTTCGTTTTAAAATGGTCTTAAAACTTGCCTAATTTCCCAGAATATTAATTTTATTTATTTTTCCTTTTATTCCTATGAGCAGGGCTTGTAATATTACCACAATATGATAATTTTAATTATGAAACGTTTGATATGTTTTACTTACGAGCTATAGTAAAATAGTTCAATATGTAAAAAAGCTATATAATCTTAATTTACTCTTCCTCTTCTTCCTCTCTCTCTTTCTTTCCTTCTTTTATTATGCTGATGGAACAGATTAGCGTTAATTCACTTCCACGCCTCATCCCTATCTCTATCTTTCCGTGCTTTTCTTTATCATTTTTCGTGTAGCATGTGCTTTTTTCCCTTCTTTCTTTTATAATCAAAAAACAATGAATGGTGCATAATTGGCTGAGTGAAACGCACTCATCTTGACGGCCTCATTTTTTAACCAGAGGGTGGTTGCAGGATGATAACGGTCGTACAATCTTGGAGTTATTCATCTATTAAGATAATTTATAGGTCAAACTCACAGTTGGGTTGAGTCTACCACAAAAAGGATTTTTTGGTTCTTTATTTTATTGGGTTTAAGATTTTGACAATAGAGGAATGTTAGGAAAGATCAAAAAACATTGCAATACAATAAATCTGTAAACCCACACAATGAAAAATACGACAATTAAGCTGGTTACGACTTATCGATTCAACCTTATACGCACTAGCGAGGAATATTGGCCACCCGCGAGCGTAAGTATTTACGTGTTAATGTTATGAAATATTTTAAATTAAAAAGACTTAAAAAATAAAAAGAAAACGCATTTAAAAGATTGCACATTACGCTTATTTTTAATTATATCTTAAGATTTCTATATAAAGGACCATTATAGCGATCGGAGATAAACAACAATATTAGAAATTCATAACAGCAAGTAATTATTTATTTAAACCCGATTTGTTAAAACCTAGTATGCAAATTAACACACTAATTGTTCATGTAACCTTTATTTCTTCGTGATATATATAACAAGGGACTGTTTTGAGGAAATCTAATATAGATTTTCTACAGAATTTGTTAATATTATAAGATTTATTCTTTCTATGTATGATGATTTTTTGACTTTCAAATTACTCATTGATAAAGTTACGACAATTTTCTGGAGGTATTTGACGTACTTTTGTTACACACAGACACTTATATCCATAATATAATAGATGTTGCAGGATAGTTCAAAATTGATTTTAAGTGGAACTTTTCAGATTTTCATTCTTTTTTCTGTTCTTCCTATTTTTCTTTCTTATTTATTTTTTGATATTTCATTTCATTTCGCCGCTTTTAGAAACAAAATAAATAATATATAATAAGGAACAAGGAAATAATTCGATTTTCTAGATCCTATATGAAACATTTTCAATGTGAGAGAAACGAAAACAAAAAATCAATGATTACATGTTATTGTTTCTAGAAAACAAACAATGAACAACTCGAATTTTTTATTTGTTGTTTCTAAACAATAACATGTAATCATTGATTTTTTTTTCGTTTTCTCTCACATTTGAAAATGTTCATATTATGGACTAAAATCGAATTATTTTCTTTGTTCCTTTTTATATATTTATTTATTTTGGTTCTAAAAAACGGCGAATGATGAAATATCAAAAAAAATAAATTAAATAAAAAAATAGGAAGAACAGAAAAAAGAATGAAAATTGAAAAGTTCCACTTTAAATCAATTTGAACTATCCTGCACATCTTATTATAATGGATATAAGTGTCTGTGTGTAACCAAAAGTACGTCACAATACCTCAGAAATTGCGTAACTTTATCAATGAGTATTTGAAAGTCAAAATCATCAATACATGAATAGAATAGAATAAATCTTATATATTAACAAATTCTGTAGGAAAATCTATATTAGATTTTCCTCAAAACATTCCTTGTTATATATATCACGAAGAAATAAAGGTTACATGACATGTAGTGTGGTTAATTTGCATACTGGTTTTAACAAAATCGGGTTTAATAAATAATTACTTGCTGTTAGTGATTTCTAATATTGTTTTTTTATTCTCCGATCCTATGAATGGTCTTTATATAGAAATCAATTAAGATATAATTAAAATAAGCGTAATGTGCAATCTTTTTATATGCGTTCTTTTTATTTCGTAGGTCTTTTTAATTTAAAATATTTCATAACATTAACACGTAAATACTTACGCTCGGTGGTGGGCGCATATTCTCGCTACTGCGTATAAGGTTGAATCGATAAGTCCGTAACCAGTCTTATTGTCGTATTTTTCATTGTGTGGTTTACAGTTTATTGTTATTGCAATGTTTTTGATCTTCCCTAACATTCTCTACTGATCAAAATCTTAAACCCAATGAAAATAAAGAAAAACATTTACCTTTTGTGTGGTTAGACTCAACCACTTGAGTTGACCTATGAAATATCTATGTATGAATACTCAAATTGTACGACCGTTATCATCCTACAACACCCTCTGGTTAAAAATGAGGCCGTTCAAATGCGTGTCTTCACCTCAGCCAAATTATGCACCATTCATTTTTTTTATTATAAAGAAAGAAAGGGAAGAAAAAGCACATGCTGCACAGAAAAGATAAAGAAAAGCACGGGAAAGATAGAGATAAGGGATGAGAGCGTGGAAGTGATAACGCTAATCTGTTTCCATCAGACATAATGAAAAGAAAAAGAGAGAGAGAGAGAGAGAGAGAGAGAGAGAGAGAGAGAGAGAGAGAGAGAGAGAGAGAGAGAGAGTTAAATTAAGATTATTATACTTTTTTACATATTGAACTATTTTTACTATAGCTCTTAAGTAAACATATCAAACGTTGTTCATAATTAAATTATACTATTGTGGTATATCTACAAGCCCTGCTCATAGGAATAAAAGGAAAAAATGAAAAAATTATATACTGGGAAATTAGGCAAAAGTTAAGACCATTTTTAAACGAATCTTAATTTGTAAACACATAACGAAGTTTAGTAATTTGGGTTCAAACATTTGTGCAGTCAATATCTTCTATTAGTATCTCCTACGTTGCATTTGGTAAAAAAAAAATGGCAAAGACAGAAATGTCATGTTAAAAAAAAGCAAAGTCTCTCCCAACTTGGAATTGCTAGTAAAATTAGACGTAGTAAAACTGTTATTACAAATTTCTTAAAAGATCGTGAGGGATACATAATTAACATTTCAAGTGGACGGCTCAAGAGAATTTCGTTATTGTTGTGCAGGAGGAATCGACGGGTTATCCGGTAGGACACTAATTAATCATCGAACTAGATTAAGGCTTTTACGGACACATAATGTAGCTCAAGAAAAATAAGACAACACCTTCGAGAAATAGGTTTAAAAACCGCAAACGCCCTTTTCCACACCACAAACAGCTCGATTCAATTTTGCTGATAAACAGCAAACATGGGATAGAAAAAAGTGTAGCGTTGCGCGGCTCAATTGATTGGAGTTTTAGTTGTAATCATAATAATTCTATTATACTTCTTTCTTTTGAACTATTCTCTTGGCTGGATCCTGTTGGGTCTGTCTGTTGCTGGGTGGCTTTCCCTTCTGTTTCGTCGAGTCTGAAAATTACTTTGGAATCTTTTTGGGATATCTTGTCTTGCTGTGATAGTTCTTAATAACAAACACAAGACTCTCTTGTTTTTTCTGAGCTCATTTATTTTATCCTAAGTAAAATGCCTTGGAGAACAGAACTCATTACGTCTGCTCTCTTCAAAACATCAACCAGACTACAAACTCTCTTAA
This sequence comes from Doryteuthis pealeii, assembly GCA_023376005.1. Classification (NCBI taxonomy): domain Eukaryota; kingdom Metazoa; phylum Mollusca; class Cephalopoda; order Myopsida; family Loliginidae; genus Doryteuthis; species Doryteuthis pealeii. Next base: position 131,662,221 of record CM042137.1, on the reverse strand, counting down.
CTCTCTCTTTTTCTAATACACATTCTCACCTTCTGCTAACAATCAGAAACGACAGATAGCCTTTCATCCATCATCCCAAAAATCCTAGTAACTTTCCACTCTTATCACAATATTTGTTTTTTCTATCTCATTATTTTACAAAAGTGGAAAGTTTTATTCTCTGATGAGAATGAATGTAACCTGGATGGTCCAGATGGCTGTCAACGTTACTCAATATCAATAAAAATATCCCACCAGGAAGATTTTCTACACAGCTCAGAAGAGTTTCCATCAGGATTTGGGTCACTTTCTCATTCCAAGGAACAATGGAGCTTCTGGTTATATAGGGACGGCAAACCGCGACTGGTTGCATTGGTATGTTGGAAAGAGCATCCTTATTGATTGAAGGTCCTCGTTTGTGTGAAAAGGACTGGGTCTTCTAATAACTCTGCATTCCATTATGCCAGCAGATACAAAGGACTTTTTCACTGCGGATAACATAATTCGTTCGGATAATCCAGCGTGTTCGCCCGACTTGAACCCAATTGAAATTGGTTGGGTGGATGTGAAGGGATGTCTATAGAAATGAATGTCTATTCTAAACAGTGCATGATCTTCATGAAGCCAACTTCACTATTTGGAATAACATTCCAGTCAGTCTTTTGCAGACATTTCATATCGACCATGCCAAAGCGAATTTGTGAAGTTATTCACAGTGACGGTCGTGCAACGAACTACAGAGACATTTAGTAGGGCAATTTCTTACCCTGTTTAGGCTGGTTGGTTGGTTGGATTTTACGGCATGTCAACCCTTGTTAGGTTTGTAGAATACTGATAATTGTTATTCTGTGTTACTTTCACCCTTAGCCAGGATTGAACCTGCAGTCTGGAAATGACTGTTACAGATTGTTAACTATTGGACAGTAGAACAGTCAAACACCTCCTCAGCTTAATGGACTCTTCCTTGCAGCAGTGGCAGGAATTATTTAAGCTGTTATAGTGGGTTCATTAATGAATTAATAACTTCATGTTAGGCTTGGCCAGTCAAACCAATTGTTGACTGTCTAACTGACTGACTTCAATAAGGTTATTGTATGCCAAAGCTGGTAGTCAATTCTTTTAACACCTATTTGCTATTTAACCCATAGATGGGAGCCTATCACTCCGGGACTGGGTGGACCTGGAAGTAATGGTGATGAAGAGGTACTCCACATTCCCCAAAGCTCGAGAATCGGAACTTCACCATCGGATAGAGTTTAACGTTATACCTAAGACATTAAGACCATCAGCTACTATCTTCTAGTACATATATGATAAAAATAGTTGCGGTTTGCCATAAGGGCAATAGTGTTGGGATAATCATAAAGATACAAGGGTTTGATGTGACCAGCCAATTGATCGGAACAGAACCTTTTTATGTCATCTTTTTGCTATGGTCTTGAAATTTTCAATAGATAGTATTTAGCTTAATTTCCCAGTATAAAAATTGAAACTATCTAATGATAAAACTTTTTCTTTCCTTTTTTCATTTTAATAATCTCTACTCAAATAAGTAGTTAACACTAGCAACACAAAAATTGGATTTAAGATTTTGGCCAGCGGTTTATATGGAGTGACCTATTGATGGTATAAATCGAATAGCATTGGCCTCTACGTTAACAGAGTTCATGTATTTCAAACAAGATGGAGCCATCTTCACATTAAATGGCAAGCCTCTGGAATTAGTTGACCAATTCACATACCTAGGTAGCAATATCTCATCTACTGAAAGCAGTTATACATGTATAGGAAAGGCATGTACAGCTATAGACACATTATCAATTATATAGAAATCTGATATCTCTGATAAAATAAAGCAAGCATTAATAATAATAGCTTCTTCTGATTCCGATTCTTAAACGTTATAATGAAAACAGTAATTGTTGACATGTTGAATTTTGAACGGAGCTTTCTGTATTTAATAGATATCCAGAATTTGTAATGCTGATTTTCAAAGAAGCGAGCTGATAGGTCTTATTACTTATAAGGTTGAACAAACACAAATCTTCTAAAAACCTATTGTTGGGTAATGCATCTTTAATTTCTTGAATGAATATTTTAACAGCCGTAAGACACAACCAGATATTAATTTTTCAACACTTGCTTAGCTATGGTATAAAGAATTTTTAACTTAGTTATGGTAAATGGCAAACATTATACAGCACCCAGTTAGAATCAATATCACAAATCATTAGAATTATTTTGTTAGACAATATTAAAACCTTTACGCTGGAAAGAATCATACAACAAACCAAATTATTCAGATTAAACTTTCTCCTAGCAACGGGTGTAAACCATACGATTCCTTGGCATCATTTATGTTGTTAATGTTATGGAGTAAAATCTTGATGGAAACTACACAATAATGCTGCGTGATGTCCTAAACAAATCTTTGAAGCAGCAGCCAACAAAACAGCTGTATGGCTACTTACCTCCTATCACACCTTGTACCCAAGTAAGACGAACAAGACATGCTGGGCACTGCCAAAAGATTAATGAGGAACATATAATTGCCGAGCAGATCATTACCACAGCTTTAATTTTATTTTGACAGGTTACTGACATATTAATGACTAAAGTTTGGGAGTCAGGAATTTTATTAAAAATATTTTTTTTATAAAGATTCATTTATTGAGTACTGTGGATGCCAAGAGTGTTGTACTCGAGAATTGTGTAACCAAATATGTTGTGGTGGGAGAGGAGATAATAACAGACATAATAGAGAGAGGAATTGGGGGGCACATAAAATTTCATTTATTTTAATATGTGAAATACTGCAGGCTTTTCTTTCTATTTCCTTTATCTTATAAGTGACGTTCATCAGTGGACTCCTACACATGGACACACCAGTGTTGGCTGACCAGAAAATCATCATCATGCCACGCTAGTAGCACATATATCCATGACAATCTCTCACCAACCATCTCTATTATTCATTTCTTCCGGAGGTCTTCAGCGCAATATCCAGTATTCGCGCAGTGCTGCTCAATGTAGGTCACCGCTGGGCGACCCACACTGGCTAGCGCATGTGCTAGTTTCCACAGGAGAACGTTACTTATGACTTCGTCCTTGCTTCTTCAACATTTCAATATGTCTTGTTCGTCTCATTTGGAACATTTGTGTGATAGGGGGGGGGGTCTGTACAACTTTCTTATAGGGTGTTTTTTTTGCCAAAATTTGTTTAATATCGCGGGCAGAATTTTTGTGCAGCTTCCATCTAGCTTATTCTTTAGGTGCTTCGTTAGGGTTCACGTAGCATGGCTGCTGCTACTATATGGCTGCACTACTTGGACCGGCAAAAACTGACATCCAATAGCTATGTGCGGACACTGGATGCTGAGTTGAGAAACTGCCTGGAACGATAACCGATAGACATATGGTGAGAAAGAGTCAAGTAATTTGTGTTTTGTTTTGTGGCATATCAACCTCAGTGGGTTATTTAATGCTGATAAAGTTTTGAAATAAATCAATACTTAATGGATAATGCATTTTTTTATAAATACATTTTTCTATTTAACTCATAGATGGGACCCTAACGGGTACTACCACTCCGGGCCAGAGTGGACCAGGGAGCAATGGTGATGAAGGGGTGCTCCACATTCCCCAAACCTCCAAAACTGGAACCTCACCATCAGATAGTTTAACGTCATTCCCAGGACATGTAGACTCGCAGCCTGCGCCTTCTAGCACCCATATGATAAAGAGGGGTTGGGGCTTGCCATAAGGGCAATAGGGTTGGGGCAATCATATTGGTGCTAGGGCTTGACATGACCAGCCAACTGATCGGAGGGGGCCTCCCCGACCGCCCGTCTAGCCCAAGATAGGACCAAAGTGGAGTATTACAAGTCATGAACTGCTCATCCACCTGGGTTCTATCCTTCAGCATCACGTGTCGCCACTCACGGCCAACAGGTGGCCCCATTGGGGGATTCTTACCCCTCTGCAGAGGTGCAGTCGGTGCATTCTAACGCCCCAGCCAACAGGGCGGAAAGAGTCAAGTAAATCCATGCTGTCAGCTTGACTTGATGATGATGATAATGATGATGATCTAACCGAGCAAGGAAGCTCGTAATTTCTGTAATTGTCCGTTCTCGGTGAACCAGTTTCACATTTAGACGTTTTCTACTTAATTAGCGTTTGTTTTTTTTTCCTTACGCCACTCGAGAGAAGGGCGGGAATTTTATGAGCCATCCGTGCGATCGAGGCTATACGTTTCCTTCACTCGACTCAGCAATGAATCAAAATTATAACAAGTTCGTGTAAAAGTCATTCCCTATTTTCTTTCAATGTTTATCTACTTATTTATTTTTTTTCTAAATTTAGCTCTGATTCCTTTTTCTTTTAATTTCTTTCTAATTTTTATTATCGTTCTGGTAAACAGAATAAAGTATTTTCCAAGTGATTTATATTGTGTAACATTATATATAGAGAGTTTTAGATAAAATAAATAAAAATAGCCTAAGGTTATAAATTATTCTATTTATTCATTTCGTTACTTTTGCTATCTTACTCCAAATGGAAATGTCGTTTTTCTTTCCTTTTTTCGATTTCTTTATGGTGTTTTTTGATTGTGTGAAAAATTATGATCACAACATAATAGCAATCTAACTTTGCGTGTGTTGTCATAGAATAGAGTCCAGTAAGTTTGTTGGACAGACCATTGCTATAAGAATAAGTTTGAGCCACAATGCATGCTCAAATTGCAGACACCATTGATATTAAGATTAATTTAATACAGCATATGGTGGTAAGTCTTTAGCGTCTTGTGTGGAGAATGAATCACAGCAGGAATATTGGTCGGCGAAACGAGATTACTAACTATTGAAAGTAACCGGATGGTAACTTGAATATATGAAAGTAACATTAAAAAGACTTTATTTCACGGCTCTGGGCATTGTGAATTATTACCTAAACTAGCAAGAATATGTGTTCTCCGGGAGTAAGTATTAAAGTTTTAATGTAATGAAATATATTAAAGTCGAAAGACTTACGAAATTAAATAAGAACGCATATAAAAAGATTACACTTATTTTAATTATATTGGTTTCTATATAAAAATATTAATAGAATTGATTTTTAATACGTTGGAAAATGAAACAATAATATAAGAGATCAATAACACCAAATAATTATTTATTAAACTGATTTGTTAAAATCAGTATGCAAATTAATCACATCATATATTATGTAAACCTCTATTACTTAGTGATATATAAGACACACTGCAGGATTTTAAACGTACAAATAACATGGGCCGTTTCGAAGCAAATCTAACTCAAATTTTCAGAGACATCGTTAATAGATAAAATATATTCTATGTATTAATAACCTTGGCTCATTAATAAACTGACAGAATTCCTGAGGGTATTGTGACGTAAACAGTGACGTACATTTTGTTACAGACAGACATACAACGAATCTCCATTATAATAAGAATTCTACGAGTACAACAACAACAATAACAAGGATAATGACGATAGTATGATGCTGGTTCTTTTGTAATAGAAATATATAACAGATGGCAGCACAACACAGAAAATGCTCCGCCCTGTCTGCTGAGGCAGTAGAATACACCGACTGCACCTCTGCAGAGAGGTAAGGCCCCATCAATGGAGCTGTTCTTAAGGATGACACCCTGGTGACTGAGAAACACTCTACTTTTAGGCTATAGGGTGATCGGAGAGACCCCCTCCGATCAATCGGCTCGTTACGTCAAGCCCTAACACCTATATGTTTGTCCCGACATTATTGACCTTTTATCATATATATATTTACCAACCCCTCCGCACGAGCAGGATGCGACACTTTCTTAAGTGGAGTTCAGAAGGTTTGAATTCAGAGTTTTCCTTCGGCATGAAATAACACAAGGGTTGACATGCCGTAAAATACAACCAACCAACTAACAGAAATGTTCTCATTTTGCTGCACGTTACAAGAAGTTTATAAAGAGGCGCTCAAATCGTAACGGTTACAGTAGCAGGCATGGAATCGGTGATTCGGGTTCAAATCATGGACGAGGCTATTTGCCTTTCACATCGAGTGAATGTCCTTGGGAATGGCATGAATCCATCTGTTCTCCCTTTAACTATGGGAAAATAGCAAAATAGACATAGTTCTTTAGCCTTGGTTTGTCAACCTGTCTAGGAAAAGGAAAACTCTAAATTCAAACCAGCTTTACTCCGCTTAAAAATCAATCATGTGTTTGTCATACCAATATTAAAGATCCAAGTCTGTCCTATTATTTACCCATAGCTGGTGGGAGAACAATTTGATTCATACATTTTCCAATGCTGTTAGCGCTAATGAAATGTAAACGTCCAGGATTTGAACTTGGGAAGCCGTGTCCATTTATGTCATACAGAGTATTCTATATTTGTGTAAAAACGGATATTTTTATATGCTCATCTGCTGAAATGAATGTGAATATTTTTCATCTGTGTCAGTATATGGATATAAATTTAAGATTGGGTTTACGGGCTTATGTACAAGGTGTGTTCTCACATAAATGTGTGCATATGTGTATAAAAAGTTCGATTTCTGAAAATCTGCAGCATGCGATATATATATATATATATATATACACAAAAGTTTACATATAAGTATATACATACATGTGTGTGTGCAAGTAATATATATATATATATATATATATATATACACACACACAAAAGTTTACATATAAGTATATACATACATGTGTGTGCAAGTAATATATATATATATATATATAAGTATGTGTGTGTGCATACAAAGATGCATATGTAAGTATATACATATATGAATACGTTAGATATGTAAATAATTTTATAAGTGTATATATATATATATATATATACACAAAAGTTTACATATAAGTATATACATACATGTGTGTGTACAAGTAATATATATATATATAAGTGTGTGTGTGCATACAAAGATGCATATGTAAGTATATACATATATGAATACGTTAGATATGTAAATAATTTTATTATATATATATATATATATATACAATTGTACACATACAGATACACATCCGCATATATATATACACACATATATATATACATACATATATATGTATGCATGCTTGTGTATGTATATAGCCTACTGTTTTTCACTGTATGTTCTATAATTTAAAAGCTTCTAAAAATAAGCAAAAACTTCAATAAAAGGAAAAGCTGAATATTGAAATATCTTTACATGTTCCATCCGACTTCTAAGAGATAAAAGTAGAAAAAAGACCTCCAGGGATAAAGGAATTTGAAATTCTTATATATGTGTGTGTGTGTGTATATGTGTGTGTGTATATATATATGTATGTGTGTGTATTTATATATGTATATAATGTGTTCAAAGGCATATGTATATATGTGTGTGTGAGTGAGGAAAAGTTAGAGAAAATTATTTTGATGAAACTTTCAAAATCAACAGAGGCGAAATATTAATTGAATGTAACTGTTTATGGTTCGTTATTCACTTTTTCTTTAAGTTTTCCTCACATTTTGTCGGACTTTTCCTAATCTGCTATTTTCTTCACACACACACACACACACACACACACATACAAATATATATATATATATATATGCCATATTCTAATTAAATAGTGCTCAATATCATTAATAGAGCATGTGCATCTAAGTTAGAGTAGTATATACATGAAGTCAACGGTAATTTGAAACTGAGTTTCTCGCCTATGAGATTTTCAAACCAAGTGCCTATTTTTCATTTCGTTTTCCCTTATATCTACGAGTATCAATTTATAGTGGGAAGGTTAGGTGAAAGGGGTGTTTTTTCAGATAGTATTTAAAATTGATAATATCGATATTTGATTATTAATTAGATGTACCTAAGGCTCTACTGGGGAACTGTGCGTTACCAAGCGCTGTTGAGTTCATGTTCACGCTACCCTAACGTATATATATATATATATATATATATATATATATATATATATAGGAATGTCGTGGTAAGTGCGTGTCTTATAACTCAAAAGAGGTTATTCAGATTTGAAATCTCGCATACACATTAATATGTATATAATCAATAAACACACAAAATTTAGTTATTGATATTTACTGGTTAAGTGATATAATTAAAAATCGTATCTAGTCTCCAGTAATGGAAACGCCACTTTTGCTTTTCACCGCTAGCATTCGCTTCCGATTATTTGTAAACAAACCAACCAACGATCTTTGCACTTATATTGTAACTGACATTAGAATTTCACTGTAATTTTAATGTTTATTTTGATTTAAACAAATAGTTATTTAATATTATTGCCCTTAGCATTTGTAAAAAAAATATTAAATTTTTAAAAAGCATACCTTTTAATTATTTGTTTTCTTTCCCGTATACAGAGATGCAATCGGTGTAGTCTAAAGTCTCTCTGCAGAGATGCAGTCGGTGTATTGTAAAACCCCGGCCGACGGGACTGAGATAATTGGATGAACATTCTCGAATTGCGTCAATGTCGTCAATTATTTTAGCAGCCCCGTTGATGTAAACATGGTTAATTTACAACCATGAGACTAGATGTTCACCCTTTGCTCTTAAACATCAGTTATTTTCTTAAGCTTTGTAACGGCGTAAGACTAAATGAAGAATACGAGGACAGCGAACGTGTACTATGCAATTATTCTAAGTGATCGTATCACTGCAAAATGATTTCTGTCTTTCTTGGAAATAAGAATTTCATTCCGATGTCAGTTGTTAGAGGCGACGGAGGCAACTACGCACCAATCTCGGATATTTATAGATAAATGGTAAACATACGAGGGATCCTCGGACAACGGCAAAGCTTCCTATTTATTTCCATGGAAACTACTCTATACCGCCACTAAGAAGACGCTGGTTGTATCCTCGGCAGAGGTGGTATATCACTTAGCTACATCTGATGGCTAAGCTTTCAGTTCTAGTGATCTGTAAAGTTCGGAGTACTCTTTTCATTACCATTACTCTAAATTCTATAATTCAAATAAAGAGTGGCCTACTGTCGGTATCAGCCGGATAACGAAGGATTCTATCCTCTTTTTGCTAGCCCTAGACCTAGAGGATCCTTTTGCTGATGTGTAGCGCCACACCTACCGTCAGCCCCCTCTTTGCCGGACAGATCAGATTACCGAATCTGTGCTACCCATACGCTGAGTTGGCGGGAACCGGTCTCGAACACTGAACCTTACGGTTCCGAGGCGGGTGCTCTACCGTCTGATCTAAACTTCAACGTTGTCTAATATAATGTAGGGTCCGAAGACATCCTATAGATTGAAACTGTGATAGACCACTAATTTTTTTTCAAACTTCCTATTCATTTTCATGGAAACTACTCAATAATTCTGGTTAACATATGCTGACTGCACCTCTGCAGATGTGGTATAGCAGCTGCATTTAACTGGCTTCAGTTCCAGAAATTTGGAAAGTGTAGAGTACCACATTCATTGCCCTTACTCTGAATCGGAGTGGTAGTATCTGTCTGGGTCTCATCTCTTGTTTAAGTAGCTAAGTTTTCCAATTATTTGTATTAGGTTTGGTTTGTTTTGTTTTGTTTTATGGCATATCTACCTCAGTGGGTCATTTAATGCCGATAAAGTTTTCTATTTAACCCATAGATGGGGCCCTAACAGGCACTACCACTCCGGGCCAGAGTGGACCAGGGAGCAATGGTGATGAAGGGGTGCTCCACATTCCCCAAACCTCCAAAACTGGAACCTCACCATCAGATAGAGTTTAACGTCATTCCAGGACATGTAGACCCGTAGCCACGCCTTCTAGCACCCATATGATAAAAAGGGGTTGGGGCTTGCTATAAGGGCAATAGGGTTGGGAAATCATATAGGTGCTAGGGTTTGACGTGACCAGCCGATTGATCGGAGGGGGCCTCTCCGACCGCCAGTCTAGCCCAAGATAGGGCCAAAGTGGAGTATTGCATGTCATGAATTGCTCATCCACCAGGGCTCTATCCTTAAGCATCACGGGTCGCCACCCACGGCCAACAGGTGGCCCCATTGGGGGAGTCTTACCCCTCTGCAGAGGTACAGTCGGTGCATTCTAACGCCCCAGCCGACAGGGTGGTATTTGTATTAGATAAGAATACTTGATATCATAAGATATGAATAAAATGCTTAAGAAATAACTCCAAAATGTAAATATGAACGTACAATATACCCAATTCCCTAACCTCTATACATAAAATGTTTACTGCTTATAGAAATCCATCGCACATATCGATAACATCACTCGACATTGAATGAAACTTGTGCGTGAGATATTTTAAGTGGAAAGAGGCTGTACAGACCTCAGTCCCCTGTCTTGGCAGTCCGGCATTTGGTCCATTGGTTGGGGAAATTTCGAGACAACTGGACTACCGAGCTGCTACGGGGTACTCTCAGGTATTATTGAGTCACTTCACGAGAGGCAAGCCTTCACGGAAGCCCCAGCACTTTCACCCTAGCGCCAGGTTATATTGGGGACTTATAATAGTTGTAAGTAGCCCAACCCTGCTACTATCGGTGTGGATGGCCGTTGGATCCTTTGGAGTTCATTCATCCTTTGACAGAGTTTGTTTTTAGGATGCTGGGTATCCACATACCTACCTTCCCAGAGAAGCCGATGCGTGCCTGATGAGGGTGCCAGTTTAGTCACCGACATCCTGACCAGTAGCAGGTAAAAAAGATGACCTGGCTTGTGCTGACCTGACACAAATACATAAAATATATAAAATAACTCCAGAAGGGTGTGTATGCCATTATAATCACTAACTCAATCAATCAGACCGTGACTCTTCAACAAGAAACCATCCTCTAGTTAGGAGTGGTAGTACCGTGTTTACCCCAAAATAAGACAGGGCTTATATTAATTCTCATTCTAAAATAAAACTCTGGGACTTATTTTCGGAGTATGTCGAGTGTTTGCATCATATGATGTTTTTATAAAGGATGTTTATTTCTTTCGTCTGTCTACTGCTCTCAACTCGGGCTTTTAACAGAAGGGCCCATATTAAAATCCTCCTGAAAAATCACGCCAGGTTTTATTTTGCCGGAGGGTCTTATTTTCTCAAACACTTTCGTCCAGGAATTGAATTCGGGTCAGTGGTTCCATTTCATACGACGATAATCGTTACGCTAGGAGCACTTGAAATGTCTTCCCCTTGAAGAATACTGAACCTATTAACACTTGCTGAACATTTACAGAGAATGGGAGTACAGTTAAGCGATGGATAATCCGGTTTATTAGTGGTAATAGTGATATGAGTGTCAAGTCACGTTTAACAGAGATGTCAACGTTTGAAACAAAGAGCCCTGTGTCAAATTTTAACAACTCCGCATATGAATCATAAGAAGGGAAAAACAAAGCAAATATATAATTTCAAATAACGTTTATATTGTGCATATTAAAGATTTCTAAAACATTATTTTAGTGGTCAATATTATCACAAGGTAACGAGTTTAAATTTACATTAAACACTTATCTTGAATATTTGGTGCAGTTGAGATTTCTCGTCACAGCTTTGTTTAAGGTTCTTTTGTGGCCACCGTGGCTGTGTAGCCACTGCTGTTATGTTCTTTCTGTCGATCTGCTGACTGGAAAGTGAGGTCTGGCAAAGTCTGCCTTGGGGCTCTTAACCTCTGCTTCTTCCGGTTTCACAGTGTTGGGGAGGGTAACCCGTATATTCCTCAGCCTCTCTATCAACACATCCCGGTGAATCAGTCCGATAAAAGATGGACGACGTACACAACATTTTCCTGCCTACGGTGCCGCCCCGCTTATGTGAAAAAGTGGATTACCTACGCTATTGTAGTTTTTATTTTTTGCTTTTTTTTTTGGGGGGTTACGAGAGTGGCGAGTTGTTTCATGTTTTCGCTGATGAATATGTCGAGCCAATGGATGAGATTTTATAGAATGAAAAGTATTTTTTTAGGTAAAAACGTGCTCTATACAAAGGTATTATTGTATTCTCTATATCTGTTGTAGCTTCGGTGGGAATAGATAGGAGGCATTATTCTGAAGCGCCCATGGTAGATAGATAGATGAATAAATAGATAGATAGATACGTACGGATGACTTGATTTTATATATTCATGTGCACATAAATATATGTACAAAGTGATAGATAAATATTAACAGACTGGGATGGATAGATAAATAGGATACATACATACAAGGTTTGAGATATCCATATGTAACAAATATTTGTTATGTACCATGTATAGATAGATAGGCATTAAAACCCCGAGAAAGAAAAGAAAGAAAGAAAAACAACATGCCGCGATAGATAGATAGATAGATAGATAGATACGCGTTAAAAGTTGAAAAAGAGTGAAAAAAAAGAGATAACTAACATGCTACTATATATATATATATATATATATATATTAAAGAAATGGATACAATAGAAACCTACTCGAGTTTCACATTAGGATCTTCAGGGTTAAATTCACTGAATTAATCGAGTTACCGATTAATTGCAGCCGATTACACGTGTGTTCATTGAATAACATGTTACGTTACATCTTATTCAATGTAACATCTTATTCAATGAACACACGTGTAATCGGCTGCAATTAATCGGCAACTCTATTAATTCAGTGGATTTAACCCTGAAGATCCTAATGGTTAAACTCGAGTAGGTTTCTATTGTATCCATTTCTTTAATAAATTTGCTCTACTTTGTATTTGTTTTATCGGGGACTTAAACCTGGATTCTGTGCACCTCCAACGATCGTGCCCATATTCACCGGTAAGCCACCCTTTATATTATATATATATAATATATATATATAATTATCAAACAGCGTGAGATCGACGGGTAGACTGATAGATAGATACACGTTAAAAAGTTGATAACCAAAGAAGGAAAGAAAGAAAGAAAGAAAATAAACATGCCACAATAGATAGATAGATAGATTGGCAAAATGGTTTATCGAGAGTTTCAATCAGTAAATGTTCTCCCATGCGATTACTGAACAGATTGACAACTTACACACACACACACACACACACACACACAAACCTATATATGTAGGTGTTCAGAGAGAGAGAGAGAGAGTGTGTGTGTGTGAGTGTGTGTGTGTTGGTGTGTATAAACCAATATCACTTGACCAGTGTTCTTCCCATTCATTGATATGCCGAACACGTCTCTCGAAAAACTGTTTATTGCCATTAGTCATTTAA
>CM042137.1:131593810-131648845 GCA_023376005.1 Doryteuthis pealeii | reverse complement strand
TCTGATGAAGGTCGAATCTTCTCTGTGTGCGAAATATTTTCACACAGATGAACTGACCGAAACACATGTGTAAGTGATATTGATTAAATTCTTCTTTTATTATCCATTCTATTCTTTATTCATTCTTCCTCATATTGTCGGATTCATTTCTAATTTCCATTTTTACACACACACACACACACACACATATATATATAATATATATATATATATATTATATATATATGTGTGTGTGTGTGTGTGCTATATCTTTAAGTAAACAGTGATCAATATCTTTCATAGAACATTTATATTTAAGTTAACGTGGTCAAGGAGTCAACGGCGCCATTGATCCAATGTTCACTCTACCGAACCTTATATATATATATATATATATATATACTTTGGTGTGGTACCAAGTTTCTTGGTACAAGGTGATTCTAGGCTGGTCCTATTCTCTACCAGTAGTTTGTTGTAGAGTTCAGGTTCCGTATGAGAGCTCAATGCTTAATTTTTATAAACAGAGCAAATTTATTTGAGAATAAAAAGGCCTTAAATACCAGGGCATCGTGATTATGGACCATTTCCACTCGTGGCTATCTGAGACCCACCGAGCTTCGTCAGACCACGTTTTTATGAGACTGAATAAAATAAAAACGTCGTTTGACGAAACTCGGTGGGTCTCAGATAGCCACGAGTGGAAATGGTCCATAATCACGATACCCCTGGTATTTAAGTCCTTTTTATTCACACACACACACACACATATATATATATATATATATATATATATATATTATATATATATATAGTGTGTGTGTGTGTGTGAACAAAAATTATTAATACAATCAGGAATATTTCTTGTATGTTGTTTTATTCTCAACTAGTTTCGACCTTAGGTCATGTTCAGGAGAAAATTTCTTATTTGAAGAAATTGTTGATAGATTATTAGAAAGAGAGCATTATAGAAGAATTATAAAAGTTGAAGTGTTTTTGTGGGTTTAACATGCTGTTAAAATCCGGGTAGGCAAGTGTGTTTAATCGTAGCATATCCATTTGTTCCGTGAAGAACCTCTATGAGGTAGGTTATTTTTTAGATGCTCTTATATATGTGAGGGAGGGGTTCGTGGGAGTTGTGTGTATGACTGTATGTGTATACATATATATGTATGTGTGTGTTTACATATACGTGTGTGAGTGTGAGCGTGTGTCTGTATCACGGTACTGTGCGCGTGACTTCTAGATTTTTAATTGGGTCAGGAGTGGCTTGTTTGATGCGTGGTGGTCAGTGTTTGTTTATTTAGGTGACCTCGGCCACCCTCGTATATATATATATATATATATATATATATATATATATATATATATGGTCACCCACACACAGTTGACGTATCACACCTCATCAGTGCGACTAAACTTTAAGCAACTTCAAACCGGGATCGAGACTCGACCGATTATTAAACAGTCAGAGCTTCTAACCACTAGGTTATCAGCTCACCCACAAACAGGAAGTAATTATTTACTGATAACAGCAGCCGTCATTGAAAATCCCTTCCAGAGAGCTCAATCCACCGGGAGTGAAGAGCACATTATATATATATATATATATATATATGTTAGTGTGTGGGGAAAGGAGTATGTAATATACTGCTTATTTTATCTTAGTATATATCATATATATCTTTATTAAAATATTAATTTCTGAAATAAGACGTACTATCTCATAGACACGTATAAATATTCTTATCTGTCCATTTGTATCTAAACAGACATTGGAATGTAAGTGATTAGAAAGAAAGTTTAATGGATGGGCAAGTTAATTAATTAGAATACTCCACGTGATTCAGGTGCGCCGATAAGAAAAAAAGTACAAGTACTGACTGCATGTGCTTTTGGATATTTGTGTGTAGGGGTATATACATAGATATTTGCTAAGGTTACTTTAGTTTAACACACGCTCACAAATGCACCTCGTGTGCTATATATATATATATATATATATATATATATATATATATAAGGAAGTTTGGTATGTACGTGTCAACGTATAACTCCAAAACGGGAGGTCACTCAGATTCGAAATCTTGCATACACATTGATACCCTTCTAACTAAGAAAAACGCCAAATTTGGTTATTGATTTTTACTAATTAAGCTATAGAATTCAATAATCAAAAAGAAGATTAAAAAATATTGTATACAAACCAGTCCCACCAACTCCTGTCGACGTGAATTGAGATTTGAACTTACAAGACAGCCCCTCCCTATCCACTTACTCTATGAAATAAATAAATGTTCTATTTCTCTTTCACCCTTACTTCCGGTCGGCCAGCCGACTCATATCTTACAGTAAAAAACGTATAAAACGATAAGTTCTAAAATATAATAAAAAAGATTACCGTTAACAATCCTTCCACACCCACAAGTTCTGAACCTAATATTTTGCAACACAAAAATAAGTGTGTGTGTGTGTGTGGGGGGGGGTCAAAGTTAAGGGACTTGAAAAAAATCAGAAAGTTTTGAAATAAAATAACTGATGCGTTATAAAATTCATTCATTGATAATTCAACACTGAAAATTTCATTAAAATCAGATAATTCCCTTATTTTGTAATTAAATGACCTTTCGAACATTTTACGTAAAATAAACTAATCCTGAAATAAAGGAATATCATAATACCCAAATTCGGCTAAACTTGCAAATCGGTCGGAAAAGTAAGTTGACCCACAAAAAAACAGAAACCAGACATTTTGTAATAAAACTGTTCATTTTAACTAGGAGGGTTAGGGTTGGGGTTAGTTTAATGGGAAAATAAATAAATAATTTGGGTTCTGTTTTTTCTGGGTCACTCTGTAATATGTTTAAATTTTCCGACCGATTTTTGCAAGTTTAGCCTTGAATTCTTAACTTTACTTATCGTTAAATATTTAATTCCGAATTTTCACGTTTATTTCGACCGTTTATTTCGACCGTTTATTCATTAGACAATTCTCGGTGATTTTTAAAAAATTTGATAAACCATTTTCCTCTTATTTTTCCCCACTCACTCTCTGGTGTCCCTATTTTTTTTTAGTCCAGTCATGGACTGGGTAGTTTAGCTAGTGTATATATATATATATATATATATATATATATATATATATATATATATATGTGTGTGTGTGTGTGTGTGTGTGTAAATAAAAGGAAGTGAATCCGATGGTATGTGGTATAATAAAAAATTGAATAAACACAAATTTAAATGAGTTAAGTGGTGAGTTTATTGGCCGACGCTGCAGTGTTTCAATCTATTAATTAGATCATCTTCAGGGGTTTATTGGTATGTGGAAGGTGATAAAAAATTTTTTTTTATCTCAGAATAAGCAGAAAGGCGAGTAATAGTCCTTGTTTATCGGTCTGTTTAAAATTTGAAGTCTGAGAAAAAAGAACGTTGTAAAAATGAACGGTTTAAAATATGACGTCAAATATTCTTTTTTGCGGTGTGAGTATTAGAATGTGTAAGTGTTTGTATCGAAAAAAGCATTGTGCATTTTTTATGTGTTTATGAATGTGTGGTTGTGCGTGTATATATATATATATATATATATATGAGGAAAAAATGAGTAAAGAAAAGAAATGTAGATGGATAAAATTGAATTTTATCGATATCACTTACACATGTGTTTCGGTACGTTTATCAAAATTCATACTGATTTACGCTATTATTATTATTATTATTATTATTAAAATAATCAGATGAAATTGAAATAATGATAATAATAATAATAATAGGAAAAATGTAAAAATATTCCGTACACAGAGATTTTTTACGACCTCCATCAAACCAGATGTATACAATGGCTGACTGACACAGAATGTTGATTATATTTATATATATATATATATATATATATATATATATATATATATAGCTGTTAATGTATAACCACACTGATGAGAAGTGATACTTCGAAACACGTGTCTGTGAATTGCTTATTATATATATACTCCCACTTTGGTCGAGTACTTTAAATAGGGATTTAATTGCAGATTCACCGTTCTGGCGTGTAGCTAAACCTCGCTTTGTTTACAAATGTTTGAGGCCTCTAGTGAATTCATTTCCGCTTAGAAATGTAGCGATTAAATATTCCCCTATATTTGACAGCTGCCTCTGGCCGCACGGGTAAGAGGATTGGTGAACGAAAGTTCATTCGGGTCACAAACCCGGCCAGGGGTAGCTGTTAATGTATAACCACACTGATGAGAGGTGATACCTCGAAACACGTGTCTGTGGATTGCTTATATATATATATATATATATATATATATATATATTCGGACGAGAGGTTCATATGCTGACAAAGATACTTTGTGATTGCTATTCACTGTGGAATTAAGTGCGGTAACAAAAGGAATAATTTATGTTGAAATATAGTTGATGAATAATATAAATGCCTTTTTTCATCATAGTATATACCTAGGTTCATACTTTTTAAACACACACACACTGGGAGAGATAGATAGATAGATAGAGAGACAGAGACAGAGACAGAGAGACAGAGACAGAGAGAGAGACAGACAGAGAGAGCGGGGGACAGAGACAGAGAGAGGCAACACTTTTGTCTGCTGATTTCTCCAAAAGATTTCATTTTATACTCAGAGGAAATATGGAGCAAATAGTTCAAGCATGATGGTCTCCCCAAAGAATCTGATACAACTATAATGATCCTCTAGAAAGACACGAAAGAAATGGTTCACTCACTCGACGGTAACACAATGATTTATTTGACATTGTAATTGGAGTCTTGCAAAGAGTCTTGAAATGAGATACATTGTCACCATTTCTATTTATAACCTACCTACATTACGTACTACGAACGTCAATATATCGAATGAAGGAGAATGGTTTCACACTAAAATAGGCATGAAGCAGCCGATGTAGTACAGACACTATTACGGATATAGACTACGCTTTTCGCAAATACACCTGCCTAAGCCGAATTCCTGCTGGCATGACCTGGTCAAAGCAGCAAGAGACATTGGTCTCTACCTGAACTCAGATAAAAAAAGAGTTTCTGTGTTTTAAACCTTATAATTTTCAATAGATCATTAATATTAGATAGGAATACTTAATATCGTAACTATTTGCAAACAAATAATTACAGACAAGTTCAGTAAAAAAAAAATGCAATTTTACATTGAAAGTATTGTTTGGATTACAGTCAAATATTTACAAATGAATCACATTTCAGCATTAAATACACCATAAGAATTTGATATGCCATTAAACAAAGAAATCAAAACAAATAGTTATGATTACAACCAATCATTTGTAAATGAATCAGATTTTAGCATTAAATATCCCAAAAGGAGTTGATATGCTGTTAAATAAACCAAACAAATGAATCAAATTTTAGGATTAAATAACCCTTAAGGGGTTGATATTCTTGACAGCCTCCTGAAATTAGTAGAGCAGTTCATATACCTTGGTAGTAATATCTCATCTCCACAAAGCTATGTCAATGTACGTATCGAAAAGGTATGGACTGCTACTAACAGGTAATAGATCACATGGAAATCTGATGAATTAAAGCGTGAGTTCTTCGAAGCTTTAGCCGTATCAATACTACTGTATGGCTGCACCACTTGGATTTTGGCAAAACGCTCGGAGAACAAGACAAGAATGTTGTATTCTGTTTTGAAAAAAAAATCTGGAAGTAACACTATATAAAATAGCAGCTATTCGGTGACTTAGGTTCTATCACACAAACCATCCAAATAAGACTAACAAGATATACTGGGCACTGCTGGAGATGCAAGTACGAGTAAATAAGTGACATTCTCGTGTTGAATCCTACATATGGACACACCAGTACTGTCCAACCAGCATAAATTTACAATCATTAGCTCTATACGGACACTGGATTCCGTGTTGAGGACCTACCAGAAGTAATAACTGATAGAGATTAATGGTAAGAGAAAATCAAGCGAATCCGTGCACAACTTTATGATGATGATATGTGTCTAAAATGTGTAAATATATATATATATATATATTAACATGTTAATAAATTTGCTCTACTAACGTATTGAGCACTTTATATTTGTTATATCGCTGCCTTATCATTGTGAAACTTGAATCAACTAACCACTGTAACCATTTTCACCGGTAAGTCACTTTTTGCACAAATACCATATATATATATATATATATTATATATATATATATATATATATATATATACGCAAATGTAAACAACCTTTAGCTATTTTCAGCCGACAGTGTATTTGGAGAATATGTGCTTTTTTAATTTTAGTCAGACCTAATTTTTTGAAAGTTAATTCATTTATGGTTAATTAGGCGGGATTTAACTACTTAAATGTAAGGCTAAACAAATCGAGAAAAATAGCTCTGCTGAAGAGACCTAATAGGTCGAAATATATATTCAAAGATTGATTTTTCTCGATTTGTTTAGCCTTACATTTAAGTAGTTAAATCCCGCCTAATTAACCATAAATGAATTAACTTTCAAAAAATTAGGTCTGACTAAAATTAAAAAAGCACATATTCTCCCAAACATAATATATATATATATATATATATATAAGTGAGTCACCCAAGTGAGAAACAAACACTAACAGTATTATGCTTACATATATTTTAAATAGTGTAGATTTTTAAAGATACATACACACACACACACACACACACACACACACATGTGTGTGTGTGTGTGTGTGTATACATACGTTTATACATCAATAGATAATATGCGCACGTTTTTTTCATGTACATGCTTTGTGAACATATATCGATATTTCATTTTTAATATTTGGATTCTTGAACTGCTTACATTAAAAGACAATATAAATTATTCTATTTAAAAAAATCTTTTGTCTTTGTGCACATAAACGTTTGTAGGTGAATGTGTCGGGATGTTTGTAAATGGATTTTTATATTCTATTTGCAGTTGGTTGATGATGAATAAAAAAAAAACTTTTTCGAATAAGTATGTCTGCCTAACCTACATATCTTACCATTTTATTCGTATACAGTTTTTTTAAATGTAGATTGTTATTTGACATTATTCCACACCTAAATTAAATAGTTGTGCTTTTTATTTATTTTATTTACTTCTATTTTTTACCTACCTCATCTATTCTTTGTTTTCCTATTTTAAATCGTTGTCGTCTTTTTTATTAAGTTTCTACGTTTTAAGAGAAAAAATAAATACACTAACAAAAGATGAAAAAAAATCGTAACAAATACGAGAAATCGCTCTATCGTCGGGATTTGGAATATGCTGACGATAGCACGTGTACCAGAAGGTTAAGGCCCACTTCCCAAAAAGCGGATGTCCTAAGTATGACACTAAACTGTATCTGTGTGCGTGACTCCAATTTTGGAGATCTGGGGAGTGTGGAGTAACCCCTTAGTTACCCCCACGTCCAAACTAAGCCGGGGTGCTAGTACTGTCAAATAGTGAGATGTGGAAATGGGAAAAAAATTTTTTTTAGTTATACGTTATGTGGAAATTAATTAGAATTTGGGATGACGTGTGAAAGGCTGACCTATTGGCTTCTGATTGGTTGAAGAGTGTCAACAGTGAAAAGGGTGAAACAGAGGGTGAAAAGTTGGAGATTTTTAAAAACTGGTACTCAGGATGTAGTACTACCCTCTGTTTTATACATCCGCTGATAAAGAGAACTATTTTAGTTTTTTTTGACTCAATCAATCTTAAAATGTATGTAAAATAATGAGATATGGAAATGCAGACCCCCCCCCCCAATAGTGGAAATTAACGAGAAATTAGTATTTGCCGTAAAACAAACAAAACCAATCCAAGTTCAACTTCAGTCTCGATAGTTTTGAACACAGCTCGTATGTACTTCGACTACTACAATAGGATGAGAAAATTATAGTTATACGTTACGTGGAAATTAACTAGAATTTGGGATGACGTGTGAAAGGCTGACCTGTTGGCTTTTGATTAGTTGAGTGTCAACAGTGAAAAGGGTGAAACAGAGGGTGAAAAGTTGGAGATTTTTTAAAAACTGGTACTCAGGATGTAGTACTACCCTCTGTTTTATACATCCGCTGATAAAGAGAACTATTTTAGTTTTTTTTTACTTAATTAATTTTAAAATGTATGTAAAATAATGAGATATGGAAATGTGGAACCCCTCCCCAAATTTTTTTTAGTTATGCGTCGTGAAATAGTGGAAATTAACTAGAAATTGGGATTTGCCGTAAAATAAACAAAACTAATCCAAGTTCAACTTCAGTCTCGATAGTTTTGAACACAGCTCGTATGTACTTCTTCGACTACTACAATATGATGAGAAAATTATAGTCTACAAAGGGAGAAAGAAAATAAAACCCAATGCAAAGAAAATAGATGTGTAGAGAATTGAACGATAGAACAATGCAATGTAAACTTGCCGCAAGCATTGGAAAGTCTGAGGCAAATATGAAACACGACGTTCCTTCGGTCCGTGTAGGAATTCTCAGAATATTAAGACAGTTGTTTTTCTTCTCACGTTTCACAGTCAAGTCTAATGCCTCGGGTCACTATTCAACTCTTATGATTCCTAAATGGAAACAAAGCTGTACTATTTGATAAACTACATAACTTTTGAATAATTTCGATGTTTCGGATTGTTGTCCTCATATTCATTGTGGTATGTAGAAAATAGAAAAAATAAACTATTCCAAAATGTATTCTTCTATAAATTTATTCTTGATAGAGAAGACGACGTTATAACGTTTCGGTTTAAGCAACCTTCATCAAGACCCGAATTATGAAGAAATGGTAATCTGTGTGACCCGTCTGGTGTAGCATAAGTTTTGGACCAGGTGCAGATGAGTTTTGGGCCAGGTGCAGATGAGTTTTGGGCCAGGTGCAGATGTTCCATGTGACGATGAAAGGTGTTTTGTGTTTCACAGGGGCATATAGAAATTGGATAAGAGATATGTCCAAAATTTGATAAAGGTTGTAATAATGTGTAGTTTGAGGGCTCTTATCTGTTTCAAGATGTTTTGTATTTGGGAATAGTGAGATTTCGGTTTTGTAGGTGCGTGCAGATGCTAATGGTAAAAGTAATGGATAATGGTATGCGTTCTGACTAATTCAATTTAGGCGTTTTAACGTTTCGACGGTGTATCCTCCAGCCTTCCCCAGTTGTTCCCTATATATCTCAGTATAGTAATGACTCAACCTGGGAAATCATTTTGAATAGTTTGAGTTTTGCTAAACATTTTTTCTTATTTTTTCTAAAAAAAAAAATTTTCTAATAACACATATCTGAATGATAGGTGTGCAAAAATAATGATGTCATTATTTTAATAAGATCTTCAAAAGTTTTTCGTCGCCTTGTTTAATTAGTCAAACTATTAAAAATGATTCTGCAAGTTAGGTCATTACTATGCGCGGATACACAGGGAACACTTGAGGAAGGCTGGAGGATACAGCGGCTGAAACGTTGTGTTTATACAGAGCACAATAAAGACGAGGACAACAGTCTGAAACATCAAAGGTATTCACATCAAGCCTCATTTTTTTAAAAATCAGCCAAATAATACATAACTTTTGTTCATTCAGAAGTAAGAAAAAAAAGAAAAAAAAAAGAAAAAGAAAAACTCGAAGAAAATAGAAAATCTTGGTTAAAATCAAAGCTTTTGTGAATTTAGATGAGACAAAGTAATTGATTTTTGATCATCTTAGAACAGATTAATTCTGATTTAGATCAAATGGGAGTGTCTTCTTCCTGAAGGTCAAATTGATCTCAATAGTGTCATTGGCTGGTCGGTTTGATTTTACGGCATATCAACTCTTGTTAGGTTGGTTGGTTAGTTGGATTTTATGGCATATAAACCCATTGGGTCATTTAATACCGAAGATTTTTGGTTTATTCATTCTTAATAGGTATGTAAGATGAAAAGTGATATTGTACTTGAAGATACAAACTCCGACAAAGGTTTGATAATAAAACATTTAATACGTATACACCACATGGATAAAAGGCTACATAATACATAGGTACATAAGTAAAGATAAAGACACATTCATGAATGGTAAAAGATAAATATAAAAGCCACAGACATGAGACTAGGGATAGTCCATGCTGTGTGAATAACTTACAGTAATGTAAGGGGGGACGAAGCCCCAACGAGAAGGGGTAGACCTTAACTAACCCATGTGTCTCGTAGTCGAGCAACCGGAAAAGAGAGAGAAGCGTTTGAACCAGGCGCTTAAATACTATAGCCCCTGGTGAGAACAAGCGACAACACAGCGGGAAGATAATCCCTACAGGTACTTAATTAGTTTTAAACACATTTTCTATTTAATCCATATATGGGACCCTACCTCTCGGGGCCAGTGTGAACCCGGGAGCACTGGTAATGAAGGGGAGCTCCACATTCACCAGACCTCTAGAAATGAAATATCACCATCAGATAGAGTTTAATCTCATACACAGGACATGGTTACCCTCAACTACAATCTTCTAGCACATATATGAGAAAAGGGTTGGGGCTTGCCGTAAGGGGATTAGGGTTGGGACAATCACATAGGTGCTAGGGCTTGACGTGACAAGCCGATTGATCGGTGGGGGACTCTCCGACCGCTCGTTTAGCCTAAGTAAGTATCAAAGTGGAGTGTTGTATGTCATGGACTGCTCAGCCACCTGAGTCCTATCCTTAAGCATCACGGGTCGTTACCCACTGCCAACAAGTGACCCATTGGGGGTATTACCGCTCTGCAGAGGTGCAGTTAGTGCATTCTAAAACCGCAGCCAACAGAGCTGTCAAACAATAGGATTATGAACTTACATTCATCACATTTCCCTAACCTATTGGCATAAAATAACCCTTGGTATATTGAAGCGCCGTTAAAATCTATCAATCAATCAATCAAATAAAAGATCCTAATGACACGAATACCACATTCTTCACAAAGGCTTGTCGTAAAACGATTAATAAGCTGAGTAAGTTTCTATCCATCTATCTATCTGTAAATCAATGGTGCTTGGTAACTGTTAGTATATCACCTATGCAATCCTTACTTATTATAGTGTACAATGCATTTAAGGTGCGATTGTTACCATTGGTTTCAAAGCAGCATGTTAACCACTCATCGTCAAGACAACGCGCCCGTTAAGAGATGCAGGGATTATCAATTCATTTATATATTTATATACTTGTGTGAGACGAATTTTTGGTATTTCTCCGTCGAAGAATGGCATAGTGATGAAAATAGTGAGTCGCTTTCTTTGCCCCCCCCCCACTTATTTGCTTTGCTTCAGGTTTTGTTTCTCAAATTGTTCACCGCTTCTTTCTTATTCCACTTTCCTTCTCTTTCTTTCTCTATTTACCTATGTATGTCAATGTATTCACGCTATATCCACACACATGTTTAAGCGTACGCAATTAGTTGGTTCTTCCCTTTTATATTTACAACACACACACACACACTATATATACACACATACACATATATATACACACACACATATATATATATATGCACACACACACACATATATGCACACACACACATATATGCACACACACATATATGCACACACACACACACACATATATGCACACACACATATATGTACACACACACACACATATATGCACAACCACACACACACATATATGCACACACACATATATACCACACACACACACACACACACACATATATGCACACACACATATATGTACACACACACACACACATATGCACACACACACACACACATATGCACACACACATATATGCACACACACACACACACACACACACACACATGCACACACACACACACACATATGCACACACACACACACACATACATATGCACACACACACACACACATATGCACACACACACACACATACACACACACACACACACACACTATATATATATATATATATATATTATATATATATATGCATGTTTTGTTAAGATGACGGAGCGTGCTGGAAGTGAAATATTTTTGGATATTGTCCGAAATAATGCTCCTCCTTAGCACTTTCGGCTAATCAATTATCCATTTTAGATGAGGTTGTAGGAAATTCCCAGATAAACGTGTTGTTTCGTGTATTAAAATTAATATTAATGCATAAGAAATGTGCTATTGTGACAGTTTTAATTGCCCAACATTACCAGCACTTGATGCTGTTAATAATAGGTTTTCTAGTTTTCATAATCAATATATTATTATTTATGTTCCTTATTTGCATAACAGTTAGCATCCTACGACTACTCCGAAGAGAAATGAACCGAAGAGTAAAGGCAATGAAGGTATACATAACTGCATATTACTACTCATGATCTTTAAAAGTACGACCGTTATAATCTTACCACACCCTCTGATTAAAAATGAGATCGTTCAAATCGTCAAAGATGTAATGCAAAAATGTAATTCTCGTTATATGGTGTTGCTTATCTACTGAATTCTTATTTATGAATGTTGTTACCTCAGCTAAATAATGGACCATTCCATTTTTCTTTTGAAGAAAGAAAGGCAATAAAAAGGACGTGCAAAAGAGGAAAAATATGAGAAAGAAAGAGTGAAAGAAAGAGTAAGGGAAAGATAGAGAGAGGGTGTAAGTGGGCGGAAGCGATAACGCTAATCTGTTTCCATCGGACATAATGAAACAATGAAAAGAAGGAAAGAAAGAAAGAAAAAATGTGATAGAGAATTAAATCAAGATTATTATATTTTTTACATATTGAACTATTATCAATAGCTCTTATGTAAACATATCAAGCGTTGTAATAATTAAATTATCATACTGTGGTATATCCATAGGTTCTGCTAGTTAATATATATTTTGCTTGTCTTCTTTGCAGTTGGATCTATTTGTTATTTGTGTATTTTAAACGAGTATCCGCCCCGTCGGCTGGGGCGTTAGAATGCACCGACTGCACCTCTGCAGAGGGGTAAGACTCCCTCAATGGGGCCACCTGTTGGCCGTGGGTGGAGACCCGTGATGCTTAAGGATAGAGCCCAGGTGGATGAGCAGTTCATGACATGCAATACTCCACTTTGGCCCTATCTTGGGCTAGACGGGCGGTTACGTCAAGCCCTAGCACCTATATGATTTTCCCAACCCTATTGCCCTTATGGCAAGCCCCAACCCATTTTTATCATATGGGTGCTAGAAGGCGGTGGCTGCAGGTCTACATGTCCTGGGAATAACGTTAAACTCTATCTGATGGTGAGGTTCCAGTTTTGGAGGCTTGGGGAATGTGGAGCACCCCTTCATCACCATTGCTCCCTGGTCCACTCTGATCCGGTGTGGTAGTACCTGTTAGGGTCCCATCTATGGGTTAAATATAAAACATGAGTTTATAAACAAAATTGTATTATCCATTAAGAATTGATTTATTTAAAAACTTTATCGGCATTAAATGACCCACTGAGGTTGATATGCCGTAAAACAAAACAAAACAAAAAAACAAAACATTAAACGAGTATTTTCTTTGTCGAGATTTTAGAATTCGAAATCAGTTTATATAGTTTCTTATGGTCTAATAAACAATAAGTCAATTTTTAGGATTGGCTTATGGTAGCGTGTCCAACATAGTTGTTTACGATTTTGTTTTTGTCAAAATTCCACATTGAGCAGATGAATTCGTAAACAATGTTGGTTTTGTTAAATCTCGTTTTTGAAGGAAGGTTTATTATGGTTTCCGCTTAAATTGCAATGCTCTCCTTAAAGAAAACGGATCAAGCTCTCTCTGGAAACTATTACATATGTACATATGTCTGTATTTATCAGTTAGAATTCTCTCCCACTAGTGAGTGTGCTGACAACCCGGTGGTTAGAGCCTCGGACAGATGAAAAATCGGTCGAGTTTCGATCCAACTGAAGGTAGCCTAATAAGTCTATCCGTACTGAAGACACAGGATATGTCGAAACAGGACTGTATATACATTTCCACGGCAACTACAACATATATAAGTTCAAACATATAAACACACACAGAGTAGTGCAAACTATGTTTGGTCATTCAAATTCTATGAACGTTGTAGCCGTATGTTACACATATACACATACAAAGTGGAAAAAGAAGACGTATTCACAGACATACATATATGCATACGAGTAAATAAAATACACACAGATTGTGAGAAAGACACACGCATACACTATATATATATATATATATATATATATATATATATATATATGTATCATCATCATCATGTCGCGCTTTCAGCACGGATATCCATGACAATCTCTCTCCATCCGTCCCTATCGCTCATCATTCTCGGGAGGTCCTCTATGCAGCAACCTGCATCCACACAGAGCTGATCAACCTACGTTTTTGCTGGTCGCCCACACTGGCTTGTCCATGTGCTGGCTTCCACAGGAGGACGTCGCTTATGAGTTCGTCCTTGCTTCTCCAGCAGTGTCCCGCGTGTCTTATCCGTCTTACTCGGATGGTTTGGGTGATATGTGGTAGGCGGCCATACAGCTGTTTCTCGTAGGGTGCTGTTTCCACGTCTTGTTCATGATAACCCGCAGCATTCTTGTGCAGCTCCATCTAGTTTATTCTCTAGTCGCTTAGTTAGGGTCCAGGTGGTGCAGCCATACAGCAGTATATATATATATATATATATATATATATATATATATATATATATATATACACCAGCAAAAAAGTAAAACGTTTTTATCAGGTTTTTCATAAATGGAAACTCTGCATTGGAACTGGTTCATAGCAAAAATTATCTTAATCTAACAAAAATGACAATAAAACAGAGTGCTCCAAATGGGAACAGAGTTCTGAGATCAAAACGTTCGCGGTTGAAATGTGAAAACCAGGTGAAATTTATAGAACAATATGTGATGTCTATAAAGAAGCATGTTTTAGTAAAAAACATGTTTGCCAATAGGCTAAATATTGGTTTGCGAAAAAAGAGTTAATCGAGTGGAAACACATTGACTCGAGTTTTGGAGCCGCCCTGTCGGCTGCAAGAGTGTTAATACCCCTAATAGGATTCCCGGTGGTTAGAGCAGTCAATGACATGCAGCACTCCAATTTGGCCCTTACTTAAGCTAGACAGGCGGTAGGAGACACCCCCTCCGATCAATCGAATTGACCCGTCAAGTCCTAGCACCTATATGATTGTACCAAAACCTTTGCCCTGATGACAATCCCGTAACCCTTTTTATCATATATCTACAAGAAGACTGAATGTTTTACTATCATGGGTATGACGTAAAACTGCATCTAGTGGTGAGGTTCCAATTCTGTAAGTGTGGAGAATGTGGAGTACAACCTTCATTACCATTACTCTCAGATCCACCCTGACACGGAGTAGTGCTACCTGTTAGGGTTCCATCTATGGGTTAAATAGATAAGAAAAAAGGAGTATTAATAGGTATTTTTTTAAAATTGAGTTTTGAAGAATTTAAATACCCAACAAAAATGAATTACCCATCAATCATAAATAGAACAAAACATATTCGGCATTGAATAATCCAACCGCCCTGTCGGTGGGGCGTTAGAATGCACCGACTGCACCTCTGCAGAGGGGTAAGACTCCCCCAATGGGGCCACCCATGATGCTTAAGGATAGAGCCCAGGTAGATGAGCAGTTCATGACTTGCAATACCCCACTTTGGCTCTATCTTGAGCTAGACGGGCGGTCGGAGAGGCCCACTCCGATCAATCGACTGGTCAAGTCAAGCCCTAGCACCTATATGATTTTCCCAACCCTATTGCCCTTATGGCAAGCCCCAATCCATTTTTATCATATGGGTGCTAGAAGGTGGTGGCTGCGGGTCTACATGTCCTGGGAATGACGTTAAACTCTATCTGATGGTGAGGTTCCAGTTTTGGAGGTTTGGGGAATGTGGTGCACTCCTTCATCCCCATTACTCCCTGGTCCACTCTGTTAGATTGAGTTGAATAGAAAAACATGAGTTCATAAACAAAATTGTATTATGCATTAAGAATGAATTTTTTATTATTAATTTGTCGACTTTAAATGACCCACTGAGGTTGATATGCTGTAAAACAAACCAAACCAAACCTTTAATAAAAAAAAAGAAAAAAAAGAATAATCCAATAAGGGTTGACATGCCGTAAAATCCAACGGTTTTGGAGGATTTAGTATGATAGACTTTTAAAAAATTACTCCAGTCTTAAAAAAAGTAAAATTAGAAGAAATACAATTTATTAATTTTACTCGTCAAAGTAAAATATATTGAAACTTCAATTCGAATCGTGAAGAGACAATCGGATTTGTATCTTGTGAAAAGCGTCGATAATTTTGTTCTGGACATAAAAAAATATCGACTTCTTTTTATAGAAAATATCTTTATAATCAATTATGCAAACTTTACACTGGGTATAACGTCACGTATGATTTCCTATACAAACTAACCCAAATCTCTGTCAGACAGTATGATCAAATTATTATCTCCGTCTTTCTCTCATATATATATATATATATATATATATATATATATATATATAATCCAAAGATTGAATGCGAAAATCTTTACGACGTAGTAGTTTTTAAGTTGTAATTTACAGAACTCGATGTGTAAGCTCTTTTTGTTAGAGTCACAAAGCAAAACTATATTAGGAATAATAATAAATAAGATTTAAGTCGAAAGCATAATAGACTATTTCTGAAGACCTAGAGTGATTATTTTTTGGTCCCCATCCTCATATGCAAAATGAGGAATCTTTTACTATCCTTATATAGGTTGAAACCGGATTTCTTTTGTATGTTCAAGTTATGTGTACTAGCCGTACCTCTGGTAATTTAACAGCCGGTTATAAATTAAATTGTTAGCCAGCTGATCTGTGGTTTGAACATTGAATCTTAAAACGCATTGACCATTCAGAAACAGGCTTTTATTTTAATATAAGTTTCTTTCCATGGATTCAGCACAACAGAGGAAAAAAGAAACTTACAAAAATGCTTTGTCATTATAAACTATCGTAGTGGCTTCCATATGCATTACCTCCCTTGATTTGGAATCATAATTTTTACTTCTCTTCGAACTCTGTTGTATAAATTTATTACCTCTTATTTGTTTTTGTGTTCTTTCCTTGGCGTTAGCCACTTTGTTTATTATAGCCTTCATCGTGGTTTATTCTAATTGTATTGTTTATTACAGAAGCGTACTGTGTAAAATCACCAAATTTACGAGCCATAAATACGCAACCGATCCCCCTCATCAACACCCCCCTGGTCAGATTGAGGCGTTTAGTTTGGTTTGATTTTACGGCATGTCAACCCTTATTGGGTTATTTTATGCCGAACATATTTTGTTTTATTCGTCCTTGATGGTTATTCATTTTTTTTTCAAACTCAATTTTTTAAACATATTTTTAAAACTTATTTTTCTTTCTATTCAACCCATATATGGGACTCTAACAGTTACTAGCACTCTGGTTCAGAGTGGACTTGGGAGTAATGGTGATGAAGATGTACTCCACATTCTCCAGAGCTCTAGAATTTGAACTTCACCATCAGACAGAGTTTAGCATCATACCCAGTACACTAAGACCCTTAGCCATTTTCTAGCCCATATATGATAAAAAGGGTTTGGGGTCTGGAATAAGGACAATAGGGTAAGGTCAATATTATAGGTGCTAGGGCTTGACGTGACCAGCCGATTGATCGGAGGGGGGCCTGATTGACAACCCGTATATTTTAAGTAAGCGACACAGTGGAGTGCTGCATATCATGGACAGCTTAGCCACTAGGATTCAGTCCTTAAACATCACGGGTCGCCATCCATGGCCAACGTGTAGCTCTATTGGAGGAATTTTACCCCTCTGCAGAGGTGTAGCCAGCATATTATACAGACCCAGCCGTCAGGGCAGTTGAGTGCTCTGGATATGTCACATGGGAAAATCTAAAAAGAATTTTAGAGAACTTTAAACCTAATCTAATTTTTGCCTGCCTCTTCAATCAGAATGTGTAAGTGTCGTTTTGTTTGTGGAGTTTCATAGATTAGGTTCCTTATCTATCTTACTAAGAAGAACTACAAAAATCCGAAGCCTTTTTTAAACGTTGTATAGAATATGTATATTATCAGCGATTAGTTATCATATACTAACGAGAGAAGCACAATTACCAAGCAACGTTGGGTACCAATTGCACTTTGGTTGGTCTGCTAGCGAGTACATCTATCAGATAAGATCACAATTGTAAAGTCAATATATAAATCAGATTGGTCTCCGTTTATGTAATCAATCATTCCTTTAAGCTTTAACTAAAATGTTATCATTAATGAATGATCGCTGCTTAAGTACACGTTATTTAAACCGAGTCTAATACTCAGACACAAGTTCAATATTCAACATATATATATATACATGCATATATACAATATATATATACATGTCATATGCATACATACATATACATATACTATATATATATATATATGCATTATATATATATATGTGTGTGTAATATAGTGAAAAATTTGAAAAAACACAGGTTCAAATAAAATGAGTGGTATTTATTCAGCCAATGCTGCAGTGTTTCAATCTGTTTAGTAGATCTTCATCAGGGTCTTTGTTGATATATGGAAAAGGAAAAAATTATCACAGAATAATAAGGTGAATGTGATCGGTTTACGAGACAGGCAAGAATATACAATTGGCTCGTAACGTCAAACCCTAGCAGCTACATATAATATTCCCGATCCTATTGCCCTTATGATAAATCAATTCTTTTTTATCATAGATGTGCTAGAAGGCAGTGACTGAGGATCTTACTGTACTGGGTATCATGTTAAACTGCATCTAACGATGAAGTTTCAATTCCAAAGCTCTGGGGAGTGTGGAGTATCCCTTCATTGCCATTACTCCCAGTACCTGTTAGGATCCCATATATGGGCTAAATAGAAAATAATGAGTTTAAAAAATGTGTTTAAACAAAAATTAAATTTGAATAAAAAAAAACCTCTTTGGCATAAAATAACCCAAGTGATGATATGCCGTAAAATTCAACCAACTAACCAACACTCCTTGAAGAACAACAGTAGTGGTACTATTTTACCAATGTCTGAAAGATGCACGTTTTATGGCTTTATATCATCCGGTTTTGGTCAAACCTCGAACGTTTCATCACTTCGTACATTAGCAAATTACTCCGAGATGTGTATGCTAACCTCTGCTCTCTGTGCGTGTGTGCATGTATGTATATATATATATATATATATCTGTGTAAGTGTATTCATGAGTGTATGTGTATCGATACATGTATAGATGTATGTGAAATATACACATGCATCCTTTCTGTGTAAGTTAATGCTGTGATCTATTTGTAGATACGTAGATAAGATTAGAGATTTTAAAGATTGCAATTTGCTTTCTCAGTATTGATTTCTATGCGACACCTCCTCCCCTCCTCCCTCTCCCTCCTCCTCCTCCCCTTCCCCCCTCACACGGGCGAATATCAGAGACAGGTGTAACGTACCGGATAAAACAAAGCTTCCATTATTGATTAATACAGTTTTCTGAATATTCACATATTCACTGGCATTATTTCACAAAGACGCCTAAAAGAGATAAGGTGATCAATAAAGAGAAAGGAAAGTATTTGATAACTTTCTTGTTGGGGGGGGGGAGCGGCAGGGAGGGGGGGGCATTATGTGAATAAAGATAGAGCAGTAGAGGTAATTAGCGAAATAAGATAAGTTTCGTTTCGCTATAATTAGCAAACATTATAATTAAGACATGTATCTATATATTACCAAACATTCTTATGTATGAGTACATGTATATATTAAGGGGCCGGGTTAGCTCAGTCGGTAGAGCGTTCGGCTAGAAACCACAAGGTTCCTAGTTCGATACTCGCCCTCGCCAACTCAGCGTATGAGTAGCACAGGGATCTGTGCGGTAGAGTAAGGAGCTGATGGTAGCTGTGGCGCTCCACCTCAGACGCTAAAAACAATCTCCTTGGTCTAGCGCTATTGAAAAGGGGATAGACTCCCTCGCTGCATGGCTGATACCGACATTAGGCCACCCCGACGACTTTTTACTTTATAATTAGCAAACATTATAATCAAGACATGTATCTATATATTACCAAACATTCTTATTATGCTTTAGACGGGACCTGTTCAAAAAGTACCTAAACCGGTAACAGAAGATTGGGTGATTGATTTTAATGGCATGTCTATCCATGTAGGGTTATTTTATGCCGAAAGTTTCAGCAAGCGCGTTCACTGTACATTCATATTTACAATTTTTGTGTAGTTGTTTCTTGAGAGTTTTTTTTTTTTTTTTTTTTTTTTTTTACACGGTTCCATCGAATAAGAATAATTTATAAACAGGTCTATTTGACCCATAGATTGGTCTCCAACAGGTACTACCACTGTGTCAGGTCGCTGAATTGTTTACTGGTACTATGTAACCCAGTACTACCTGTTGGATCATTGGTGAATAAACCGGTAACCCCACAGATTTTGTCCAATTTTGGCTTGATATCCTGCAGAACGGAAAACACGTAGTAAAAGAGGAGAGGAAGCTTTTTGCTCAAAGCCCATCCGAAGAACGTCTCCATCATTCTCAAGGATCAACGTCTTTTGGCGTACTTATCACTGCGTCTGAGGAAAATCTGGGGCACACAAAGACATCTCCTTCCCCTGACCGGCATATGCATGCGGGGCTTGGGGACTGCTAGTGAATTTTGTATCCCCTTTACTCCTTCCATGAATTCTTTGAATGGAGCCGGCTCAACCGACTCAGGGTAAATGCCGTCACAGAGAACTACCACTCCGGGTAGAAATGAACGGAACAGTAAAAGCAATGTAGTTATACGTATACTTAATAATTCTTTGTCTTCACATAGTTAAATGATATGAAGTATTCCGAATTAATACAAATATTTTTTATGTTTTTAAGTATTCGAATCTATTAGGGTATGTATAAACACAAAGTTTTGGCTGCTATATCCTCCGACCTTCCTCAGGTGTTCCATGTGTATCCGAGTATAGTAATGACCAAATCTGGTTAATCATTTTTTTTAAATTTGATTGCTGATGAAAAAGGCGCCGAAGAACTTTTGAAGATCTTATTCAAATAATCACGTTATTGTTTTTACAAGCCTATCATACCGACATGTGTCACGAGAGCAATCACAATCATTTAGGAAAAATGTTTATTGTATGATAAGAATAAGAGGTTACAGCGGCCGAAAAGTTGTGTTGACACATACCCCAATAAAGATGAGGACAACAGTCCTAACAATGAAACTTTTTCACATCAAGCTTCTTCTAAAATATACAGACCAATAATATTTTTATCTAAACCAAACGCTAAAAAAAAACTAGCGTAAATGTCTGCCTTCAAGTTAAACAAAAGTTCTATTTAAATGAAAAATACTCAAAAAGATTTAATGTGAAGCAAAAAGAAATGGGATGGTAAAATAAACCTTTAAAAAATAAAGGAAAAAAACTCCTGTAAAATATAGCTGAAAAAAAAAATGAAGGTAAAATATAGCTGAAAAAAAAATGAAGGTAAAATATAGCTGAAAAAAAAAAAGAAAGAAAATAACAATGTTGATTTCACTTATATGAAAAAAAACTTCTATAAGTAGAGTTATATAAGTAAGACTACAGTTTGTTTTCAATCAACAACTATATAATCACTTGCCAAAATGTGATTAACATGTATCTAGTGAATATCTGATGATTTTCAAACAGATATATCAATGGCAATTAAGAGGTACTCTCCAAATCTTATAAAAAAATGAATCGGAAACAAGTGAAAAATAAACAACGATTATTCGTATTCGATAGGACTATGTCCACTTCACAAAAGAATTTATGAAACAATTACACAAAAAATGGGAATAAGAACGTTGAATGAACACGATACCTCTGGGCGTAAAATAATCCTAGACGGGTTGACGTGCCGTTAAAACCAATCAACTAATAATATATTTTGTTTTCGTTCCGACTTGCCTTTCTTTTCTGTCCGTCTTTCTAATTTTCTTTCTTTTCTGCTCTTCTTTCTACCATCTTGCGTTCAGAACAAGAAAGATTAATGCATTTTTGTTAAATTCAAAAGTAATTTAGACCGCTCGCTTTATTTTAACAAATAGTCTGGTTTTATTCCTGATAAAATAAGTGTTTTTCTCGATTCTTCTTTTGATGGAATTATATTGTCAGATTGAGATTTTCATTTTGTCCATTGAAATGGATGAAACAGTCAGACTGGTACAATGGAGAAAATAAAGAATCGGCATTACAAGGAGGAATTAAGTAAGAAGAATTAGTTGATATGAGATATTTGCATGGACAACAAAATGAGGACAATCTGATAGCAATGATTGAATAAAGGGGGAAATTCTTAATGTCTTTCTTCTTTGATTCCAGCACTATATTCTTTTTTTAGTTTTTTTTCCTTTCTTGTTTTTCTTTTAAATATTCTTTCTTTTGTATGTTTTCCGGGCTGGTCGGTTAAATTTTACGGTATGTCAAGCTTGTTGAGTTATTTTATGCCGAACACTTTTTTTTATTCTTGGTGGGTATTCATTTTTTTTTATCTCAATTTTTTCTATTTAACTCATAGATGAGATCCTAACAGGTACTACCACTCAATGTAAGAGTGAACCTGGGGGTAATGATGATAAAGGGGTACTCCACATTTCCCAAAGCCCCAGAACTGGAACCAAACCATCACAGTGTTTAACGTCATACCCTGGACTCAGCTACCGTTTTCTAGCACCCATATGATAAAAAGGATGGGGGATTGCCATAAGGGCAATAGGGTTGGGACAATCATATAGATGATATGGCTTGACGTGACCAGCCGAGTATCTTTTCTGTATCCCTTCCAGTGTTTTCTTCATATTCTTTTCGATCAGAATGTTTTTCTATTTTTTCTTTTTCTTTTTGTCTTTTACTTCTTTCTTTTTTTTTTTTCTAATTTCATTTTTCTATTTTTCATTCTTATCTTTTTTTAAATTTTTTTTTATTCGTGGTAATTTTATTTATTTCCCGAGTTCTTTCTATTTTTTCATTCCTATCATTCTTTTTTGTTTTTTTTCATGTCTGCATCTTTCTAAATGTCTTTCTAGTTTGCTTTTCTTTCTATTTCTTTTTATCTAGTTTTCTTTCATTTCAGCCATTCTTTTGAATTTCTTTATTCAAGTTTTCTTTTCTGACCCTCTTTCTAATTCTTTCATCTATATCCTTTATCCTATTTTTTCTTTCTTTTTCTTTTCTATCCCTCTTTCTATTTGTCATTCATAACCTTCATTGAAATTTTCTTTCTTTCCTGCCATTTTTATTCGTTCTTTCTTTCCAGCCCTTCTATAATTCTTTTCTTTTTTACCTACCCTTCATTTAAATTTTCCCTTTTTACTTTTTTTCTAAATTTCTTCCATTTCAGCGTTTCAATTTAATTTTTCTTTCCTAAATGTATTTGTTGATATTTCTTCCTGTTTTTCTTCCTAATTTTCCTTCCGACTTTATTTGCCCCCTGCTTTTCGCTCTTTTTGTTATTTTTCATAGCTTGTAAGATTTATTTTCTTTCAAAGGCATTTCTCCGCATTTCAAGATTCTTATTTTATTTCACCAATTAAAATTACTACGCCTGTCTCTTCCAATTTTTTCTCACCTTCTTCGACTTCGACGATTTTTCCCCTCATTTGCCTGAATCAATTAATTGACATTTCTTTTTGCGTTTTTATTTGGATTTCTTGGAATCATGTCTTTCTTTTCTCCCTTGTGGCCTAATCCCCCTCCCTCTCTTTCTATTTATCTCTACCTTTCTCTCTCTCCCTCCCTCTCTATTTATCTCTTTCTGTCTATCTCTCTCCCCCTCTCTATCTATATATATATATTTCTTTCTTTCTTCTCCCCCTCTCTATCTTGTATGTTTATTGCTTTCTTCATTTGGATTGTTTATTTTTCATGTCCCGAGGTCTCAAATTTTTTCTTACATATTTTTAATTTATTTTCTCTTTTTTTCTTTATTCAATTTCTTTTTTCTTTTTCTTCTTTATGCTTCCTTCCTTTCAACTTGACTTTTATGTATTTCTTTTTTCTTACTTTTCTTCTTCCTTTTTTTTTTGTTTATTCCATTTTCTTTCTTTCTTACCGTTTCTCCCTTTCTCTACCTTCGTTTCTTTCTTTCTTTCCTTTATTTTAGTTCACTTTCTTTTATATCAGTTTCTTTCTTTCTTTTCTTTCTATATTTTTTATTTTACTTTGTTTCTTTCTCCTTGTTTATTTCTTTCTTTTTCTCTTTTTCTTTGCCTTTTTTTCTTTTTCTTTTTTCTTACTCCTTGTTTCGATCCTTTCCTTCTTTCTTTATATGTCTTTATTTTACTTTGTTTCTTTCTGTCTTTCTTTCTCTAGTTTCATTCTTTCTTTCTCCTTGTTTCTCTCTTTTTTCTTCTCCTTGTTTCGATCCCTTCCTTCTTTTTTCTTTTTCTCCATCTTTGTTTTTATTTCACTTTAATTGTCTCTTCAATTCATCTCCCCCCCCCCAAACATTTTTAATTCCTTATAATAATTTTCTCTTTCCTGATTTTAAAATCCTCTCCAGTCTTCAATTTTCACTTTCTCATTCGTTCGTTGCTTAATTAATTTTTCTTTTAATAATTCACACGTCATTCATCTTTTCTTTTCGTTATCATCATCTTATCATTTCATCTTTTCAATCATTTTCCATTTTCTTTTAATTCGCCATCTTTAAAAAAAACAACAATCTCATGTCACAATGCTTCGGCCATTGTACCGAGCGACCATTTTAAGAGTTTGTCCTATTTCAAATTACAAAAATTTAAAAAAAATAAAAATAAAATAAAAAACTTTTTTGATAAAGAAAAAAATAAACCTTGTGGGAATTTTAAAGCAAGCCATTTATTCAATTCTTCATCTCAGCAATTCCGATAGAAATTAAATCTATGACTATTAATGAAAAATAGATTAAGAAAGATATTTTTGTGGAAAATTAAAAACTTTTTGATAAATTTCATATTAACGTTACATTAAAACAAATAAAGTATATTTAATAATTTTGATATTTGGGACTGTTGTCCTCATCTTTAGTGTGTATAAATACAACGTTCACAATAATAATTTCAGTTCAGATGTTTTTATTTTTCTAGATTACATTAAAATAAGTCATCTTCAGATGATTGCCATGAATTCAAACGTGGTTTCGGAGATCAAATCGTTACCACTTACTAAAGGACTCTCCAAGCAGCATAAATGCCACCAAACTTATTGAACAGAAACACGAAACCACGTTCGAATTCCTGAGTAATCGTCTGAAGATGACTTATTTTAATGTAATCTAGAAAAAGAAATCCGAAGTTACTGTGTTTATACACAACAAAGATGAAGAAAACAGTCAGAAATATTAAAATTATTCATATCAAGCCTCATCTCATGAATGCATAGAAGTATAAGTAAATAAAGTACAGCAGTGTTATTCATGATAAAATAAGTATCGGGTTGGATTAATTTTCTCTTTCCTGATTTTAAAATCCTGTTGTCCTCGTTTCTATAGTGGTATGTATAATCCAAACGTTCAGTCCACTGTATCCTAGGGCGTTATTCAGGTATTTCTTATTTACCTTAGACTAAAGTCATTATCAAATCTCAGGGTTATCGTCTGATGATGACTTTAGTCTAAGGTGTTGAATGACAAATGAAAAAGGGATAGAAAAGAAAAAGAAAGAAAAAAAGAAAAATAAATAAAGGATATAGATGAAAGAATTAGAAAGAGGGCCAGAAAAGAAATTAACTTGAATAAAGAAATTAGAAAGAATCGTTGAAATGAAAGAAAACTAGATAAAAGGAAATAGAAAGAAAAGCAAACTAGAAAGACATTTAGAAAGATGCAGACATGAAAGAAAACCAAAAAGAATGATATGAAGGAAAAAATAGAAAGAACTCAGGAAATAAAGAAAATTACTGATGAAGATATAAAAAGGGCACGAATAAAAGAAAATTAAGGAAACGCGACTTGAACATTGTCTTTATACATACCACAATAAAGATGAGGGCAACAGTTCAAAAAAATCAAAATTATTCACATCAAGCCTCATCTCAAAAATACAGACAAATAATATCGAATTGGGTTGGATTGTTATTCTGAATTGATTTGGGGGAATTGTTTGGTCAGATTTTATGTTGGAAATTAAAATGCTGCAGTTTCCAGATTTTTTTATAGCTCCCTGTCCCCTGTTTTGTACCAACTAGAGACTGTTTTAAAAAACGTTATTTTAAAACCTTTAAAAGACCATAAAGCGTCCTGATAATCAATGTAGATGCTATGAACTGTTGTTAGAACAATAAAAAGAACATTTTCTTCGTAGAATCGATACATTTCCCGCATTTATTATTATTCTTTGGTTTTTTTTTCTAAATATCTTTTATGTACATAGCGTCTATAATACTTGGCGGTGTACTATCTTGTAAAGCAGCCCAGAAGAAGAAAAGGTAATTTATGAGGAAGTGTGTCCTGGTCTCCCGCCTCTAAAACCACTACCCGGTGACTATCAAAATAACATCCCCAATTCATCGTAATTCTTGTTTATTTATCGAAATTTGTCGTAATTCTTGTTTAGATATGAAGATGGATATATAGTTTTGAATAGACTGAGATAGATAAATAAACAAACAAAATAATATAGATAGATACGAACAAATGGAGATAGATAGATAGATAGATAGATAGATAGATAGATAGATATTTTCGACAAGTAAATGTATTTGGGGGCCGCTTCTTTTTTTGTCGTAATTCTTGTTTATTCTAAACTAAAAACAAGACATTAAACAAACATGAATAAAAAAAACTTAGCATTTAAAGTAATATAGATAACTATGAACAAATTGAGATAGATATATAGATGGATAGTTTTGAATAGACTGAGCTGGGTCGTTATTTTAATAGTCACCGGGCAGCAACTCTTGAGGCAGGAGACCGGGACGCACTTCCTCATAAATTACAGAAGAAAAAATAATCGGGAAGTTGTCTAGCGAGTGGAAAAGTACAGTCCAACAAAAAGAACACAATATAAAAATCTTTATATTGATACTCTCGTTCCTTAATATTACGACCGTTATCATCTTGCAACACTCTGGGGTTAAAAATGAGACCGTTTGATATATTCACCCATGAACTATTGCAAAAATAGTTAAATATGTAAAAAGTATAATAATCTTGATTTCACTTTCTCACTCCTTTTGCTCTTTTCTTCTTTTCATCAACTTAGATTGAAAGATATAAGCGTTATCGCTTCCGCACGCTCACTCCATCTTTCTATCTTCCCCCTACTTTCTTTTTTTTTTGTTTCTTATTATACTTTTCTATTAGCATGTCTTTTTTCTTTCCTTTCTTTCTTTCTAATAAAAACGGAATTGTCTACTATTTAGTTGAGGTGATGTCATTCATAAAAAATAAGAATTCTGCGGATAAGCAACAGGAGATAATCAAGATTTACATTTTTGCATTTCATCATGGAGTATTTGGGCAGTCTTATTTTTAATCAGAGGGTATTGCAAAATGATAACGGTAGGAAGATTAAGGAACAAGAGTATTAATATATAAGTAAGTAAAAAGTCGACGGAGCGGCCTAAAGTCGGTATCAGCCAATCAGCGAGGGAGTCTATCCCCTTTTCAATAGCGCTAGACCAAGGAGATTGTTTTTTTAGCATCTGAGGTGGAGCGCCACACCTACCATCAGCTCCTTACTTTACCGCACAGATCCCTGTGCTACTCATACACTGAGTTGGCAAGGACCGGTATCGAACTAGGAACCTTGAGGTTTCTAGCCGAACGCTCTACCGACTGAGCTAACCCGGCCCCTATAGGCTATATTATTTAAATATCTGTAATATCTTTTTGAAAACCTGTTAAATCAAACGATGCATCAAAAACATTTATGCTGTAGTGTATTTTCACGTTCATTGCGCGTTATTTAACACTTACTCCAAACAACTTAACATTTGGCACAGTAATATAATGGTAGAAACATTTCACTTTGACCCTATCTTGGGCTAGACGGGCGGTCGGAGAGGCCCCCTCCTATCAATCGGCTGGTCACGTCAAGCTCTAGCACCTATATGATTTTCCCAACCCTATTGCCCTTATGGCAAGCTCCAACCCCTTTTTATCATATGGGTGCTAGAAGGCGGTGGCTGCGGGTCTACATGTCCTGGGAATGACGTTAAACTCTATCTGATGGTGAGGTTCCAGTTTTGGAGGTTTGGGGAATGTGGAGCACCCCTTCATCACCATTGCTCCCTGGTCCACTCTGGCCCGGAGTGGTAGTACCTGTTAGGGTCCCATCAATGGGTTAAATAGAAAAATGTATTTATAAAAAATTGTATTATCCATTAAGAATTGATTTATTTCAAAACTTTATCGGTATTAAATGACCCACTGAGGTTGATATGCCATAAAACAAAACAAACCCCCTTTTTTTCACATTTATTTTCTCTTTTTTTTTTCTAATGTTGGTATCATATTTCAGTAGCGTTTGAGATTGATCATTAGTTGATTTGGAATTGAACGACGATCAATCAGCATGTTAATTTGTTTTGTTTTGGGGCCTGAACATTAACAGAAAAGCCGATAAACGGAACAAATTAGCGCGCTAAAAGCAGTTAGAATGAAATAGAAGATGTGTAAAGGCAATGTGATAACCATAATGAGTCTTTTTTTTTTATTTTTGAAGCTGCCCAAGAGAAGATGAGGATGAAGAATCTATTGCCATCTTGCGTGTGAACAAAACATTTAAAAACACATAGTTCGATAATACGGAAATGCAATTCTATTAAACTGATGGCATTTGTGAAAAATAATAAGAAAATAAAAGAACAGAAATACACGTTCTTCAATAATTTTACACAATCACTGCGCAAACATAAAGGCTGAAAAAGCACAGCCATTTGTCCCAACTTATTTAAACTACAGTAGTGTCTTGATGTACGAGTGTCCCAACTTATTTAAACTACAGTAATGCCTTGATTTACGAGTGTCCCAACTTATTTAAACTACAGTGCTGCCTTGATTTACGAGTGTCCCAACTTATTTAAACTACAGTAGTGCCTTGATTTACGAGTGTCC
The DNA here is from genome assembly GCA_023376005.1 of Doryteuthis pealeii. NCBI lineage: Eukaryota > Metazoa > Mollusca > Cephalopoda > Myopsida > Loliginidae > Doryteuthis > Doryteuthis pealeii. The sequence goes on along the minus strand of CM042137.1, from coordinate 131,619,785 downwards.
CAACTTATTTAAACTACAGCAGTACCTTGATTTACGAGTGTCCCAACTTATTTGAACTACAGTAGTACCTTGATTTACGAGTGTCCCAACTTATTTAAACTACAGTAGTGCCTTGATTTACGAGTGTCCCAACTTATTTGAACTACAGTAGTACCTTGATTTACGAGTGTCCCAACTTATTTAAACTACAGCAGTACCTTGATTTACGAGTGTCCCAACTTATTTGAACTACATTAGTACCTACGAGTGTCCCAACTTATTTAAACTACAGTAGTGCCTTGATTTACGAGTGTCCCAACTTATTTAAACTACAGTAGTGCCGTGATTTACGAGTGTCCCAACTTATTTAAACTACAGTAGTGCCGTGATTTACGAGTGTCCCAACTTATTTAAACTACAGTAGTGCCTTGATTTACGAGTGTCCCAACTTATTTAAACTACAGTAGTGCCTTGATTTACGAGTGTCCCAACTTATTTGAACTACAGTAGTACCTTGATTTACGAGTGTCCCAACTTATTTAAACTACAGTAGTACCTTGATTTACGAGTGTCCCAACTTATTTGAACTACAGTAGTACCTTGATTTACGAGTGTCCCAACTTATTTAAACTACAGTAGTACCTTGATTTACGAGTGTCCCAACTTATTTAAACTACAGTAGTGCCGTGATTTACGAGTGTCCAACTTATTTAAACTACAGTAGTGCGTGATTTACGAGTGTCCCAAATTAAACTACAGTAGTGCCGTGATTTACGAGTGTCCCAACTTATTTAAACTACAGTAGTGCCGTGATTTACGAGTGTCCCAACTTATTTAAACTACAGTAGTGCCTTGATTTACGAGTGTCCCAACTTATTTGAACTACAGCAGTACCTTGATTACGAGTGTCCCAACTTATTTAAACTACAGCAGTACCTTGATTTACGAGTGTCCCAAGTTATTTAAACTACAGTGCTGCCTTGATTTACGAGTGTCCCAACTTATTTAAACTACAGTAGTGCCTTGATTTACGAGTGTCCCAACTTATTTGAACTACAGTAGTGCCTTGGTTTACGAGTGTCCCTACTTATTTGAACTACAGTAGTGCCTTGGTTTACGAGTGTCCCAACTTATTTAAACTACAGTAGTGCCTTGATTTACGAGTGTCCCAACTTATTTAACCTACAGTAGTGCCTTGATTTACGAGTGTCCTAACTTATTTAGTAGTACCTTGATTTACGAGTGTCCCAACTTATTTAAACTACAGTAGTGTCTTGATTTACGAGTGTCCCAACTTATTTAACCTACAGTAGTGCCTTGATTTACGGGTGTCCCAACTAGTTTAAACTACAGTAGTGCCTTGATTTACGAGTGTCCCAACTAGTTTAAACTACAGTAGCGCCTTGATTTACGAGTGTCCCAACTAGTTTAAACTACAGTAGCGCCTTGATTTACGAGTGTCCCAACTTGTTTAAACTACAGTAGCGCCTTGATTTACGAGTGTCCCAAATTGTTTAAACTACAGTAGTGCCTTGATTTACGAGTGTCCCAACTTATTTAAACTACAGTAGTGCCTTGATTTACGAGTGTCCCAACTTATTTAAACTACAGTAGTGCCTTGATTTACAAGTGTCCCAACTTATTTAAACTACAGTAGTTTTTTCCGAGTTACGAGACGTCACTCGGTCGATTTTTTACTTTGTGTTGCGAGCAAAAAATTTGAGGTAAGAGTGAGCTTCAGATACATTTATCTATATATTAATACTCGTGTTCCTTAATTGTACGACCGTTATTATCTTGAAACACAGTGTTTAAAAATAAGACCGTCCAAAATTGAGCAAAAATATAAATCCAGATTATCTGTTGTTGCTTATCCGACGAATTCTTATTTCTCATGAGTGTCGTCACCTCAGCTAAATAATTGAGAATTCCGTTTTTATTATAAAGGAAAGGGAATAAAAATGAAATGCTATACAGAAAAAAATATAATGAGAAAGAAAGAAAGAGAGTTGGGAAAAGATAAAGAGAGGCAGTGAGCACGCGGGAGCAATAACGCTAATCGGTTTCAATCAAATATAATGAAAAGATAAAAAGGAAATAAATAAAAATAGTTTAAAAAAAGTATTAAATGAAGATCATTATATTTTTTTACATACTGAACTATTTTCAATAGCTTTTAAGTGAATATATAAAATGTAATCATTAAATTATTATACTATGGTATATCCACAGGTCCTGCTAATTTCTTTGTAAACCAGTGTTATTAAACAAGCAATGTTCAGAAATGCATTGGTAGTGATTTTACTACATAAATGCATTGGAAGTGATTTTACTACATAAATGCATTGGAAGTGATTTTACTACATAAATGCATTGGAAGTGATTTTACTACATAAATACATAAACAAAGTTAACTAAATACATTTGATTTGCCAAATTGATTGTGTGTGTATGAAAAATATTATTGATAAAAAATAGACATTAAATCGTATTACAGCACATCATTCCATACATTCTATTTTATCAAGTTTTTAAGTGCTGTTTTTCCTATCGAAAATGTAACAAAACATTTATGTGTGTCTTCTTTTCAAAGGGGGTGGGGAACAGATTAATGGCATTTCAGTTTATTTCAATGGTGAAAATTGATTTCATATACGAGAAAATTGAGTTAAGAGCGAAACGAATTTAACTCGTAGGACAAGATACTATACTATATGAAAAAAAAAGCTTTTAAATTGATTGATTGATTTTAATGACATTTCAACTCGTCTAGGATTATTTTATGCATATACGTTAAGAAATCGCGTTCATTTTACGTTCATATTCACATTTTTGAGCAGTTGAATCGTTAGAGTTTTTTCCCACGATGTTATCGAATATGAAGAACTTTTAAATAGATCTGACCCGTAAATGGTACACTAACCGGTATTACAATTACAAGTAAAAGTAAATCTCGGAGTAATGTTAATGAAGGGGTACTCCACACTCACTGGATCTCCAGAACTCGAGCCTCACCATCAGATGCAGTTTAGTGTTATACACATGGCACCACTACAAGGGACATAGTCAGTATATTCTAAGCTTCACCCTCAGAGTGTACGCTTTCAGGGGGGGCAGAAATGAAATACGACAAAATGGATTGTTACGTGGAATACACTTATATGATTTGGTGCCAAATCTAAAAAAAATATGAAGCCAGTCTCGATACTTTTCGAATGAAATCTCTATGATTGGCTAGTTGGTTGGTTGGATTTTGCGGCATGTCAACACTTGTTGGGTTATTTTATGATGAAAACGTTTTGCTTTATTCATTCTTGGTTGGTACTCATTTTTATAGACTCAATTTTTGTTTAAATACAATTTCTTAAACTCATTTCTTCATAGATATGACTCTAACAAGTACTGTGATTAATGGCGATGAATGGGTACTCCACACCCCCAGAGTTCCAGATTGGAACTGTTGGATTAGCTACAACAGATAGATAAATAAATGCATACATGCATTCCAATTACAAGGCATTATATATATATATATATATATATATATATATATATATATTGCTTTGTGGAGAAGAGCGGTCAAAGTTATTGTTATGGATATAAATGGAATGTGTTTATTTTTCCCCCAATCTTAAAGATAGTGTGACCCCCACGAAAAAGGTTGCCTAATCTACAAATTTGAATGCAAATGCAATGTTTTCTACATTGGGCGCACTACCCAAAGATTGGAGGTCAGAATAAACCAACACATTCCATCGTATATCCGTAACAACAACTTTAACCACACTTCTCCACCAAGCAATCCGTATTCACCTTCCACCACTGAGCAACACCTGTTGGACAATCCTGATTGTGCTGCAGCATATAAACCTGCAATATATATATATAATCAACGATCTATTTATTTCGTCTTTCCTATTATACATAGTTGCTTTGATTAAAGACCGCTTTATATAGTCGAAAGAGATTTCTGTCAGCAAAACTATTAACATCTGTTTTTTTCCACAAACTTTCTACACACACACGCACATATATATATATATATATTCAAAGTTGGTGTAAGAACTGTAGATTTGAAATAATTGATAGATAAGTAGATAGATATACAATCAAACAGTCAAATAGATATTACCAGTCAGCAGAATATTTGTAAATATAGATGCAAATATAATGTAGATTGTTGCAATTATAAAACTACTTATAAAAAGAAAATTTGTAGTTATTTAAGATTAAAAAATTTAACAATCCTCGCGCGTATTATAAGAGCGTGTTTTGCACAACCCTATATATTGTAATAATTCAATTGAATAAAATGCACATGTTTATATTTATTTACGATAAAAATTGAGAAAGACCCCACGGTAAATAGTTACGTTTTTACGCATGTAACCATTAAGGGGAAAAAAACAGCGTCAATAAAGACAGGAATCCAGGACTATAACATAGCGTTAATAAGGGCAGTTATCAGGGACATCAAAATCTTTACAGAACACAAAACGCGTCCTTCATTGTACAACTTTTTTGTTATATTCCTTTTTCAAAACACAAAATGTTTGTGTAAAGAAAGATAAAAAGAAAGAAATCAGACGAATGAATATAGAAGTAAGTATGACTTTTTATTCATTTTTTTTATTTCAGTCATAAGGTCAAGTTACATAATCCAATTTCATGTTTCTTTCTATACACCCCTACAACAGTTAGTCGTATGGATACATTATAGATAAATATGCAATATAGGGCGATTATAATAGAAATATGAAATATATATTTCAATAAGAAGCATTTGTTTTTGTCAGATTGTAAATGGGTATGCAGGACTCAGTAAATATTGATATATCCATGTAAACACATTTTTAGTACTTTGTGTGACCAAACAATCCGCTAGCAAGCATAGACAAAGAGAAATAAAGCGCACACCCTTATTGTAATTACAACCGATAACATCGATAGACTCTGGAAAACATTATTCTACTTAGAATAACTGGTACACTTACTGAGAGTTTATATAGTCACTAGAGAGATTTCCAAAGGGGAAGTAATCATAAAATATGAGAAGTCCCTCTCAATTACTTATTACACACATAGACATATATATATATATATATATATATATATATATATATATATATATAAGATAAATTGGTGTGGCCATGGAGTCAACAGCTGTTTAGCGACAGTTTCATGCCCATGGGATCTTCAGACAAATATATATACCCCATATATATATATATATATATATATATATATATATATATATATATATAAATTGAATGGAAGTGAATCCAACTGTATGAAATATATATATATATATATATATATATCATAGTTGATTAACATGATATTACAGGGTAACTCAGAAAAAACATAACCCAAATTATTTATTTTCCCATTAAACTAACCCTAAAATCTAACCCTAACCCCCTAGTTGATTAACATGATATTACAGGGTGGCCCAGAAAAACAGAACCTACACATTTTTTAATACAACTGTTAATTTTAACTAGGGGGTTAGGGGTTAGGGTTAGGGTTGGGATTGGGTTTTAGGGTTAGTTTAATAGGAAATAAATAAATAATTTGGGTTCTGTTTTCTTTTTTGTCTCACCCAGTAATATCATCTTACTCAGGGTTTTTATAAAGTCTTGAAGCTTTTTTTAAAATGACAAAGGAATAATTTACGTTGTATAAATGATAGGTTCATTTAGTTAAAACCAAATGAAAGTTCAAGTCTTGAAGTTTTATTCTTGATGTACCTTTTGATTATTGCTCTTTAATATGACTGCCATCTTTGTTGATACATTTCAAATCAGCTGCAAGACGTTATGAACATCCTGTAGATAATTGTAGATTAAAAGTAGTTGTCTACGACGTTTTCAATATATACGATCTCTTCAGGACCTTACATTGTATTAGAGTAAGTCGGAGTTATTACTCAATTCTACTTAGTAATAACTTCAATTTAATCTAATATAATGTAGGGCCCCAAATTCATCGTTTAGATCGAAACCGTGATAGAACCGCTAATATTTTCTACTACTATTATAGCTCTATTTTTATGATATATTGAAAAATCTTGATAAATTACTAATGGTATTGAAATGGAAATTTTTAAGCGGCAATCGGACACTATATATACGGAGGGATTGGTAAATTTATAAATACCTTTTTTTAATGATGGCAAGTGAATTTGAATCTTCCCTTTTTAAAAGCATAACTCATGTTGGGACTTTAACCTATGTATTTAGATTTATTTACGATTTATATTTGGTATATTGTTATTTATAAGTCATATATTTGCAAATAAATGAATAAATAAGGATAAGATAATCAGCAATTAACAGTTATCTACCATGAAAAATTATGGGGATGATCAATATAGTCTCAACACCATTAAGTTACAGATTAAATTGGTAATGGATTAATTCTCTAAGCTAGAGATTTCTAATGCCATTGTGCTAAGAAAAATGTGCCTTTTTGGCCGTTTATGATTCAAGAGTTGAACCATTATCATGCCAGATACACATACTTCAAATTTAATTTAGAAGAAGATTATATGACTATTTCTCGTTTGTAAATAATTTTCCTGTAAGACTATGTTAAATAACTAAATATATATTAGAATAAAATATAAGCCCTTCTTTTTAGACATCTCGATGTAAATCTGATATATCTTATTTTGTTGAAATTCTTACCTATTTCTCATAGTTTTTTTACCTGATTCATTGATTATGTTCCTAATTGATTTGGACATAATTCTGAGGACACTAATTTAGAATATTTAACGTTGAGTTCGTGGGAAGAATTACATATCTACTGAATTCGTTTGAATATTATTGATAATATAAATTGTAACTGAATATTATTATGATTGAAGAAAAATATTGGAGTCGCTCAGTCTACTTTTATTTATAATTATTTCCATTTATTAATATTTTATTTTGTCTTGATATAAATTTGACTAAAACGGAAATATATTTAATAAAATCTGATTTGTTCTTTGATTTCAGTCACATTTCTTGACTACATTGTCGCATATCATTATTCAAAATATTTATCATATTTCAGTACATTGCCTCCAAGTTTAATAACCATTGAATAAATCACACGCATATATGTATCTTATTATAATGGAGATTGTGGGTTTGTCTGTCTGTAACAGAAACTATCTTACTATACAAGTCACAATTCCCTTTGTTATTTACACACATTCTCCATGATTTAATTTTTTATTTAAACCTCAATTATTAGTAAAATTGTTTTACATCATTAAGACTGTTAAGAATATCTACATGATACGATATTTACCGCGTACCCCACATGTACGGGTCAGGCACAAAGTCCCTATTAACGTGGGACCACCCACAAGCCGAAGCTCATGGAGTGGCAGGTGAAAAATTGCGTCGATCCCGTCGGCATTCCCCCTCAAGGGGGGCGCCTCAGGCACTGGGCAATAAACCCAGCCCTGCCCCTTTAAATCGAGGGGGCAGGTGTTGCCTGGGGGGATGGCCCCCTGGGATCGACGCTGTTAATTATATCAATGGTCCAGAGGCCGAAGCCACTGTTGACCATATCAACATACTAATAACATACAATTATATTTATATATACAATGAAATAGCGGTTTACAGTGTGAATGGGAAGGCTAATTTGCATATCGATCTTAAAAAATTTGATTTTAATAAATATATGCTTAGTATTATTGATTTCTAATTGTTTGGTTTTATCTTATTGAATATGAGCAAAAATCTCGGGGATAAATCTTAACAGAAATCTATTAACATAAAGAAATAACTGTAATTTTATTCTTTTCTTCCTATTTTAACTAAATAGTTAAATTAGGGAAATTTACCACTGAAAGACGGGAGTAAGGGAAAATGGTGGAACAGTTAGTTTCAAAGTTGTTCTATTTTCTGATTATACCCCCTCTGTTCCAAATATTTTTATCTGAATTCTTATTCAGTTTCATTAGCCTTTCTAATTTAACATGATATTTTATTATGTTAAAACTTAAATACTTGCACCCGGAGGGTACATATATTTGATAGTATATATATATATATATATATATATATATATATATATATATATATATATTATATATATGTATGTGTGTGTGTGTGTGTTGTTATTGTTGTTGTTATGGAGTCTAAAACAAACCTCAAATATGCTCAAATTTTTATAGGTTCTAAAAACGCGTTTTTTGTATGTTTTCTGTTTTTTGCTAGGATCTAATAAAATGTTGCTGTTTTTAAAGCACACTGTGCAAACCTCAAAAACCCATTAGGAAAGATTGTTACCTTTATCAAGTCATGAAAAACTATGTGTCTATATTTATACGGATATCATCGGCCACAAACGAAATTCATTACACACATTAAGAATATACTAGCAGGACCTATGGATATACTACAGTATGATAATCTAATTATTATAACATTCGATATGCTTATTCAAGATCTATTGAAAAATAGTTCAATATGTAAAAAGTATAAAAATCTTGATATAACTCTCACTTTCTTTTTTATTTTTCCATCTGTTTATCTTTTTATTATATTAGATTAAAATATATTAGCGTTATCGCTTCGGTATGCTCACTCCCTCTCTCTATGTTTCCACTACTCTTTCTTCCTTATTATATTTTCCGCGTAGTATGTCTTATTTCTTCCCTTTCTTTCTTTATAATAAAAACAGAATGGTCCATTATTTAGCTGGGGTGACGACACTTATAAAAATGAGAATTCGGAAGATAAGTGACATGATCAGGATTTACTTTTTTGCATTTCATCTTTGACGATTTGGACGGTCTCATCTTTTAACCAGAGGGTGTTGCAAGATGATAACGGTGGGTAGATTAAGAAACGAGAGTGTTAATATATACAATTTCTTTTTTAATTGTAAAAACACAAGTACTACCGCAAACGGATGCTAGCATTACTTACAGACGCACATGACAATTTCAATAAATGACTAAAAAAAAATACATTTGAAGAATTTCAACGGCCACGCACTCATAAGGTCATCTACTCGACTGAAATCTTATAACAGTAGCAAAAAAGATTGGGAAAAACGTCATCAGATTTTAATTAACGAGATGTGATTACGAGCAGTATGAAGACATCTTAGTTTTTATCTTTTCCTTTAAAAAAAAAAAAATTATTTTCAGCGTTGCTTAGAGATTTGTTGTTGTTTTTGATTCCAATTCAGATTCAGTAGTTTTGCAGGATTAAATTCTAAAACATTTTTCTGGAACTCAGAAAGTAAAAAAAAAAAAAAGAAGAAAAATGAAAGAAAGAGAAAATCTCGTCTAGAAATTAATATTTATTTTTATCTGGGCTTCCTATGATCTTTTGATAGAAGTTTCTAATATGACTTTCAAAGTAAAATGGAATGTTATCTTGTGTTTTTATTTATTGTTGGTTTATAATGCTTAGCTCGAGAGACAGGCAGACTGGAGGAAAGTTAAAATAAAGACAAACAAAAATCCCCAAATAAACTGAAAAAAGAAACAAACAAAAAACAACAACTCAGTTTTATATCTGGTAAACCAATCCAATATAATTCTCACTTTTCTTTAAATAAAACCTGAATTTTCGACTATAAAGACGTGCGCTTTGTACAACTGAGAAAACAGCCAAACACGCGTGCGCGTACACACACACACACATATATTATATATATATATATATATATATATATATATATATATATTATTTTGTTGGGTACCAAGTAATTTGGTATTAGGATGATTCTAAGCTGGTCCTTTCTTCCAACGGTACGGTGTTTAAAGGTTCGATTTGAGAGCTCAATGTTTAATTTTTATAAACAGAGCAAAGTAATTAGTAAAGACAAAAAGCTTAAAAATCGGGTATTAAGTGATTATGGTCCATTTCCACCCATGGGTATCTGAAAACCCTCTGAGTTTCGTCATATCAATTTTTGTTAGGGTTTCAGATACCCTTGGGTGGAAATGGACCATAATCACTTAATACCGGAGTTTTAAGCGTTTTGTCTTTACTAATATATATATATATATATTATATATATATATATAGTTGTAGAAAAAGTTATCTCCCGACTGTGGTTTCGGTGTTACTATTACACCTTCATCAGGGAGACTGAGTGGATATTTCCGGTTACTATTAATGCTCTATATTTACAATATATTGAGCCCTATAGGATTAACTACTTACGCTATGTTTACATAGTAATATTCCATTAATGAATATATAATGAGAGATAGAGAGGGGGAGAGAGAAGAGGAGGAGAGAAAGAGGGGGAGAGAAAAAGAAATAAATAAAAAATGAGTCTGGAAAAGATATTGATAGATACAGAGCTAAAGAATAATTCTTGGATATATAGACAGATCGATAGATAAAAGATAAGACTTCAGTAGATAGACAGATGAATAGGTAGATGAATAGATAGATAAATCACCTCTCTCTCTCTCTCTCTCTATATATATATATATATATATATATATATATATATATATATATATATATATCGTAGAGTGTAATAGTTAGAAAGCTAAATTAGCAGAATATTGTCAATGACTTTGATTCTCACTGGGTGCCTCATACTTTTGACCGTGTGCTAAACTAATCTAGAAAATTACCCCTCTCTCTCTCTCTCTCTCTCTCTCTCTCTCTCTCTCTCTCTCCACTCACACACACACACAGACAGAAGTCTCCACTTCTGTTTCCCTCACTATATTTGTAGGATCCAAAATTGAATCAAAATAAATCGAGTTTATATTAAATGCCAGAAATGTCGACATTTGACGAATTAAACGCCAACAACCTGTTGTAGATTTTCAAGTTAGATTCATACATTGGCAATTATGACTAGATTACCCTTTATGGTAGAAATCCTAGAATGATATCAATCTATTCTATATCTATCTATATTCTATACATATCTAGATATGTTAAACATATTTTTAAACCTATCTATTTATCTATCCTATGTATAGATATCATTTCTGACCCTAACTAAATCTATCTATCAATTCTAAACATATTTATATATCCTAAACATAGATATGTATCTATATATCTATCCTTAGCATATCTATTTATTCTGACTCTATCTATCTATTTATCTATCAATTCGAAATCTACCTATCTATCAATTCACAACCTATCTATCTATCTAATCGAACCTATCTATCTATCTATCTATCTAATCGAAACCTATCTATCTATCTATCTATCTAATCGAACCTATCTATCTATCTATCTATCTAATCGATCTATCTATCTATCTAATCTATCTATCTATCTATCTATCTATCTAATCTATCTATCTATCTATCTATATTTAAACTATCTATCTATCTATCTATCTATTTGAAACCTATCTTATCTATCTATCTATCCTATCTATCTATCTATCTATCTATCTAAACATATCTATCTATCTATCTATTTGAAACCTATCTATCTATCTATCTATCTATCTGAAATCTATCTATCTATCTATCTATCTCTATCTATCTATCATCTATTATTTGAAATCTACCTATCTATCTATTTGAAATCTACCTATCTATCTATTCGAAATCTATCTATCTATCTATCTATTTGAATCTATCTATCTATCTATCTATCTATTTGAAACCTATCTATCTATCTATCTATTTGAAACCTATCTATCTATCTATCTATTTGAATCTATCTATCTATCTATCTATTTGATCTATCTAATCTATCTATCTATCTATATCTATCTATTTGAAACCTATCTATCTATCTATCTATTTGACTATCTATCTATCTATCTATCTATCTATCTATCTATCTATCTATTTGAAACATATCTATCTATCTATCTATTTGAAACCTATCTATCTATTCGCAACCTATCTATCTATCTGAAATCTATCTATCTGAAATCTATCTATCTATCTATCTATCTATTTGAAATCTATCTATTTATTTGAAATCTACCTATCTATCTATTGAAATCTACCTATCTATCTATTCGAAATCTATCTATCTATCTATCTATTTGAAATCTATCTATCTATCTATCTATTTCTATCTATCTATCTATCTATCTATCTATCTATCTATCTATCTATCTATTGAAACCTATCTATCTATCTATCTATTTGAAACCTATCTATCTATCTATCTATTTGAAATCTATCTATCTATCTATCTATTTGAAATCTAATCTATCTATCTATCTATCTAATTTCTATCTATCTATCTATCTATTTGAAACCTATCTATCTATCTATCTATTTGCTATCTATCTATCTATTTCTATCTATCTATCTATCTATTTGAAACCTATCTATCTATCTATCTATTTGAAACCTATCTATCTATCTATCTATTTGAACCTATCTATCTATCTATCTATTTGAAACCTATCTATCTATCTATCTATTTGAAACCTATCTATCTATCTATTTGAAACCTATCTATCTATCTATTTGAACCTATCTATCTATCTATCTATTTGAAACCTATCTATCTATCTATCTATTTGAAACCTATCTATCTATCTATCTATCTATCTGAAACCTATCTATCTATCTATCTATCTGAAACCTATCTATCTATCTATCTATTTGATCTATCTATCTATCTATCTATCTATTTGAAACCTATCTATCTATCTATCTATTTGAATCTATCCTATCTATCTATCTGAAACCTATCTATGCATCTATTTGAAATCTATCTATTTGAAACCTATCTATCTATCTATCTATCTATTTGATCCTATCTATCTATCTATCTATCTATTTATCTAATCTATCTATCTATCTATGAAATCTATCTATCTATCTATCCGAAATCTATCTATCCGAAATCTTTCTATCTATCCGAAAATCTATATCTATCTATTTATCTATCCGAAATCTATCTATTTATTTGAAATCTATTTATCTAATCCTGTTCACACCAGAATGCAGGAAGGGATAAGAAAATAAGGAGAAGGCGGGAAAAATAATCTGAAAGAAAGTAACGAAGACCGAATATTTGAAAAATTCAGATTGGAAAAAAAAAAAGACTCAATGGAAATGATATCAGAAAGAAAGAATAAAAGTTGGGAAAGATAAGATGGAAAGAAAATTAAGAATCAGGACGAAATAAAAGAATAACATGAAAGAAATAATATTAAGAAGACATGAAACAAAAAAGAATGATTGGCAAGGAGAAAATGAGAAATGTCTTAAATTGATGAATTGATAGGTACAAGAAATTGAGGTAATAAACATTTTTCCATATTATGAAAAGATGAAAAATAAAAGAAGTAATAATGCAAGAAATAAATGGCTTTGGAAATGAGGAGAGGTAAAAAAAAAAAAAAGAATCAACTGGGGAAGGACGGAGAGATGAAAAACAATTTTGATAAGAAGAAATTAAAGCTAAAATATTACATGTCACAGAAGATGTATATGAAGAAAGTAAGAAAGAAAGAAAGAAGAAAGAAGGAAGAAAGAAAGAAGAAGGAAGAGAAGAAAAGAAAGAAGAAAGAAGAAGAAGGAAGGAAGAAAGAAAGAAAGAAAGAAGAGAGAAGAAAGAAGAGGAAAAGAAAGAAAGAAGAAGAAAGGAAGAAAGAAGGAAGGAAAGAAAAGAAGAAGAAAGAAAGAAGGAAGAAAGAAAGAAAGAAAGAAAGAAGAAGAAGAAGAAGAAAGGAAGAAGAAGGAAGAAGGAAGAAAGAAGGAAGAAAAGAAAGAAGAAGAAGAAGAAAGAAGAAGGAAGAAAAAGAAGAAGAAAGAAGGAAGAAGAAGGAAGAAGAAAGAAAGAAAGAAAGAAAGAAAAGAAGAAGAAGAAAGAAGAAGAAGAAGAAAGAAAAGAAAGAAAGGAAGAAAGAAGAAAGAAGAAGAAAGAAGGAAGAAAGAAAGAAGAAAGAAGGAAGAAAGAAGGAAGAAAGAAGAAAGAAGAAAGAAAGAAGGAAGAAGAAAGAAGAAAGAAGAAAGAAGGAAGAAGAAAGAAGAAAGAAGAAAGAAAGAAAGAAGAAAGAAAGAAAGAAGAAAGAAAGAAAGGAGACCTCTTAAAATTTGCTTAGCAACCAAAGGCGGCCATTTTAAACATGGAGAAATCATTCTCGGTTTTGTTGGTCGTCTCTTAAGACGTTCTATCTCATCATTAATTTGTCATCTGTGCAAGACAGAGAAGACATGGGATTTTTTTATGACAATAATTTAACCGCCAGGAAATTAATAGTTTCTCTCGTCAGGACAATACATTGTAAATTTGATATATCGATGAGTACATGAACATTCTGATAAATGGATAGATAGGAGCATAATACGATGGGCGAGCTACGATAGATTGTTAGACAGATATAAATATGTACCAACCGAAAGAAATAGATAGACGGATATCAGCAGAGGAAGATAGGTGACCTACAGTAGATTGATAGAACACACACACACTCACACACATATATATATATATATATATATATATATATATATATATTGGTTGTTTTAGAGGCATGAAAAATGAAGAATATTGTATTCTTAATCTTTTTTATTCGCCAATATCCCTCCCTCTCAAAAGATAGATAGATAAATATATAATATACTCATCAGATATACCGACAAAGAAGCATACGAGAGGAGAGAGACAAAGGGAGAGAGAGAGAGAGAGAGAGGGTGTGAGAGAGATGTCAGCAGAATAAGATGGACGGGATACAATGGACAGATAAATATGTACAGATCGAAATCAACACACACACACACACACACACACACGCCATCTTTATGCCAAAGTATAATTTCACATTAGGGGGATTTAATAATTAATGATAGGTCTGTTGGATTATCTATGTGTATAATATGTACGAGACTTGCCACTTATATTTATGGACTTTACCAAAACTCAGGAGCAGGCATTGACCAATGAAAATCGAGATAGAATGCATTTAAGGTCGTTGTTAATTCTCCTGAAATTAGTTGCTAACTGGACTTAATACTAGAAGGACCACGACTAAATTCTCGGAAACAGGTACACGCCTGTTCTACCTAGAATTTCAAAGAATATAAGATATTTCTACATCTCAGACTATATCCTGTTTTATCATTGGATTTACCAATAGGAGACCTAATCACCTAAAATGGCGTCTAGAATCGTAACGGTTGGTTGGCACCTTTCCGTCCACTAAGAAAGATGGCGTAGTGTCCAATAATTAAATAAATAAATTATCTACATCCGCGTAAGTGACTGTGCAGGTCAATTCCTGAGTGACAATATTTGGTGCACTGACTGCACACAAACTGTGATGCTTTCTGTAGCTGCTGTCTTTTCTCCCTCTTTCTGGCTCTCTTTGTCGTCGAGGCTACTCTCCTCTCCGCTTCACCCCTCTCCGTGCCTTGCTTAACGTTATGGCATCAGGCCGCTTGATTTTTTTAACAAATTGTAACAGGGCCAAATATTAAAATGTATACGTATAAGCTACTGTTTGGATCTTCTGTAATGTTTTGTATTCTACTTCTATTAAGTTTGCCCAGACAATAAAGTATCATTGTTATCACTTTAGTCGTGACTTGTTCTAATATTTATATCCTACGAGGAAACCAACCACCATTCCACTCAACAAAAAAAAAAATAAAATTTTTCGTTTTAGTTGAAAATAATTTTCAAATGGAGAATTATAACAGCGCATTCTAATGTGACCCTGAAAATTCTTTAACAAAAGAAAAAAAAAAAAAAAAAAAAAAAAAAAAGCATGGACACAAGGCGCAGTGGATATAAGTGTTGAGTTAATACAGTTTTAAGTGACAATCATCTGTAAGTTGCAAGTTCAATCCTGACTACGGGCAAAAATAAGGTAGAATACTTAACATAGCTTAACACTTGGATCCAGTCATAGTTAATGTAATGAGAACAATCTACCCTAATGGATTAAATAAAGTGTTTGGTTCAAAGTTCCATGGAGGCTCCTAACTTTGACAAGAAACACCTGAAGAAAGCCGTG
Organism: Doryteuthis pealeii; assembly: GCA_023376005.1. Taxonomy (NCBI): domain Eukaryota; kingdom Metazoa; phylum Mollusca; class Cephalopoda; order Myopsida; family Loliginidae; genus Doryteuthis; species Doryteuthis pealeii. Next base: position 131,603,867 of record CM042137.1, on the reverse strand, counting down.
TATATAACAATAAAGATGAGGACAACAGTTTGAAAAAAATTTAATAATACAAAAAAAAAACGAAACATTAAATGTTGGCTTCTTATCATTTATAAATAAATATTATTCTGAATATTTTTTTATTTTTATATTTACATACTGTTAGATTTACTCCCAAAACAGAAAACTTACCAAGAAAATCTAACCTAAATGAACATCTATATATCAATACACGTGTTCCTTAATTGTACAGCCGTTATCATCTTGCAACACCCTCTAATTAAAAATGAGACCGTCCAATTCAAGCAAGATGAAAATTAAAAATGTAAATCCTGATTATCTGGTGTTGCTTATCTGCCGAATTCTTATTTTGTATGAGTGTCACCTCCTCAGCTAAATAATAGACCATTCCGTTTTTATCATAAAGAAAGAAAGGTAAGAAAAAGGACATGCTACATAGAAAAATATAATAGAAAAGAAAGGAAAAAGAGAGTAATTAAGAGCGGAAGCGATAACGCTAATCTATTTCAATCGAACATAATGAAAAGATGAAAAGAAGCAAAGAAAGAAAAAAAAAAGAGTGAGAGTTAAATCAATATTATTATACTTTTACATATTGAACTATTTCACAATAGCTCTTAAGTAAAAAATATTAAACGTTTTAAGAATTAAAGTATCATAATGTGATAGACCCACAGGCCCTGATACTCTGATCAAAGCGGAAAGCTATAAAAATATGTGTTTGATAGCTTCCACTATCGCCTCCATTGATGCAAATTTTTACGAGCACAGCACGGAGACACTTGTTCATCGCTGGTAAAAATTGCATCGTCGATTCTGGTGATTATGTGGGGAATTAGAGTTTTGTTGCTAAAGACTCACTTCATAAAACTGTGTTATTGTGACCCCAGCAATTTGGTGAAGTTTTCGCAGAAATCGATAAGTGGCTTTGGAATGACCTTTAGTAATGTTGGGGGTCTGCATTATATTAGTAATTCCTACAATCTCCATCTCTATTCTCTTTTCAAAGTTCGGTTTCTTTGTTTTACGGCATATCAACCCTTTTCGGGTTATTCAATGCCGAAAAAAGGCATTTTGATAAAGGTTTCTATCTCTTAATTTCTTAATATCTTTAAATTGGTATAGATAATTTTCATTAACTTCATTCGGTTTAGTTCGGTTTGTTTAATGGTATAATAACCCTGTGGGATATTTAATGCCAAGAATGTTAGCGTGAGATATGAGCTGATACTCAAGTATCCCTTACTTACTTAATTATATTGAATCAACAATAGATTAGGCACAACAAAACAGAAAATGTAGGGTGTGTGGTAACAGAGATGAGACAATAAATCATGTCTTAAACGAATGCAGCAAACTAGCACAACGAGAATACAAGGTTAAACACAACTGGGCTGGAAAGGTGATCCACTGGGAATTGTGCAAAAAACTGCATTTTGACCATACAACAAAAAGGTATATGCATAAACCAGAATCTGTTCTTGAGAATGAAAAGCATGAGATTCTGAGATTCTGTGATAAAAACGGGTCGCCTTATCCCAGTCAGAAGATTATACCTAGTATTGATTAACAAATAAAAGAGAACTTGGTATAGATAATTTTCATTAACTTCATTCGGTTTGGTTCGGTTTGTTTAATGGTATAATAACCCTGTGGGATATTTAATGCCAAAAATGTTAGTGTGAGATATGAGCTGATACTCAAATTTCCCATACTGGTGTAATTTTTGTAGATGTATTTCGTGGATGTATTTTATATCTGATTCATAATTTTCGATATATTTTTTATTTCTCTCAAGAAGGATGAAATGTCATCCATGTTAGTATTCTCAAACTGATCCCCTACGTATTAAAAACAATCCTATTTATATCATTTTATATTGAAATCAATTAAAATAACATTAAAATAAGTGGAATATTTGTATATTCGTTCTTATTTAATTTTGTTAGTCGTTCCAATTAAATACATTTCATAACATTAGAACTTTTAATACTTGCACCCAGAGGACGCATACTTTTGCTATTATGATTAACCATTTCGTCTGTTTTTCTCTATATTCTCTAACTGCTTTAGAAAAAAATCAATTTTGACTTTGATAAAAATAGTCCTGTGTTTCTGAATTCCTTCTGGACAGATACTTTTTAGGTCACTACGTATTTCTTTCTTTTATCATCTAAGTTCTCTAAGGAGTTGATTCTCTTCCTATTTTTGTAACGTGCAAGAATATACGCCCTACATCGGGTGTGAGCATTCAAATTTTAATGTAATGAAATATATTGAATTAGAAAGACTAACGAAATTGAATAAGAACCCATATTAAAATATTACACTTATTTTAATTATATTTTAATTAATTTCTATATAAAATCATTCATAGGATCATAAAACAATAATATTAGAGATCAATAACACCGAGTAATTATTCATTAAACCGGTTTTGTTAAAACCAGTATGCAAATTAAGTACAACATGTAAACTCACACATTGCAGAATTTTAAACGCACTAATAACAATGGCTGTTTTTAAGTAAATCTAACTTATTTTTATACAGACATCGTTGATGAATATTATTTATTCTATTTTATGTATTATTAATTTTGACTATAAATTAAATAATCGTTGATAAACTTAGGCAATTCCTGTGGGTATTGTGATGTAAGGAGTAGCGTAGTTTCGGATTCAGACAGACACCGAATCTCCATTCTTTGTAATATAATAATTCTTCTTTGTAGACCTTTTGTCAGTCCTCCTGATTCTCGACTCTTTCATTATAACCCACTTCATTTTATAGTGTGTCTAATCAGGCTTTTATAGCAGAATTAACAGTCTTCTTTTACCGAAGAGTTCTAATGGGAACGTTCCGAAATTAATGCCTCCTATTTATTGGTTAGGTTTGGTTATTTTATTGTACGATATATCAACCCTGTTCGGGTCATTTAATGCCGAATCAAGTCATTTTGATATTCAGTTCCTCACAGTACCTGCTGTTGCTTAAATAGTTACCCATCTACGTATTGAACTGGCTTATCGCTGCTTAACTGCGGTGATTTAGCGGGAACTGGTGCTTTCAACATGACTTGATCGTAAGCCCATCTATTTGTTCTCATGGAAACCACGATACAGTGATCACAACTATCTGACGGTGAAGTTCCCATTCTGGAGCTCTGGGGAATGTGGAGTATCCCTTCATCACCATTACTCCTAGTTCCACTCTGAACCGGAGTGGTAGTACCTGTTAGAGACTCATATATGGGTTAAATAGAAAAAAACATTAAAAAATGTGTTTAAAAAATTGAGTACCTCTCATGAATAAATAAAACAAAAACGTCTTCGACATAAAATGACCCAACAAGTGTTGAAATGCCGTAAAACCCAACCAACCAATCAACCATCCAAACCAACATAATAACTAAAAAAAGAAGACATAAGTCACACAATATTAGAAATTAACCCTGAATGCATATACGCCTTTATGTACAAAATATACAGTATGCATATCTAAAAAAACTAGAGTAGATGAGTAAAAACGGATTTCAAATCTGAATTCAGCACCTCCAAATTAGGTTAAACAGCTATTTTTGTACTTGCCTCAATTTCTTTGTAAACCGGTGTTATCAAGCCTCATCTCAAAAATTCAGAGAAATAAGTAGGAAGAGTAAAGATGATGATAGAAAGAAACAAATATATATTCAGTTAATACGTGATCTCAGTAATGCCGCTGAATAGGGCAGATTTTTCACCAAAATCCTTCGCCTATTTTTTTTTTTATAGAGTCGCCAGCATCAGCAATTCTTTTTTCCGGTGATGAACAATAGCCGGCGTGTTCTGCGCGGGAGAATTTTCATCGGCAGAGGCAACCCATTTTTCTTTACCAGCGGCGATTGAGGCGTCGTTGTCAGGAAAATGTCGTCCGCTTAGTCAAGTGAATTGAGGCGCACTTCACGTCATGGATTGACAGCTGTGTTGAATACTGTCGCTTACATCGCTATTGTTTTCGGTTGAAGCATCGGAGTATCTACTGTCTAACCGAACTAATATCCACCGTTTAGTCTTCGTAAACGTTCACAAAGCGTCGATTAATAACAATGGCTTCATTTTTTTTTCTCTATTGAAAATATAAGAACATGAAACCTCAAAAGAGAAACCGAATCCCTCATAATTGCAGCACAAAACAATACCTTAAGAACAAATTATATTGGAGCAAAAATAAATTAGACACAACAAAACAGAAAATGTAAGGGGTGTGGTAACGGAGATGAGACAATAAATCATGTCTTAAGCGAATGCAGCAAACTAGCACAACGAGAATACAAGGCTAAACACAACTGGGTTGGAAAGGTGATCCACTGGGAATTGTGCAAAAAACTACATTTTGACCATACAACAAAAAGGTATATGCATAAACCAGAATCTGTTCTTGAGAATGAAACGCATAAAATTCTGAGATTTTGTTATAAAGACGGGTCGCCTTATCCCAATCAGAAGATCATACCTAGTATTGATTAACAAATAAAAGAGAACTTGCCATCTGTTAGATTTGGCAGTTCTAGGAGATCACAAGGTAAAGATGAAATAAAACGAAAAGATAAACAAATACCTGGACCTCGCTAGAGAAGTAAAAAAGCTTTGGAATGTGAGGGCAAAAGTGATACCAATTTTAGCTGGAGCACTTGGAACGGGTCCCAAAAGTTTAGTAAAGAGACTAAAGGAACTGGAAATCAGAGAAAGAATTGAGACCATCTATACAACAGCATTGTTGAAATCGGCTACAATACCCAGTAGAGTTATGGATACCTGAGATGACTTGTCGCTCAGACTCCAGTGAAATACCATCAGCTATCACTGATGTGAAAAAACTCAAAAGGAGTGAAAATAATAAATTGAGAAAAATGTGAACAGAGGAAAGAACACAAGAGCAAGAAGGAATGGTTGTCAACATGAAAAAAGAATAGCAAGGAATCGAAGAAGACCGGAAGCTGAAATGCATCTTGAATCTCTAAGAGAAACCCTAAAAAATGGTAAATTGGAAGACACCAGGCCATGATGGGATATATGGATCCTGTTTAAAACGATTCACATCTATTCAAGAGAAATTATCTTAAAAACAGCGCAAGTCTTTACAAAAAGCAACACTCCCAAATGAAAGGGAAGACTACCCTGATCCAAAAAGATTGCAAAAAAAGATAGATAAAAGAAAATGAATAAAAAGGAAACACCCCAAGCAACTAGAGAACAGTGACGTGTCTGTTAGTGACGTGGAAAATTCTAACCATGCGAGTAAGATAAAAACATGTATATTACCCGCTTAAAGGCCGCGAGCTTTTTCCCGAAATACATAAAAGGATCCCACAAAGGAACAAAAGGAACCAGTGATCTATTGTACATAGACAAACACATTCTTTAAAGAAGTAAAAAGACAAATTCTAAGCATTGGATGGATAGACAAAATACATGCATACGATATGCTCTCAAAAACCATGGATAATAGAATGTTTACAAGGCTGAAGTATGCTGTTGAAACCCCACACTAATTCTTTTTTACGAGGGTGTGTAAAAAAGTAATGCCATTTTGTTTAGGACAGGTATAATTACCAATACAGGAACACGTATCCTACATCAAAATGAAGTTGGTCCTCTATGGATCACATCTCTACTTCTCCACATATTCGCCGTTTCTCTCAATAGCCATGTTCTACCTTCGAATGAGAGCATGTATCTCTGCCCCGTAAAATTCTGTTGACTGTTCTTTGAGTCACTTCTGGACAACTTTACCGTATCCTCCATACCCGCCAGATTTAGCGCCTCCAGACTATCATCTCTTTGGCCTCATGAAAGAGGATTTGAGGCGAACATTTTTCCAGTGGCGAGGAAGTGAAATCTGTTGTGAAGAAGTGGCTCAAAGAACAGTTATTGCATGGTATAATGAGCTAAGCTATCAGATAATTGTTTATGAGATTGCTTCTAACTGGGTGCACAACCTTTCTTCTCTTACATGCATACAATAAATATAAATTGACTTCACTGGTTACAACATTATTGATCTGTTTGCATTTTAGAAGTCTATATATCTCGGCAGAAATCATTTGGACAAGTTTAATTCAAACGGTTCACGCAGATAGTGACTATATCAAATATTGTCAAAACTTAAATATACTGTTATATATTCTTAAAATTTGATATCATTTGAGATGTACCGTATTTCAGATGCTCTCGTACGCTATTTTGATCTGCTTTTTGCATTTTAGATGTACACATATCTCGGCACAACTCATACTATTGTATAGCTGTTTTGTTCGTATTTCCAACTGGTTCTTGAAGATATTGTAAATATTGTTGTTCCTAAACGTTTTCACAACTTCCAGAGTTTGTAGTAGCAGTCATATTCTTCAATGTATATTGTTTGGTTAACACCACCCTAAAAAAATTGAGCACAATGGCTGACTAGTAGCCTGTTTAACGTAAAAAATAAACAGTCTACATTCCACTAAAAACTAAAGAAACGCACAGCTTCATCCAGGTTCGAACTCGGGTCACCGATTCCATTATCTAAGACGATAACCGTTACAGATGTACTATCTGAAAAGCCAGAAATATGGAGTTTACAAGAATCAATAATGGTTCAAAATGATGGGAAAGGTGCAATCAACATTAACATGAAAATAGATTTGAGAAAGAATATTAGAGAGAGAAATCAAACTATAAAATATCTAATATATTGAAGGCCAAAATAGATCAGAAGCGAGAGAATGGCAACTACAGACAATATGGAGACAGACGATGCGGAGACATTAAAAAAAACAAAACAATTTTATATTACCTGAAAGAAGCCGCGTAGGCGAAATATGTTACACGTATTAATTGTTAATTTCAACAACCTGATTCTTTTATCTATCAGTTAGATTTCTTTAACAACAGGGTCAGATATTATTTAAATTAATTGTTTATACTGTTGATCCTTATGATTAAATCGAAGACAGGTGTACAATTCCCGGTGGATCACCCTTCCCCAGTCATATTTTTGTATTCTTTTTCAGATTATTATTATTTACTCCTTTTGAGTTTTCACATCAGTGTTTGCTGATGGTCTTTCACTGGAGTCTGAGTGACAGCAAGTCTCCTCAGGTCTCCAGAACTCTTCTGAGTATTCTGGCAGATTGCAGCAGTGCAGTGTTCTGAATGGTTTCAATCCTTCCTCTGATTTCCAAACTTTCCAAACCCTTTTCTAATCCTTTTGGAACTGTTCCAAGTGCACCAACTACAATTGGTATCAGTTTCACTTTCATATTCCATAACTTTTTCAGTTCTCTGGCAAGGTCCAGATATTTGTCAATTTTTTCATTTTCCTTTAACTTCACCCTGTGATCTGCTGGCACTGCAAAATCCACCAGTTGACAAGTTCTTTCTTGTTTGTTTATCAACACTAGGCCTGGTCTTCTTGCTGGGATAAGGTGATCCGTTTTTATTTAAAAGTCCCAGAGAATTTTGTGCATTTCGTTCTCAAGAACAGATTCTGGTTTATGCATATACCATTTTGTTGTGTGGTCAAAATTTAATTTTTTGCATAATTCCCAGTGGATCACCTTCCCAACCCAGTCGTGTCTAATTTTGTATTCTCGTTGTGCTAGTTTGCTACATTCGCAGAGTATATGGTTTACAGTCTCATCTCTATATTATTATTATTACTCGAGTTTTTCACATTAGCTGGTGGACTTTTACTGAAGTCTGAGAGACAAATCCCTCAAGTATCCATAACTCTTCTAAACCGATCTTAACAATGTTGTCTATGTGGTCTCGATTCTACCTTTGATTTCATATGATATCACAGACAGGAATATTTCTTACATGTTATTTCTTTTTTAATTCTTCTCACCAAATTTCGATTTTTGGTTATCACCAGGAGAAAAGTTCTTGTGAAAGAAATTGATTTTAGAAAGTTTTTAAACCAGAAAAGAAAGGGCGGGAAAATGTAGGGATAAAGTGACAAAAGTCCAGTGAAAAACCATATCTTGGTTATATTCGCTTGGAGTGTTTTTATATACGTGATGAATATATATATATATATATATATATATATATATATGAGAAGTAAACAAACAAACGATGTGTTTTGATATGGCTTTTTTAGCCGACAATTTTTGGGAGAATAATTCATTAATTATTAATTTTCAAAAATTAGGCATGACTTCAATTAAGCACATATTCTCCCAAATATATATATATATATATAATATATATATATATATATTTCTAAATCTGCAAGTCGTCGGGCGGCGTAATGTCGGTATCAACCGGAGAGCAAGGGAGTCTATCCCCTTTTCACTAGCGCTAGTCCAGGGAGATTATTTTAGCGTCTGAGGTGAAGCGCCACACCTATCATCAGCTCCTCACTTTACCACACAGATACCTGTGCTGCTCATACGCCGAGTTGGAGAGGGCCGGTATAGAACCAGGAACCTTGAGATTCCTAGCCGAACGCTCTACCAACTGAGCTAAACCGGCCCTAAACTTCTCCATTTATCACATTACCGTTAATTAATGTTTTATTCATTTCCAAAACAAAACCTAATGTCTGTTGATATGAATAATTTAAAATTTGAAGTTTAAATTGTTAAAATTTGTGGAAAAACATTTTTGACGTAGAAAGTTTATGAATATCTTTATATTGCTACTCATGTTCCTTAATTGTACGACCGTTATCGTCTTGCAACACCCTCTGTTAAATGCGAGACAGTCAAAATCGTCCAAGATGAAATGCAAAAATGTAAATCCATCATCTGGTGTAGCTTATCCGCCGAATTCTTAGTTAGCTCAGTCGGTAGAGCGTTCGGCTAGAATCCACAAGGTTCCTAGTTCGATACCGATCCTCACCAACTCAGCGTACGAGTAGCACAGGGATCTGAGCGGTAAAGTAAGGAGCTGATGGTAGGTGTGGCGCTCCACGTCAGATGCTAAAACATTCTCCTTGGTCTAGGGCTATTGAAAAGGGGATAGACTCCCTCGCTAACTGGCTGATACCAACTTTAGGCCGCCCCGTCGACTTTACTTTACTTACTCAAAAAAAATATAGTAAATAACGGAAGAGAATAGGATAAAGATATAGAAAGGAGGTGAGTGTGCAGAAGCAATAACGCTAATCTGTTTCAATCAAACTTAATGAAAAAAAACGATAAGAAGTAAAGAAAGAAAAAAATAGTGAGAGAGAGAGAGTGAGAGAGAGAAAAAAAATCAAGATAATTATACGTTTTACATATTGAACAAAAATGTTGCAAATGTAAACATATTAAACGTTGCAATAATCAAATCATCATACTTTGATAAATCCACAGGTCTTGCTAATCTTATTATAATGGAGATTGTGTGTTTTTCTGTCTGTAACCGAAACTATATTCCTACACAAGTCACAATTCTCTTAGTTATTGACATCACACCCTCCATGATTTTATTTTTATCTAAACCTCAATTATTAATAAAATTGTCTTACATTATTAATACTGTTAACTATGTCTACATACTGACAACATGCAATTATATTTATATATACAACAAAATAGCGGTTTACAGTGTAAACGGGAAGGCTAATTTGCATATTAATATTAAAAAATCGAATTTAATAAATATGTGTTTAGTATTATTGATTTCTAATTGTTTGGTTTTATTTTAATGAATATAAGCAAAAATCTCTTCAATGAATCTTAAATGACATCCATTGACAAGATAAAATAACTGTCATTTTATTCTTTACTTCCTCTTTTAACTAAATACTTAAATTAGAAAAAATAACAATGAAATACGAGAGTGATGGAAGAGTATGTTTCAGTTGTTCCATTTTTTATTATACTCCCTCTGTTTCAAATCTTTTACTATACTCCCTCTGTTTCAAATCTTTTTATCTGTATTCTTATTTAGTTTCATTAGCCTTTCTAATTTAATATGATTTTTTATTACATTAAAACTTAAATACTTGCACCCGGAGGGTGCATATATTTGCTAATAAAAATAATTACAGAAGTTGCAGAATCTTCGTTTCTGAGTATTTATTAGTCAGTTTAAAAAAGAT
>CM042137.1:131566310-131581310 GCA_023376005.1 Doryteuthis pealeii | reverse complement strand
GTAAATAATAATAATAATAATAATAATGAGGGTCAAAGTTATGCCAATTGTAGTTGGTGCAAAAAGCTTGGAAAAAAGACTGGCGGGACTGGAAATTAGAGGGAGAATTGAGACTATCCAGACCACGGCATTGCTGTAATCAGCCAGAATACTCAGAAGAGTCCTGGAGACCTGAGGAGACTTGTTGTCACTCGGACTTTAGTGACATACCATCAGCTAACGCTGGTGTGAAAAACTCTAATAATAATTGACCATCCAGTCAACGGCATTGCTAAGATTGGCTATAATACTCAGAAGAGTCCTGGTGACCTGAGAAGACTTGTTGTCACTCAGAATCTAGTGAAAGGCCATCAGCTTACGCTAGTGTGAAAAATTCTCAAGGAGTGAAATAATAATAACTAGTGGGACCTGTGGATATACCTCAGTATGATAATTTGATTATTACAACGTTTGATATGGTTATTTAAGAGCTATTGCTAAATAGTTCAATATGTAATAGGTATAATAGTATTGATTTATCTTTCTCCCTCCCCTCTCTTTCTCTCTCTCACACACATTCGCTCAGTCTTTTCTTTCTTTCCTTCTTTTGATCTTTTCCTTTTGTTCCATTGAAATGGATTAGTGTTATTGCTTCCGTGCGCTCACCCCTCTCTATATTTCCCTACATCCTGTTTTATACTTTTTGTGTTGTATGTTTTTTTCTTTCTTTATAATAAAGACGGTATGGTCCAGTATTTAGCTGAGGTGATGACACTCATAAGTAAGTAAAAGTAAAGTCGTCGAGGCGGCCTAAAGTCGGTATCAGCCATACAGCGAGGGAGTCTATCCCCTTTTCAATAGCGCTAGACCAAGGAGATTGTTTTAGCATCTGAGGTGGAGCACCACACCTACCATCAGCTCCTTACTTTACCGCACAGATCCCTGTGCTACTCATACGTTGAGTTGGCGAGGACCGGTATCGAACTAGGAACCTTGTGGTTTCTAGCCGAACGCTCTACCGACTGAGCTAACCCAGCCCCTTATGAGAATTTTGCGGATAAGCGACACCAGGTAATCATGATTTACGTTAGCATTTCATATTGGACGATTTGGACGGTCTCATTATTAAACAGAGGGTGTTGCAAGATGATAACGGGTGGAAGATTAAGGAATAAGCGTATTAATAAGTAGATAATGATAATTGTTGTTAGTGCCAACAGATTATAACATATGTTAAAGAGTATAATAGATTAAGTAAATACCAAGACCAGAAAATAGAAATTGAAAAAAGAATGTGTTAACTTTAAAATTCCACCGTCCTAGTAATTATGGGAGACTTGAGTATTAATGAAGAAAGGCACAAATAAACTCATTAATAAGATATCTAGTAGTTTTAGGCTTGTATGAAATACAAAAAATTGCGTTTTTCGGAACTGCTCCTCTCCTAAGGAGATTAATGTCAATATGAGCGGGAGAGTAATACACAAATAATGCACCCAAAAATAAAATTATGAATAAAAAAAAGCAAATACATAGAATTCATATAATCACTACCTTCCCTCATGCTAGGTCTTGGGTAAAGTCTCGGTGAAAGGAAAGCTGAGAATTAAATACAAAAATATTGATAATAAAATTGCACGAGATCATCTGGATAGGTCTATGATAGGGGGCACCTAAAATAGAAACGGAATCTCTATTAATAGTAATATAAAATAATGCCATAAGAACTAAAAACAAAGCAAAAATTACTTATTTTCATTGGCAGCAATGAAACACTAAATCACATAAGTGAATAGAGCATACTGACACAAACAAAATACAAGAGTATGCATGACTGTGTGGGAAAGATGAGTCACTGGTAATTGTGCAAAATATTAAAATTTGGCTATATGCAAATGGTATATGCAAAAATCAGAATCTGTCCTAGAATATAAGACGCACACAATTCTCTGTGACTTAGAGATACAAACGGTTCACCAGATACCAACCAGGACACTAGACCTAGAGTTGATTTCCAAGAAAAAAAGAAAAAAGAAAATCATAGAATGGAAATAAAAGAAAACGATCTTGCCAGTGAGCTAAAAAAAAAAAAAAAAAGCTATGGAACGTAAAGGTGACGGTAATACCAATTATAGTTGCAGCACTTGGAACGGTCTTTAAATTCCTGGAAAAGAGACTGTACGAAGAATCGAGATCATTTAGTCCACATAACTTTTAAAATCTGCTTGAATATTTAAAAGAATCCAGGAGACCTACAAATTTAGAGTTGGTTTGAAAAATTCATAAGAAGTGAAATAACAACAAAAACAAAAGAGGTTTGAGTAGACGAAGAGAAAGAAAGAAAAATCGAAAAAGAATTAAGAATGAGTAAATATTGTAAAATATATGAGAAGAAACGAGAGAAGAAACGAGAGAAGAAAGAAAATAATCTTGAGAACCAAGTTTAGCGAATAGTAGCTATCATAATATCACAGTGAAGTTGATAAGAGCATTAACCCACACGTATATACATACATAAACGTGTGTGCGTATATATATATATATATATACGCTTACACTTTTATACACACGCATATATATATATATATACACATGTAAAGTAAAGTTGTCGGGGCGGCCTAAGTCGGTATCAGCCAGTCAGCGAGGGAGTCTACCCCCTTTTCAATAGCGCTAAACCAAGGAGATTGTTTTGGCGTCTGAGCTGGAGCGCCACACCTACCACCAGCTCCTTACTTTACCGCCCAGGTCCTTGTGCTACTCATACGCTGAGTTGGCGAGGATCGGTATCGAACTAGGAACCTTGTGGTTTCTAGCCGAACGCTCTACCGACTGAGCTAACCCGACCCCTTAATATATACATGTACTCATACATAATTATCTGGGTGTATGCATACACAGAGACACACATATACACACACATATATATATATGTATGCGTATGTGTGTATAAGTGTGTGTGCGCATATATATATATATATATATATATATATATATATATATATATATATACACTCACATTTACATACACATCCATATGTCTGTCTGTGTGCGTGTGTGTTTGTACGCATGCATGTGTATGTAAGTGATTTAAAAAAATATGAAAGTGTAAAAATGGAAACGCAGTTATCGAAAATAGCAGTTTATTTATGTAACATGTTTTCCTTCCACAAATATTACGAAATCTTTTTAAAATGACACTAAATTTGGTCGTGTAATTCTTGTAGAAACAGACGCTGTTGTTGTTGAGGCGTTATTCCAAACGTTAGATTTGGAAATTACTTCGTGTTTTTTTTTTTTTTTTTTTCGTTCTATGCGAGTTTATCACACCAGTTTTGACTGGTTTTTCACTAGACTCTGAGTAACTGTAAGTCTCCTCGCATCGCCAGGATTATTATCATAACTTCTTGCTAGTTTCTCACACAGGAGACTGAGAGTCTAGACAAGCGGTCGGTGAGGCTCACTCTGATTACTTGTATCGTCATATCAAGCCCAAGAACCTATAATATTGTGCCAACATTATGGCAAACACCAACCCTTTTTATCATATATGTGCTAGAATGTGGTGGCTGGGTGTCTTACTCTACTGGTTATGACTTTAAACTGTATCTGATGGTGAAGTTCCAATTCTGGAGTTCTGGGGAATGTGGCGTATCCCTTCATCACCATTACTGCTAGTTTCATCCTGATCCGGAGTAGTAATACCTGTTAGGGTTCCATGGGTTAAATTGAAAAGAATTTGAGTAAAATGTGTTAATACCCATCAAGAATGAATAAAATAAAACCCGTAAAATCCAACAAACAGACTTTTCCCGCAATGAATGTCTATTCATGAATTCTTTTTGTTCAAGTTTATTGCATACGCTTATTATGTGATTAAACGTTTATTATTATCATTACAATTATTATCATTATAATTATTATAATTATTACATTACTTGCGAGTTATTGACATGGTTGATTGTCTTATCTCTGTCTCCACACACCCTACATATACTGTATTATTATTATTATTATTATTATTATTATTATTAATATTCTCCTGTACTTACATAGAATACACACACATATCTATATATATATATATATATAGATGTGTGTGTGTGTATTCTATGTAAGTATATATATATATATATATAATTATCAAATATATCTACATGTATAGTAAGAGTATATATATATATATATATATATATATATATATATATATATATATATATATATATTTGATGATGATTAAGAAAATTTAGCTTACATTTATTTTGTATTTTCTCCGGTAAAGTTTAATTACTTTCCGAATATATATATATATATATATATATATATATATATATATATATGCATCCTTAATGATTTCTGCTAGCAGACATTATTTCAATCTCAGCATCTTCAGTGTAGTGCCTGTGGTTGATGCTATGTTTTAGCATTCCTAATGCGCAGACATCTTCATCATGTATGCTGTTCTTGTTTGACACTAGAACGATTGCTCGCAAATCTTAAAGGTCATATCTGACCAGACCTTTTTTTGTCTGTATGTTGTTTGTACATCAGATTGTGGCTTAAGCATAAAGCGCGTCACCTCTGGCTTATATCTGATTTGAGGTCTGCACCACAATATGATCGTGAGTCTCAGACAGAGCACGTCAATCCCTAGCACCTATATGATTGTCCCAAACCTATTGCTCTTATAAACAAGCCCTAACCATTTTTAATCATATATGTTCTAGAAGGCGGTGTTCTGTGTATGACGTTAAAGTCTATCTGATTCCAACTCTGGAGCTCTGGGGAATGTGAAGTACCTCCTGATCATCATTATTCACAGGTCCACTCTGACCCGGGTTGGTAGTATATGTTAGGGTCCCATGTATGGGTTAAATAGAAAAATGAGTTTAAAAAATGAGTTTAAACCTACCCATCAAGAATCAATAAAACAAAACGTCTTCGTCATAAAATAATCCAGCAAAGGTTATGTGCCGTAAAATCCAACCTCGAAGCAGTGGTTTATTCATTAGTTTACATTGAACAAAGTCAATCTGGTGAAAAATGGAAATCTGTTGTGGTTTTGGCGTCATTAATGAGTCCCGTCAGTGTTTGCAACATAAAACCACTGAATTCTGGTGGACGCTCTAAGAGCTTCTCAATTATTATTACACAAGTAGGACAGGCAGATATACAACAGTATGATAATTTCATTATCATAACGTATGATACATTTACTTAAGAGCTATTGTTGAATATGTAAAAAATATAATAATCTTTATTTAACTCTCTCGCTCACTCTTTCTTAAAAGGGAGGTTGTAAAATATTTGTTGTATTGTCCTCGCCCGGAAGATGGAACTTCCGGCTGAGGGACAAAGAGAAAGATAAAAATATATATTTAAAAAGAAAGAGAAAGCAGAAGAGATGGTCAAGGAAGTAGGGTGAAGATAAAGAAATATATAACAAAGGTCCGTTATCAGATCAAAAGATAAAGATGCGTAGGCGTGTCGTAAATACAAAAAGCCAGAGGGTCAAGCCGACAGCAGTCAGACGCCAGCCGGCAGCGGAAAGGACACGTCATGTCTCCCGTCAGCAACCACCCCTCGTGCACTCATTATAAGCTCTGTGAGAAGTGTTCTCTTTTGTACATACGTATCTGTTGTTATTGAAGTCCAGTAGTCGGTCGTAGCTGACTACTAACATACATCGCTTTGGGTACAGTGAAAACCCCAGTACTAACGCACACGATTGAGAGTAGCGAAGAAGGCGCTATATAACATATAGAATTTGATGCCAGTATACAACATATTCATATTGATTTGCCGATAAAAAATCTGGGGTCGGGGAGCGTTTGAAATCTCTACATTATTTGGTGACAAAAAGTGACAAAAACCTGACTCGGAAAATATATCAGTTGGGCCGGAAATGCGCCTGATGCTAGTTCGCTAAAACATAGCGTAAATTAAGGCAGGAGGCTGGGACACCATAAGATCAAAATTAGGAAAATATATTCTGTAATTCACTATTTCAATATTACAAATAAAACAAACATGTAAGTTTTCTTTCAATTTATTTTAATTTTACCTTTGGGCATTTAAGCAACGCAAGACCATTTAAAATGTGTCATTTTAAAAATTTAGTAAAATAAAATATGATAAATAAGAAGTCTGCGATTAAGCGACACCAGATAATCTGGATTTACATTTTTGCTTAGACAGTCTCATTTTTAACCGGAGGATGTTGCAGGATGATAATGGGCGGAAGATTTAAGAACACGCGTATTAATATATATATATATAGATATGTCCATTCCATATATAAATGTCAACTCCTATAATTTTGACCGAATCATTTTCAAAAGTTAACATTTAAGAGTCACAGAAATATATTTTAAATATAATAATAATAATAATAATAATAATAATAATAATAATAATGGAAAAATATAGAAATTTTAAGTATACAAAGAAAACGGCCTTCTTCAGAGCAAGATCAAACATTTTGCCCTGAAGAAGGCTGATTTCTTTGTATACTTAAAAATTGTATATTTTTCTATTATCATTATTTTATTTCATATTTAAAATAGTAATGAATAGAAAACAATATGTATATAGACAAACTCTCGGCCGAAACACATGTTGGAATTTCGTTAAACCATTTTTATCCATTCAACATTTTATTTATTTATCCTTTGAACACACACACACACATTATATATATATATATATAAAGTCGTCGGGGCTGCCTAAACTCGGTATCAGCTAATCAGCGAGGGAGTCTATCCCATTTTCAATAGCGCTAGACCAAGGAGATTGTTTTAGCATCTGAGGTGGAGCACTACACCTACCATCAGCTCCTTACTTTACCGCACATATCCCTGTGCTACTCATACGCTGAGTTGGCGAGGACCGGTATCGAACTAGGAACCATGTGGTTTCTAGCCGAACGCTCTACTATATAAAGCTAGATAAATAGATAGCAGTGTAGACAGCAAACGACTGAAATTTCAAACCGTCTATCTGTATCTATGCGTATAATTTCATTGCTTCATTTTACTACACTGCGTCCTGTTTTCGTCTCAGTTTTCTCAAATTCGTCTTCAACAGCGTCGCTTTAATTCATATTTTATACATTGGTTGAAAGCAGCAAATATTGTGTGTGTGTGTGTGTGTGTGGCATCTTGTTTACCCTACTGTCTGTTGGCGACATCCGAGGGTGGTGACACATTCGTGTGACACCGACTGGTTTTCAACGTCTGAGCAAACATATCCGCTTGTGTACATTGATTTTCATTCATAAATACCAGATTGTAATATCGCAGCAGGACTGTATCTCAAAACTTGATCTTTTGTTTTCCCCCCTTGTTTACAAACATAAACACGCACACACACATATAAGTACATATATATATATGTATATCCGTCAGAGGAAGCAGGTGGCATATATATATATATATATATATATATAGTTATTTGTCAAGTATGTCCGATTTTATTACACACGTAAATGTAAAACAAACACCATTATTTTGTAAACAACACATACACATATACTCAAGATCTGAGTATTTTTTAAAACTGAGATTATACAATCAGGTAGATAGATCAATTAATAGATATGAATAGAGGATGATATAGATAGATAGATAGATAGATAGATAAACAATCTAACTTGAATATATAGATATGAACAGAGACTGAAATATATACTTTGATTTTCCTATCTATCTATTGACTGTCGGTCGCGAATTAAGCTTGGATTATAAAACGGATGTGAGCTCTCTAGTGGCTGTAACGTCTATCCCGGTCGGAGTTAGCCTGCTAAGTCTAGCCACACTGAGGAAACGTAATACATCGAAATACGGTGTCTGTGGATAACAATATATATATATATATATATATATATATATATATATAGAGAGAGAGAGAGAGAGAGACACACACACAGACAGACAGACAGACAGAGAAAGAGAGAGAAAGAAAGGGAGAGAAAAAGAGAGAGAGAAAGAAAGAGAGAGAGAGAAAGAAAGAAAGGGAAAGAGAGAGAAAGAGAGAGAAAGGGAAAGAGAGAGAGAGAAAGAGATAGAGACAGAGATAGAGGGAGAGAGAGAGAAAGAGATATAGGGAGAGAGAGAGAAAGATATATATATATATAATATATATATATATATTATATATATATATATATATAGAGAGAGAGAGAGAGAGAGAGAGAGAGAGAGAGAGAGATAGAGAGAGAGATAGTAAAATGAAAGTATATTTATTTCGAATGGCAAATTTACCAAAATCTATAGCAAACTAGTTATGCGAAGTAGGTGTGAAGACATTAGATCCCATCGATTTTAGCTATGACAAATACAAAATAAACGAAATTATACAAAATAAACGAAAACTAAAAAAGACGGTTGATTTGAATCAGTCGTTATGTACTAGAAGTGGCTATCCGGCATCGACTGAGAAAAAAAAACCTTGTATATTGATTTATGTATACTTTTGAGATTTACAAATGCTGGACACTTTTAAGTAGAATTTTAATGCTATTTCTATGTATATCTTAATTTTGAAATATCTTAGAATATAAATCAAATCTTCATCATATCTGCTCAAATAGCAAGAAATGGAGATATTAATGTGTATATACTTTGTCGTTAATTGTTTTATTTTCGTAATTTCTTCCAGATATACATACATATTTACATACGCACCAATTGCTCTTTATATATGTACTAGAAGCGTCTACCCGGCGAAGTGTGGGTAGAGGCAACAAACAAAAACAAAAAAATAATAAAATAAACGTGGTGTAATGGTTAGCATGTTACTCTTGCAGATCCATTGCTACTGAATTATTCAGTAGTAAGGGATCTGCAAGACTAACTTGCTAACCATTACATCTCGATTATTTTATTTTTTTTAATAGCAAGTTTGATCCTCGCAGGATGTCCCATAAAATCCATATGTGCAAAAGACATTCTATTAATCCGGCCTGGTCGGGTGTGGGGATGATTTGTTTTTGTTTGGGTAAAGGAAGTGACATCACATATAACGATATAGTAAGTAAGTAAGTAAGTAAAGTCGTCAGGGCGGCCTAATATCGGTATCAACCAATCAGCGAGGGAGTCTATCCCCTTTTCACTAGCGCTAGACCAAGGAGATTGTTTTTGCATCTGAGGTGGAGCGCCACACCTACCATCAGCTCCTTACTTTACCGTACAGATCCCTGTGTTACTCATAACGCTGAGTTGGCGAGGACCGGTATCGAACTAGGAACCTTGTGATTTCTAGCCTAACGCTCTACCGACTGAGCTAACCCGGCCCTTTGATTAACAATATTGTAAAAAAATAAGATATAAATGAGCCGATTTTGTAAACTGATATTTAAAAAGATTAAAAAAAAAACATACAAAAAAATAAATAAATACAGTATTTAAACGGAATTGACGAATTGAGATCGAATTCAGTTTAAGGCAACTTGCAAAACTTTCCTATGCATGCCCTTCAAGGAAATAATGATTTCAATCCTCTCTTCTCCCGGTCCAATCTCTAGACATTTTAACTTCAAACTTGTCTCTGTGACATCATAGTTATATGACAGAAAAAAGGTGTGCCTCTTTGATCACAAAGGTAATCCACTCTCTAATAAATAACTTCTAAGCTTAGTTTAGTCTACTACAGGAGTGTCCAATCTTGTGTCACTTTTCCATTCTCGAGTCCAGATGCACTATCCAATATCTTATTATAATGGAGATTGTGGGTTTGTCTGTAACCGAAACTATATTACTATACAAGCCATAACTCTCTGTGTTATTTACATCACATTCTCTCTGACTTTATTTTATTTAAACCTCAATTATTAATAAAATTGTTTTACATCATTAAGACTGTTGACCATATCTACATGCTAATAACATGCAATTTGTATTATATATACAACAAAATAGCGGTTTACAGTATGAATGGGAAGCCTAATTGCATATTGATCCTAAAAATGTGATTTTAATAAATATATGCTTAGTATTATTGATTTCTAATTGTTTGTTTTATCTTATTGAATATGAGGAAAAATCTCGATGAAAATCTTAAAAGAAATCCATTAACAAGAACAAATAACTGTTATTTTATTCTTTACTTTCTATTTTAACTAAATAGTTAAATTTAGAAAATTTACCAATAAAAGACGGGGAGTAATGGAAAATGATGGAAGAGTTAGTTCAAAGTTGTTCTATTTTTCAATCATACCCCTCTGTTCCAATTTTTTCTGCATTCTTATTCAGTTTCATTAGCCTTTCTAATTTAATGTGATATTTTATTATATTAAAACTTAAATACTTGCACCCGGAGGTGCATATTATTTGCTAGTTTATATAAAGTAGCAAGAATATGCACCCTCCGTGCGTAAGTATTTTAGTTTTCATATAATGAAATGTATTAATTTAGAAAGACTATCAAAATTTAAGTAAGAACGCACCTAAAAAGATTACACATGTTTTAATTATATTTTAATTGGTTTCTATATAAAAATCATTCATAGAATTGATTTTAATACATTGGTGAATAAAACAATGTTAGAGATCAATAACACCAAGTAATTATTTATTAAACGCGGTTTTTAAACCAGTATGCAAATTGATTACATCATATATGATGTAAACCTTTATTTCTTAGCGATATATAAGACACATTGTAGGATTTTAACGCGCTACTAAAATGGGCTGTTTTGAGTCAAATCTAACTCAGATTTTCATAGAGACATCGTTAATAAACAAGATTTATTCTATTCTATGCATTAATGATTTTATCTATGAATTAGATAATCATTGATAAACTTTCGCAATTCCTGAGGGTATTTTAACGTAAGACAGACACCGAATCTCCATTGTAATATGATGTATTTAGTCTTTTTATATAATTTCTTGGTTTAATACAAAAAGAACAAGAAGATAAGTAGTATTCCCCTTTATGGAACTTTGGAGTATAATTGGAGTAATTAGTGAAAAAGAAATGATTTAAGAAAAAAAAAAGAAGAAAATTATAAGAAATTGTATATTCTGGAGAATGGGAAAAACGAAAGAAATACTATAAAAATGAAAAATAAACAGTAAACAAGAATGTTGTCTTTTTTCTTAGGCTTAAAAAGAAATTTTAAGGCAATTCCTTTTAAAGCATTTTAATATCAAAACAAAGAATCTTTTAGATACTTAAGCAAAAATTACGTTAAGTAGAGTATCATTGTATTTATTATATCTTAGTTAAAATCCTTTGTTTACAACTGTAAGCGGTTTAGTAAACGTAGACATAATCTTGGACATGTTGTTTCTGGAAACTCCAAGTTAGATTAGACATGAGATTAATTACAATAAAGGGGTACTTCATAATATCCAGAACTCCAGAACCGGAGCCTCACCATCAGATACTAATTAGTGTCATACCGAAGACATCAACTTTGAGTGGGGGCTGTTCTTACCCCTCTACAAAGCATTTAGTCGGTGTACAGAGCGCATTATTTGATAAAGATCTTCTTACACACACGCATAAAAAAGGAAAAATACTCAAAATAGGAATATTCTTATTTCTCATGAATTTTTTAAGGATTATGTTTCATTCCTTTTTTCTGTATTTGTATCCATAATTCTTAGAATAAAGTGAAACGTGTTGATTATCTAAAACAAACGGCCAATTAGTCACGTTAATCGTTTTTTTTTAATAAAAAATATCGAAATCTAAAAAGAAAGAAAATTATAAAATTGAGTTATATTATTTTTATGATGAAAATATCACCAAATATAAAACAAATACAACTCAAAAACGGAATAATTTTAATATTTCGGACTGCTGTCCTCATCTTTATTGTGTATAAATATAATGTCCAGGCCTCTGTACCGTTGGGCTTTGTTTCAGTGTTTTTAATAACATTCAAAGAAGTCATTTTCAAACGATTATCCTGAATTCAAACGTGGTTTCGGAGCTGAAATCGTTACACCTAATAATTACTAGAATAATCGTCTGAAGATGATTTATTTTAAGGTAATTTTAAACAAACATACCTAAGCTAGTCCCGGGGTTATAGTGGCCTGAACATTGTGTGTATACACAATAAAGATGAGGACAATAGCCAAACATTCATATCAAACCTCATCTCATGCATACAGTCAAGTAACTAAAAACTATTCTTTAGTCATGGACTAAACGTAGATATCATATGTTCTCTTAAGACATAACAGGTTAGGTCTTTTTTAGCTTAATTGAAAAAAAAAGGAGACCCACGTCATGTAATGGTTATCGTTGTTGGAAAAAGAATTGATCTCTCGAGTTGAAATCCTCGACGAAGCAGTTTGTTTCATTTCATGATAATGCCTTGGGAAAGGCACGGATCGTTTCCCACCACCCCAGTTATGGATAAATAAAGGACAGACTGCATTCTCTAGCCGTTGGATTAAAAATTCTTATCTTATTAAATTGGAGATTATGTAAGTGTCTGTCTGCAACCAAAACTACGTCGCCACTGACATCATGATTTCCTTAGTTATATCTACAATAATTATGAATTAGTCTTTATTCAATCTTAATTAGCATATTATTTATTAACGATGCCTCTTTTAAAGTCTAGTTGACTTAGATTTGCCGCAAAACTGCTCATATTATTAATGCCATTTAAAATCCTGAAATATGTGTTATAATATCTAAGAAATAAAGATTTACATAGAATACGGTGCGGAATAATTTGCATAATGATTTAAACAAAACTGATTTAATAGATCATTTGCTGTTACTGATTTCTAATACTATCATGTTATTCTCAAACGTATTAAAATCAATCCTATATATAATTTTTATATAGAAATCAATTAGAATAACATTCGAATAAGTGGAATATTTTTTATATTCGTTCTTATTTAGTTTTCTTAGTCTTTCTAATATGATATATTTTATTGTATTAAAACTTAAATGCTTGTGAGCAGGAGGCGCATACTTTTGCTAGTATTCTAAATTATGTATTTAATAGATTATTTTAAAAATATGAACTGAGAAACCATAATGGCCTAGAATCACGCAATATATATATATATATATATATATATATATATATTGCGTGATTCTAGCCATTAACATATATATATAGTATATATATATATATAATATATATATAACCTACAATGATCTGAGAGATGCCAGATCCAGCAAACCCAATAAGTTATGGGAAATATTCAATTATAAAGTCATGACTTATGAGAGATTCGGACTTCAACAGGGGATAAATTTAATAACTGAAATTTATAACAATTTAAAGATGGTGGAAATAAGGATTTACAAATCATACACTTCCTCTTCTGTCTCTATAACTGTATCGTTCACAGCTCGCTAATATTTCGCCAGTTAAACTACCTAAGATCTACGGTGTGTTTGTTTTTCTGAAAATCTGTTATAAGTCAATCGCAAATTTTGTTAATTCGCTGGTTGGATTTTACGGCATGTCAACTCTTGTTGGATCATTTTATGCCGAAAAAGTGTTGTTTTATTCATTCTTGATGGGTACTTATTTTTTTAAACTCAAATATTTTTTTAATTCAGTATTTTTAAAGATATTTTCTAACTCATTTTTTTCTATTTAACTCATAGATTTGACCCTAACAGATACTACCACTCTGGGTCAGAGTGGACCTGGGAGTAATTGCGATAAAAGGGTACTCCACATTCCTCAGAGCTTCAAAACTGGAAATTCTCCATTAAATATATTTTAATGCCATACCTAGGACAATAAGACACTCAACCACCGCCTTCTAGCATATAAGATAAAAGGGCAATAGAGTCGGGATAATCATATAGGTTCTAGGGATCGACGTGACCAGTCAATTGATTGGAGAGGGCTTCTCCGACCACCCGTCTAGCCTAAGGGCCAAAGTGGTGTGTTGCATGTTCAGATGCTCAGCAACCAGGGTCTATCCTCAAGAATCACTGGTCGCAACATACGTACAACAAGTGGCCTCATGGGTAATGACTTACCACTCTGTAGAGGTGCAGTCGGTTATACTCTTAAACCCCAGCCAACAGGACTGCAGATTTTGTCTGAACTCATTAGAATCAATATTCAATTGCCTCTTCCAGAGTTCTTATGACAACCATATATATATATAATATATATATATATATATATATACAACCTTCATCAGGATGTATTAAAGGTGAAGAAAATGGATTTATAGATGACAGGAGATAAAAATCTTTATAAAATTTATAAAGATTTTTTATCTCCTGTCATCTATAAAACATCCATCAATTGCTTCACCCCTTAAAACATCCTGATGAAGGTTTAAAGAAACCGAAACGTTTAAGCGTTGATAAATAAATATCTTAGTTTTGGAACACTTGTTTTTCAAATTTTTTAATATGTCGGATTTATTTCCATATTTACTCACACACACACATATATATTATATAATATATATATATATATATATATAATATTATATATATTATGTTGGCGACAGATATTCAATGCTGTAGAGTTTGAAGTAGATAATTATGTATATGATATGCGTTTTGATTGTATAATATTCCGCCTAGACATATTTAGATGGTATTATTTTATAAAATTGATAGCGATGTATTATTTACTTGCACCACCTATATATATAATATATTATATATATATATATATATATAAAGAAAGAGAGAAGAGAGAGGGGGGAGAGATGTCGAACTAGATATTTATCCAGAAGATGTTTGCACGTGTAACATATTATAAATTATTTTCCTTTTTTATTATTTTTATGCACACATGTGTATGTGTTTGTGGTAACTCGTTATTTACCGAATCCTTTTGGTTAAGGAATATAGATATATCAGTTTTTCCATTACTGGTGGACTTAGCTTCTATTTTCTATTTAAATCAATAAAAGACTATTACAATTCTGTGAAGGGAAAACGAAACGTAATTATTTCCAAATTATAGCTCTATCGTTGGACAGATAGAATTCGCACTCCCTCAGCAAGCCCTCCCCAGTGATTACACTAGAGCACCACACCCTACGTCCTGCCAACACTCCCCAG
>CM042137.1:131515627-131566210 GCA_023376005.1 Doryteuthis pealeii | reverse complement strand
TTATTCTACTTCCTCTTTTAACTAAATACTTAAATAGAAAAAAATACAATGAAAACGAGAAGTGATGGAAGAGTAGTGTTTCATTGTTCCCAATATGTTATTATACTCCCTCCTTGTTCAAATCTTTGTAACTATTATCCCCCTCCTGGTAGTCAAATCTTTTATCATGTATCTTGATTTGTTCAAATTAGCCTTCTATTTATATGATTTGTTATATACATTAAAACTGAAATACTTCACCCGAGGGGTGCATATATTTGCTGAATAAAAATAAATTACAGAAGTGTGCAGAATCTCGTTTCTGGAGGTATTTATTAGTCATTAAAAAAGATACGGATAGAATAGGAAGAATCTTCAAGAGTACATTTCCCTCAATTCTATAACATCCGCTATACTATTAAATCCACAATCAGCATTACTAATTTGTATGTTGCAGAATAAAAGTCGTTAGATGACTGAACGATTTATTTGCTAAAGATGAAATTAAAATTTTTAATCTCTCATGTCAATTTTTATGTGAGAGAAGCATTATTGAGATTAGCGGTTTGTAAAGACAAAGATGGTGTAGAAAATAATTATTTGGGAGAAAAAATCAATTATTTTCATAATTAGGCTGCTGACTTATTACAAACCACAACGTCTACAACTACGAAAATTAAATTTACTATCTAAATAATTTACAGTGTGATTGAAAAGTAACGCCTGATTTTAAACTATTATAATCTTTTTATATGAAGTTACATTTTCTAAAATACTTGATTCTATGCAAGATGGGGACCTCCACATTTTATCAATCGTTGAGTCGGAATAGTTAAAGCACCATTTTCTGGAGATGGACATCGTAGCATAAAGTGGGCGACCAGAAGACCTGTGGCTTTTGTCTTGGGTAGCTGAAGGTGCAAGTCTACCTACGAAAAAACACTTTAAGAACTTGAAGTGATGAATATGAGAATGTATTCTGTCATTCAAGAAGATTCCTGGGAAGATAGTGATGCCCATTCCAAACGTTTGAGAGGATGGAAGCAAATGCTCGGTGTCCATATAGAATTTGAAATAAAACTCCATGTTAGTTTTTATCAGGATTCATTTGTAGTAAAATAATATTAAAAAATTAAATCATAACATTTTAAAATAAGGAGGTACCTTACAATCACCGACTATATAATAATGATAGGTTGAGAGAGAAGAGAGAGAGAGAGAGAGAGAGAGAGAGAGGAGAGAGAGAGATAGTAATAGTAATCATAAAAATAATTGGCCGATCTTTTCATAATTAAGGATAAAAGTGCTCATATAGAAAAGAGTGATAAAAACTGTTTTTTTAAATAGCGCACAAAAACAGTTACAATCAACGTCGTATTTGATGTTTTTATATATATAGTAATAATAATATATATATATATAACTATATATATCATATATAATTGTGTGTGTGTGTGTGTGTGTATATATATATTATATATATATATATAACCAAATTAGAAATGTATAATTTGACTAATAAGTCTAAATTTATTGAGTCGATACGCTGGTGCAATTTGTGACTTTAATCTCGCTATGACGTTCTCTTCTATATATTGAATTTAATCATTTCACCAAATGAATCACTTTGATGTCCCTTACCCGATCGAATTTACGAATATTTACCCTTCTTTCTTCTTATCATTTAGCTTTCCAGAACCCCTTTACCAATTTTATATTTGTACTGATATTAATAATTAAAGTGTTGTCATCTCTTTCAGAGGCATTTCCTCTGCGCATCAACAAATCCATTCCTCTGCCTCACCTGATGAAGGTTAGTCAGTAAGGCTTTGGATCAGTCTGTTGTTAGTTATTGCTACTCTGGCATCAGTATTACAATAATTTTTTAGTAATGAATATATATATAATATATATATATATATATATATATATATATATATATTAATTAAATCCAAGCGTTGGTAAAATCCTCGCGTGAAAAAAAAACAGCAAATAGTTGATTGTAAACAATATACTACCAAACATCAACCCGGGAGAAAATTTTTTTGAAAAATAGAAAAGACCAAGAGTCGCCGTACAAGCAAAATAGTAATTTATTGCTCAGCTATTTGCCAAAAGAAAAAAAATAATTTATATCAGATATATATAATATATATTCATATAACCGCTAGGAAATAAGCTTAAAGAGCAAATAATAAAGATAAATCTAATGAGTCAGACGAACCTATATCGTTCGCTTAATGCTCTTCGGGGCTAAGATCTTAGCCCTGAAGCAATTAAGCGAAACTACATAGATCTTAGCCCTGAAGAGCATTAAGCGAAACTAAAAGTTCGTCTGAGTCCATTAGATTTATCATATATATATATATATAAATATATTAATAATATATATATATGATGGGAATAGGTGTCTGTGTATAACCAAACTACGCCACTGCTTACGTCACAATACCCCCAAAAATGTGTGTACGTTTATCAATGAGTATTCAATTTATTGTCAAATCATTAATACATAAAATGTATCTTATTTATTAACAATGTCTCTATGAAATTTGAGTTAGATTTGCCTCACAAACTGCCCATGGTGTTCGTGCTTTTAAAATTCTGCAACGTGTTTTATATTCACTAAGAAATAAGGGTTTACATAATATATGGTGGTTAATTTGTATACTGGTTCAAAAAAGATTTCTCTAATATTATTGTTTTATCTCCAACATATTTAGAATCAATCCTATGAAATTTTATATAGAAACCAATTAGGATATAATTGAAATAAGTTTTTTTTATGTGCAGTCTTATTCAATTTCATTAGTCTTTCTAATTTAGATATTTCATTCAAGGGCCGGATTAGCTCAGTTGGTAGAGCGTTCGGCTAGAAACCAGAAGTTCCTAGTTCGATACCGTCTCGCCAACTCAGCGTATGAGAGCACAGGGATATGTGCGGTAAAGTAAGGAGCTGATGGTAGGTGTGGCGCGCCACCTCAGACACCAAAAAATCTCCTTGTCTAGCGCTATTGAAAAGGGGATAGACTCCCCGCTGACTTGCTGATACGACTTTAGGCCGCCCCGACGACTTTACTATATTTTCATTACATTAAAACTTAAATACTTGTGCCCTGAGGACGCATATTTTCCCAATATATTATATATATATATACATATATATATATTATTATATATATATATATAAGGACAAGAGTGATAAGACAAAGGAATATTTCTTTTATAAAAATTGTTTCCTTGTTTTCAAATAGTTTAACTTCAGGGTTATCGTCAGGAAAAAAGTGTTTTTTTTCTGGAAGAAAATAATAGAAAGGTTATAAAAGAATTGTAATGCTATAAGAGAAGTGACGGAAAATGCATCGTAATTAAATATATCCGGTTGTGGTATGGAATTATTTTAGATATCCAAATGTCTTCAACTGACTTTTATTTATTTGTAATAAGGACACATTGCAAATGACTATTTTGATTAGTGGTTTATGTGTTAATGCCGAGAGGTGTGTGTTTCAAATTAGCAGTGATGCTTGGTTTATTAATCTTTTTTTAATAAAGTCGAAACAGTCTGTACGGTATTCTACACACCGAGCCATCCTTTACTGGGATACACTTGTCAAGTTCATTTTCTATAAGAAGAAAGTATCGAATTTTATGCGATACATGCGTTGTAAGTGCCTTCAAGTAAAACTTTAATATATACTTTATCAGCACGTTTCTAAATAAACAACATCCAAAAATCTTATTCACTTCGCCGAAGGGCATACGATCTGTTTGTTATTATTCTCCAAATAACACACCCTTACCTATTATGGTAGAGGCGTGTAAGTATCACTGACAAGCTTAATTTCGCTAGGATGGTCAGCTGTGTACTGTGGCCGAGCGATAAAGGGGTTTCATAGTGTTTCACTGTGTCTGCTGAAGTCCCGGTTTCGATTTCTGTCGGAGGAAATCGTTAGATAATACGCTGATGAGACTTAATAAAGTCGAAACAGTCTGTACGGTATTCTACACACCGAGCCATCCTTTGCCGGGATTACACTTGTCAATTTCATTTTCTATAAGAAAAAGTATCGAATTTTATGCGATACATCGTTGTAAGTGCCTTCAGAAAAATTTAATATATATATAATATATATTATATATATTATATATATATATATATATATAATATATATATATACACGGTGTGGTGTGCCAACACGGCATAACCATCGGTAGGTGTTCACAGGTGCACGTACTTCTGAGTTCGTTCTCTTCTACCGAAGTGTCCAGCTTATCTTGTTCGTTTTACTCGGATGGTTTGTGTGATACGGTTACGTAAACAAATTTCGCTTATCTCTCTCTCTCTCTCTATAATATATATATATATATATTATATTTAAATATATTGTTTTAGATGCATACGAACTTTATGAACTATATATGTATGCATGCATATATATGTGTGTGTGTGTGTGTGTGTGGTGTGTGTGTGTGTTGGGGTAAATGCAAGTTCAAATAAATACATGCAAGGAGTTTGTGTGAGTCATCTCTCTAATTAAAAAATATGTAATCTCAAACGAATTATTTTTTAACAGGAAATTAAGTTCATTAAGTAGAACAATAATTCTGGATGTAATTAAATACTGGAGTGATTTTCGAAAGTTGTAACATCAAAGCCAGTCAGTTTAGCGGAAAGATAATCAAACGTTCATATCAGGGCACCATTTTGAATTTCGGTTAGAATCTCATTCGATCAATAATTCCTTCCACCATGTCCAGTAGAATCAATTCACTCAAATTCTTGGCTCATTTTCTTTACTCTTGTCTCTTCTTTTTTCTATCAGTCTCTCTACTTTCTTTCTACTCTCTTCTGAATATCTTCTGTTTTTCCCCTCCTCTCTCTCTCTCTCTCTCTCTCCTCGTCAACTATCTCTTTTACTCAGATAATCTTTATGTGCTTTCTTTCCTCCTCTATTTTTTACCCTCTCTTTACCCGCCTCTCTCTCTACTTTCCTTTTCCCTCTTTTCTTGGCAGTCTCTGTGAGCTTTCCTTCTTACCTCTATTTTCTCAGTCTATCTTAGCTCCTTTTCTTTCTTTTCATTTCTTTTTTTTCTTATCTCACCCTTTCTGTTTTCTATTAATCTTTTTTTTTTATTCTTTCATTTCTTTCTTTCTTTATCCCCTCTCTCGTTTTCTTTACTCTTGTCTCTTCTTTTTTTATATCAGTCTCTCTACTTTCTTTCTACTCTATTTTTTTCTCTCTTTCGCTCTGTCTGTCTGTCCTCTCCCCCCTCCCCTCTCTCTCTCTCTCTCTCTCTCTTTGCTTACCTTTTTTCTTCTTTTTCTCTGTCACATTTTTTTCTTTCTTGGTCAACCTATCACTTTTGCTCTGTATAATCTTTATGTGATTTTCTTTCATTCTTGTTTATCTAACCCTCTCTCTCTCTCTCTCTCTCTCTCTCTCTCTTCTCTCTCTCTCTCTCTCTCTCTCTCTCTCTCTCTCTCTCTCTCTTCTCTCTCTTTCTTTCCTTGCCTTATTTGTCTCTAACACTTAGCTTTTTCTTTCTTCCCTTTTTTCTATTAATCTCTGTTTGTTTCTTTCTTTTCTTTCTTTCTTTCTTTATTCCCTATCTCTTTTTCTCTATTTTTCACTCATTGCTCTTTTATTTTTCATTTCCTTCTTTTTTCCTCCTCTCTTTCTTTACTTTTTAGCGGATCCCACAGACAATTATTTAAGAAGAACAGCTTTTTTGAAAACAATGCAAAATCTGCGCAATACCAAAACAGTTCTTTTTCAAAACCCATGAAAACCTGGACTTTTGTGTTACTCTGCCGTAACTCAGAATTACTTCAAACAGATTGTGTATGACAATTTTTGGTGTCTATATGTTAATATACGTGTTCCTTAATCTTCCGACCATAATCATCTTGCAACGCCCTCTGGTTAAAAGTTGAGACCATCCAAATCGGTCATGATGAAATGCAAAAATGTAAATCATAATTATTTGGTGTTGCTTATCCGTCTAATTCTGATTTCTTATGAGTTTCATCACATCAGCTGAATAATGGACCGTTTCGTTTTTATTATACAGAAAGAAAGGGAAGAAAAAGGACATGCTACACAGAAGAAATATAGAAAGAAAGAAAGAAAGAAGGAAAAAGAGTAGAGGAAAGACTGAGGTGTTGATCGCGGAAACAATAACGCTAATCAGTTTCAATCGAACATAATGAAAAGATAATAAGAACGAAAGAAAAAAGGAATGAGAGAGAGAGAGAGAGGAGAGAGAGAGAGAGAGGGAGAGGGTGGGAGAGAGGAGGAGGAGAGGGTGGGGAGAGAAGATTATTATACTTTTACATATTGAAGTATTTAGCTATAGTTCTTAAGTAAACATATCAAACGTCGTAATATTAAGTTATCATACTTTGGATATCCATATGTTCTGCTAGTTAGAAAATATGGCTTCAACTATTTGAAATCAAGCAAAGTATTTAAACACTGTTGAAGCAGTCATTTAGACCCTTGTCATTGCCTTATCACATCTGCCCACCTGATGAGTGTTAAATCACGAGTTACGGGAGAATAGTTTGAGGCTCAAGTTATATATAACTTTTAAGACTAACACTAACGTTTTGGTATGGAGCAGTTTTGGCATTCTTTTCAAACGTTGTTATTCTTAACTTAATGGGAGCAGCTTGTTTACAATACGTTTTTGTACACACACACATATATATATTTGAGTGTGCGTATGTGTGTTGTGGAGCGCGCGTATGGTTCTTTGTTGGTTCTAGTATATATTCCAACACCCCCCACACACATTAGGCAGTAATTAACCCACAGGCCTTCATCCCCTCCCACCCAGCCGCTTCCAACCCAGCCAGTAAATCAGCAGAGGGCAGGGACAAAGCTGAACATAAAAGACAGGTCGAGACATGAGCACCTCTGACCTCTAAATCACCAGAGACTAAACCAGCCAGTCTAACATAAACCTTTGTAAAAGAAAGACTGTGTATTTCGGAATATCAGGAATATAAATCGATTTCCCTTGCATTTGTAGCATCTTCACATGACGATTGCTATCGCATAAAACCAAAATGGTCGTGAATGTTCTTTTGTCACCAAATAAATAGATATGTAAAACCTTTTATATATATATATATATATATATATATATATATATATATATATAGGTTTGGAGGTTGATTTTGAAGGCTATCACAATGCAGGTGTAAAGAAAAAATAAGGTAACAATGGTATTGTTTGTTAACCTGTGATTTATTCTTAATATTAACATTTCGAGATAAAATCTCTTCTTCAGAAGAACACTGGAACTGAAGTAGTTATCGTCTTGTTATGGCATTTTTAGTTAATGAATTTTTTTTTTTTTTGCAAATGTTACAGATGGTATTTATTTATAACTGTATTCTCGTGTTGCATGTTTACGTGAATCCGCTTTTTTGTGTGTACGTGTGCGTATGTTGTCATGCGCGTGTGCATGAAAATGCGTGTAGACTGTGACGTTATGACTGTATCCACGCGCGTGTGTGCGTATGAAAGAGAGTATTTGTGTTTGGTGGTCATGGTGATGTATAATATTTCATGTTGGATGTAATATAACTTATTTATTCATTTATTATTATTATTATTTGTTTATTTACTTATTTATATTTAATTCAATTTAATTCATTTTTTAAATTCTTTCATATTTACCTTGCCCATATGTGTGTATGTGTTTATATATATATATATATATATATATATATATATATATATATATAGTAATGAGGATCATTCCATGTGTAGGTAAACCATAGTGAGAGCTCTATATGCCTAGTGCCAGTAAGTGGACGGACAGAGAAATATAATGAATACATGAAGGAAAACAAATTAAATTGGATTCATCTTAATAATTTATTTCAACTGCATCAATCTCGCAGTATCAGACATGAGCACTGATGCTGCTACATTGATGTAGTTGAAATAAATTATTACGATGAAGAAAATCTAAAGTTTTTTCCATCATTTATTCACTATATATATATATATATATATATATATATATATATATTAAAGCAAGATACTTTATTAGTCATAAATCCAGTCGTTTTGTTAAGCATGTCATATCTGACAGGATACCACAGACAAAAAAGATATTTAATGAATAACATTCAAATTATCTGATTTCTATTTTGTAAGAAACAATGCCAAAGAAATCTTGAAAATCCGAGCAAAATTTTAATTGATTGTATTTGTTCTTTGTTTCATGAAAGCAAAACAAATAGTTTTCTGACAGTGATTCTCGATAAATCTATTTAGATTTTGTTATTTCACCATTTTCGATTCTGACGCGTTATTTATTATATATGTCTGTCTGAATCTGTGTCTGTCTGTCTGAATCTGTGTGTGTGTGTGTGTGTGTGTGTGTGTAGGAGAGAGAGGTATAACACCGGACTACTTTTACACCAGAATCGAGACCGAAGAGGGAACTAGAGTGGGAATACAAGAACAGCT
This sequence comes from Doryteuthis pealeii, assembly GCA_023376005.1. Lineage (NCBI taxonomy): Eukaryota > Metazoa > Mollusca > Cephalopoda > Myopsida > Loliginidae > Doryteuthis > Doryteuthis pealeii. Next base: position 131,557,739 of record CM042137.1, on the reverse strand, counting down.
CAAATCATACATAAATGAATTGAAAGTGTTTGTATGTTCTTTCAAAGATGCGTTGCCTTAACGATAAGTAGCCAATACCCTGCTTTGAAACCAATTGTAACAATCACCCCTTAAATGTATTTTAATCTATAACAAATAAATACAACTCTAACACCAGTAATAAAACACTTTATTTTTGATTCTCGAATACTAAATAAGTATATACGAGTAAATAACACACACACACACATATATATATAAGTGGGTTATACCAAGTATTACTTTGATAGGATTCAACAAAAATTGAGAACTCACACGTACATCTAAAGATTTGCATATATATTTTTACATATACGGAATATTATAAATAAATAAAGGGATATATACCTTGTTTAGAATATACATTTATTTCGACGTCTTGTCTCTCCAGTTCTATTTTTGTTTTTAATACGTAATACACAGAAAATGGCAAAATCACACCAGTAAGACCGAGTGTTAAGTATTAAAAACAAAAAACAACAAAAATCGGACTGAAGAGACAATATGTCGAAATAAATTTATACTTTAAACAAGGAATATATATATATTACTTTAAATATACACTCCTAACTACATTTGGGGCGCTGGTAAGTGTTGTCAGTGATGTAATTTGCTTGAGTGACTAGGAGTTTCGGGTCTTTTAACATCCTGCAACCCTTGCCAGGCTGACCCAATCAGAAATTATCAATCTCTGATCCACCCTTCACCTTTGAAACGCTAAAAGACATTTGGGTTTTACTGATTTTGGACGAGTGTAAACCCCTCTACCGTAAACTTGATTGTATATATATGTATATGAAATAAATATTTAGAAAAAACAAACACATGATGTAAAATTCGCTGACAGAATTCTGTTTCGACCCTTTATACGCATTTTCTAAATTCTGTTTCGACCCTTTATACGCATTTTCTAAATAAAATAAAAAAAAATTTTAAAAAATTTAAATTTATTAAAAAAAATTCCGGCTATAATATTGAACGTTTCATCTGCACCACTTTCGTTTCATAACGGTCCACTTTCACCGTTCTCTCTATCATACACAACTCGCTCTTGATGAAGACCACTTCAATAAAGGGTCGAAACAGAATTCTGTCAGCGAATTTTACATCATGTGTTTGTTTTTTCTAAATATTTATTTCACACTGTCGGATTCACTTCCATTCATTTTTCATATATGTATATATATTGCATGGATATGTCTAACACGGTTTCGATTCTTGATGTGGTCGTTAAATATCGAATTTTTTTCCAATTATTATCATAGTTCTAACTTTATGAAGTATTGAGCACCTTTGGATAAATTACTAATTCCACTAAAAGTTAAAAGCGGCAATAGGTCACTAGACACATATATAAATATGTGTGTGTGTGTGTGTGTGTGTTTGTGTGTGAGTAGAGACGTAAGTGTTGGTTGAAACATCTTCCTTAAATATATACGTATTTGTTAATCTCAACCAAATTTGGCCTTTGGTAATCATCAGAGGATGTTTATTTCATGACTGTTTTCAGTCAGTTCAAGACTGAAAGGCTTTTGAATGCCAGAGGATTGGCCTGACTTGTGAATGAAACTTGAACTTTAAAGCTAAACGATTTAAATATTCGATTTTGCATGTCTTTACAAAATAGTTTCCGATGTGTTTTTTCTTTTCCTTCTCGATGTGGTTAAGCATGAAGATCAGTCTTGAAGTATTTTTCGGAATTCACCGGAGGAACTGGCCCAGTTTTAGGAAAAATAAGCTAGAATCAGTTGGTTAATTGTTTTTTATTTATTAAAATTAGCTAAGCCTGGCACAAGGTAAAAATGTAAATAGGATTGAGCAAAAATGTTCTAACTATTGCTCTACGTTGATCTATCCAGTACTGTTATTGTTTATGCCAGTATCCTCGTTCTTTATATATATATATATATATATATATATATATACTAGAAAAATGTGCCTCGTGGGGTCACCCATTGAGCTCTCGGTAGATAATTGGGATTGGGGAAAGTGAGTTTGCAAAGTGAATTAAATTCTTAAAAAATAAATACAGCTCGGGGATTAAAAAACACATTAAAATCATTTTGTAAAATTTCTAAGAAAGGGAACGTTTGAAATAAGTTAAGCTGTGGGTTAGTTGCTTCTGAAACGTAACATTCAAATATATTTCACACTCTCTAAATCACTCTCTATACGCTCGCAGAGAAACAAACCTATATAATGAGGAGGAAATCAGTATATATATCAAGAGGAAAGTGAGAGGCAGAACAGAAAGTAAGAGACTGTCAGTTTTTGACTTAATTGAAAATTCCGACTAATTAGAACCAATTAAAATGAATTTATTTCTAACATAACACAATCCTAAAAGTAAGGAATATTTTAATATTAATTTTGTGTCATTAAACTAAATAGGAAAAAGCCTTCAGCAAGCAATCATTAACTCAATCACCTTTAGTATAATAATAATAATAATAATAATAATAATATATAAAGTAAAGTTTGAAAAGTGGCGTTTTTAAGGTTTTCGGTATCAACCGGACAAAGAGGGAATCTACCAGCTTTTTGCCAGCGCTAGACCAGGGATATCTTTTGGTTAGGGGGAGCGCCACACGTGCAGTCAGCCCCTCCCTTTAACGTGCAGATCAGCTAACCCAATCTGTGCTAATCATGTGCTGAGTTGGCGGTGACTGGTATAGAAATATATATATATATATATATATATATATATATATATATATATATATATGTGTGTGTGTGTGTGTGTGTGTGTATGTTAAATACGTCTCGCGTTATACTTATGATTCAAAATTAAGATAAATTTTGAACACTACACAAATAAAGAATCAAGTAAGGCAATGCTATAAACAATTTTTTTACAAATTAATTTCGATTTTACATCACACAGTTTGAAAAGAAACGGCTACAATTACGTGACGGAAAGCACTGTCTTTTTTTTTCATTTACAAATAATATTCAGAAGTCTCTACGCACTAACTTGAAAACCACTATATAAATGAAAGTCCAGACGACGGTTTACTAAACAAACCGATATGTTATAACGTTGGCGCCTATAACAAAATATCATCCGCCTAAAAACTTTGTTGTTTTTCAAATATATATATATATATATATATATATATATATATATATATATATATATATATATGTGTGTGTGTGTGTGTGTGTGTGTGTGTGTGTGTGTGTGTGTGTGTACAATACTACCATGTTTCCTCGAAAATAAAACAAGGATTATATTAATTTTCACCCCGAAATGTCGAGTTTTTGCGTCGCATGATGGGATTCTGAAGAATGCTTATTTTTTTATTGTCTGTCTACCGCTTTCAACTAGGGTTTATTTTAAGGTGAGGGCTTATATCAAAATCATCCTGAAAGATCACGCTAGATCCTATTTTTCAGGTAGGTCTTATTTCCGGGGAAACACGGTATTTATGTAGTAATTGCTCTGTTCTATATATCAAACAAATGTTGGGTTTACCTTACAAATGAAAAATATTTTTAAAACACGGCAAAAACAAAGCATCTGTTATGATATGAAAGGAAGACTAAATGGAAGTAAATGAATTATGCTAATCAAATAGCAACTTACAGATGTTCTGCTTTACCATTTTGACTGGAACAAGGAATCACCATCCCCATAAAAAGACGCTTGGGAAGAAGAAGAATTACTTACCTACAAAAGAAGTAAAAGAATTTTAATGAAAGAGAATCATTGAAAGTAAAATAATAATAATAATAATAATAATAATAATAATAATCTGAAAAAGAATACAAAAATATGACTAGGGAAGGGTGATCCACTGGGAATTGTACACCTGTCTTCGATTTAATCATAAGGATCAACAGTATAACAATTAATTTAAATAATAATATCTGACCCTGTTGTTAAAGAAATCTGACTGATAGATAAAAGAATCAGATTGTTGAAATTAACAATTAATACGTGTAACATATTTCGCCTACGCGGCTTCTTTCAGGTAATATAAAATTGTTTTTTGTTTTTTAATGTCTCCGCATCGTCTGTCTCCATATTGTCTGTAGTTGCCATTCTCTCGCTTCTGATCTATTTTGGCCTTCAATATGATTAGTTCTTATAGCGTTATTCTGGCTCTCCATCAAGCAACCATTTGATTTTGATCATACAACAAAATGGTATATGCATAAACCAGAATCTGTTCTTGAGAACGAAACGTATAAAATTCTCTGGGACTTTGAGATAAAAACGGATCACCTTATCCCAGCAAGAAGACCAGACCTAGTGTTGATAAACAAAAAAGAAAGAACTTGTGAACTGGTGGATTTTGCAGTGCCAGCAGATCCCAGGGTGAAGCTAAAGGAAAATGAAAAAATGGACAAATATCTGGACCTTGCCAGAGAACTGAAAAGGTTATGGAATATGAAAGTGAAAGTGATACCAATTGTAGTTGGTGCACTTGGAACAGTCCCAAAAGTATTAGAAAAGGGTTTGGAAAGTTTGGAAATCAGAGGAAGGATTGAAACCATTCAGAACACTGCACTGCTGCAATCTGTCAGAATACTCAGAAGAGTCCTGGAGTCCTCATGAGACTTGCTGTCACTCCAGTGGAAGACCATCAGCTAATGCTGATGTGAAAACTCAAAAGGAGCAAATAATAATAATAATAATAATAATAATATGAGGGTCAAAGTTATGCCAATTGTAGTTGGTGCAAAAAGCTTGGAAAAAAACTGGAGGGGCTGGGAATTAGAGGGAGAATTGAGACTATCCAGACCACGGCATTGCTGTAATCGGCCAGAATACTCAGAAGAGACCTGAGACCTGGAGAAACTTGTTGTCACTCGGAATCCAGTGACATACCATCAGCTAACGCTGGTGTGAAAAACTCATGATAATAATTGACCATCCCGACAACGGCATTGCTAAGATTGGCTATAATACTCAGAAGAATCCTGGTGACCTGAGAAGACTTGTTGTCACTCAGAATCTAGTGAAAGGCCATCAGCTTACGCTTGTGTGAAAAATTCTCAAGGAGTCTCGGTGAAAGGAAAGCTCAGAATTAAATACAAAAATATTGATAATAAAATTGCACGAGATCATCTGGATAGGCCTATGATAGTGGGCACCTAAAATAGAAACGGAATCTCTATTAATAGTAGTACAAAATATTACCATAAGAACTAAAAACAAAGCAAAATTACTTATTTTCAGAAGACTACCAAGTGTGGGTTATATTTTGGCAGCAATGAAACACTAAATCACATTATAAGTGAATAGAGCATATTGACACAAACAAAATACAATAGTATGCATGACTGTGTGGGAAAGATGAGCCACTGGGAATTGTGCAAAATATTAAAATTTGGCTATCCTGACAAATGGTATATGCAAAAATCAGAATCTGTCCTAGAATATAAGACGCATACAATTCTCTGTGACTTAGAGATACAAACGGTCCACCAGATCAGGACACTAGACCTAGAGTTGATTTAAAAGAAAAAAAGAAAAAAGAAAATCATAGAATGCAAATAAAAGAAAACGATCTTGCCAGTGAACTAAAAAAAAAAAAAAAAAGCTATGGAACGTAAAGGTGACGGTAATACCAATTATAGTTGCAGCACTTGGAACGGTCTTTAAATTCCTGGAAAAGAGACTGTACGAAGAATCGAGATCATTTAGTCCACATAACTTTTAAAATCTGCTTGAATATTTAAAAGAATCCAGGAGACCTACAAATTTAGAGTTGGTTTGAAAAATTCATAAGAAGTGAAATAACAACAAAAACAAAAAAGGTTTGAGTAGACGAAGAGAAAGAAAGAAAAATCGAAAAAGAATTAAGAATGAGTAAATATTGTAAAATATATAAGAAACGAGAGAAGAAACGAGAGAAGAAAGAAAATAATCTTGAGAACCAAGTTTAGCGAATAGTAGCTATCATAATATCACAGTGAAGTTGATAAGAGCATTAACACACACACACACACACACACATATACATACATAAACGTGTGTGCGTATATACACATATATATATATATATATATATACGCTTACACTTTTATACACACGCAAATATATATATATATATGCATGTAAAGTAAAGTGGTCGGGGCGGCCTAAATTCAGTATCAGCCAGTCAGCGAGGGAGTCTATCCCCTTTTCACTAGCGCTAGACCAAGGAGATTGTTTTGGCGTCTGAGGTGGAGCACCACACCTACCATCAGCTCCTTACTCTACCGCACAGATCCCGGTGCTACTCATACGCTGAGTTAGCGAGGACCGGTATCGAACTAGGAACCTTGTGGTTTCTAGCCGAACGCTCTACCAACTGAGCTAACCCGACCCCTTAATATATACATGTACTCATACATAATTATCTGGGTGTGTGCATACACAGAGACACACATATACACACACACATATATATATATGTATGCGTATGTGTGTATAAGTGTGTGTGCGCATATATATATATATATATATTTATATATATATACACTCACATTTACATACACATCCATATGTCTGTCTGTGTGCGTGTGTGTTTGTACGCATGCATGTGTATGTAAGTGATTTAAAAAAATATTAAAGTGTAAAAATGGAAACGCAGTTATCGAAAATAGCAGTTTATTTATGTAACATGTTTTCCTTCCACAAATATTACGAAATCTTTTTAAAATGACACTAAATTTGGTCGTGTAATTCTTGTAGAAACAGACGCTGTTGTTGTTGAGGCGTTATTCCAAACGTTAGATTTGGAAATTACTTCGTGTTTTTGGTTTTTTTTCTATGCGAGTTTATCACACCAGTTTTGACTGGTTTTTCACTAGACTCTGAGTAACTGCAAGTCTCCTCGCATCGCCAGGATTATTATCATAACTTCTTGCGAGTTTCTCACACAGGAGACTGAGAGTCTAGACAGGCGGTCGGTGAGGCTCACTCTGATTACTTGTATGGTCATCTCAAGCCCAAGAACCTATAATATTGTGCCAACATTATGGCAAGCCCCAACCCTTTTTATCATATATGTGCTAGAATGTGGTGGCTGGGTGTCTTACTGCACTGGTTATGACTTTAAACTGTATCTGATGGTGAAGTTCCAATTCCGGAGTTCTGGGGGAATGTGGAGTACACCTTCATCGCCATTACTGCCAGGTTAATCCTGATCCAGAGTAGTAATACCTGTTAGGGTCCCATGGGTTAAATTGAAAAGAATTTGAGTAAAATATGTTAATACCCATCAAGAATGAATAAAATAAAACCCGTAAAATCCAACAAACAGACTTTTCCCGCAATGCATGTCTATTCATGAATTCTATTTGTTCAAGTTTATTGCATATGCTTATTATGGGATTAAACGTTTATTATTATCATTATAATTATTATCATTATTTCATTACTTGCGAGTTATTGACATAGTTGATTGTCTCATCTCTGTCTCCACACACCCTACATATACTGTATTATTATTTACTATTATAAATATTCTCCTGTACTTACATAGAATACACACATACACATATAGATATGTGTGAGTATATTCTATGTAAGTATATATATATATATATATATATATATATATATATATATAATTATCAAATATATCTATATGTATAGTAAGATTATATATATATATATATATATGTATTATATATTTGATGATGATTAAGGAAATTTAGCTTACATTTATTTTCTATTTTCTCCGGTAAAGTTTAATTACTTTCCGAATATATATATATATATATATATATATATATGCATCCTTAATGATTTCTGCTAGGAGACATTATTTCTATCTCAGCATCTTCAGTGTAGTGCCTGTGGTTGATGTTATGTTTTAGCATTCCTAATGCGCAGACATCTTCATCATGTATGCTGTTCTTGTATGACACTAGAACGATTGCTTGCAAATCTTAAAGGTCATATCTGACCTGACCTTTTTTTGTCTGTATGTTGTTTGTACATCAGATTGTGGCTTAAGCGTAAAGCGTGTCACCTCTGGCTTAAATCTGATTTGAGGTCTGCACCACAATATGATCGTGAGTCTCAGACAGAGCACATCAATCCCTAGCACCTATATAATTGTCCCAAACCTATTGCTCTTATAAACAAGCCCTAACCATTTTTAATCATATATGTTCTAGAAGGCGGTGTTCTGTGTATGACGTTAAAGTCTATCTGATTCCAACTCTGGAGCCCTGGGGAATGTGAAGTACCTCCTGATCATCATTATTCACAGGTCCACTCTGACCCGGGTTGGTAGTATCTGTTAGGGTCCCATGCATGGGTTAAATAGAAAAATGAGTTTTAAAAGTTAGTTTAAACTTACCCATCAAGAATCAATAAAACAAAACGTCTTCGTCATAAAATAACCCAGCAAAGGTTATGTGCCGTAAAATCCAGCCTCGAAGCAGTGTTTATTCATTAGTTTACATTGAACAAAGTCAATCTGGTGAAAAATGGAAATCTGTTTTGGTTTTGGCGTCATTAATGAGTCCCGTCAGTGTTTGCAACATAAAACCACTGAATTCTGGTGGACGCTCTAAGAGCTTCTCAATTATTATTACACAAGTAGGACAGGCAGATATACAACAGTATGATAATTTCATTATCGTAACGTTTGATATATTTACTTAAGAGCTATTGTTGAATATGTAAAAAATATAATAATCTTCATTTAACTCTCTCGCTCACTCTTTCTTAAAAGGGAGGTTGTAAAATATTTGTTGTATTGTCCTCGCCCGAAAGATGGAACTTCCGGCTGAGGGACAAAGAGAAAGATAAAAATATATATTTAAAAAGAAAGAGAAAGCGGAAGAGATGGTCAAGGAAGTAGGGTGAAGATAAAGAAATATATAACAAAGGTCCGTTAACAGATCAAAAGATAAAGATGCGTAGGCGTGTCGTAAATACAAAAAGCCAGAGGGTCAAGCCGACAGCAGTCAGACGCCAGCCGGCAGCGGAAAGGACACGTCATGTCTCCCGTCAGCAACCACCCCTCGTGCACTCATTATAAGCTCTGTGAGAAGTGTTCTCTTTTACATACGTATCTGTTGTTATTGAAGTCCAGTAGTCGGTCGTAGCTGACTACTAACATACATCGCTTTGGGTACAGTGAAAACCCCAGTACTAACGCACACGATTGAGAGTAGCGAAGAAGGCGCTATATAACATATAGAATTTGATGCCAGTATACAACATATTCATATTGATTTGCCGATAAAAATCTGGGGTCGGGGAGCGTTTGAAATCTCTACATTATTTGGTGACAAAAAAGTGACAAAAACCTGACTCGGAAATATATCAGTTGGGCCGGAAATGCGCCTAATGCTAGTTCGCTAAAACATAGCGTAAATTAAGGCAGGAGGCTGGGACAACATAAGATCAAAATTAGGAAAATATATTCTGTAATTCACTATTTCAATATTACAAATAAAACAAATATGTAAGTTTTCTTTCAATTCATTTTAATTTTACTTTGGGCATTTAAGCAACGCAAGACCATTTCAAATGTGTCATTTTAAAAATTTAGTAAAATAAAATATGACAAATAAGAAGTCTGCGATTAAGCGACACCAGATAATCTGGATTTACATTTTTGCTTAGACAGTCTCATTTTTAACCGGAGGATGTTGCAGGATGATAATGGGCGGAAGATTTAGGAACACGCGTATTAATATATATAGATATGTCCATTCCGTATATAAATGTCAACTCCTTTAATTTTGACCGAATCATTTTCAAAAGTTAACATTTAAGAGTCACAGAAATATATTTTAAATATGAAATATAATAATAATAATAATAATAATAATAATAATGGAAAAATATAGAAATTTTAAGTATACAAAGAAAACGGCCTTCTTCAGAGCAAGATCAAGCATTTTGCCCTGAAGAAGGCTGATTTCTTTGTATACTTAAAAATTGTATATTTTTCTATTATCATTATTTTATTTCATATTTAAAATAGTAATGAATAGAAAACAATATGTATATAGACAAACTCTCGGCCGAAACACATGTTGGAATTTCGTTAAACCATTTTTATCCATTCAACATTTTATTTATTTATTTATCCTTTGAACACACACACACACACATTATATATATATATATATATATATATATATATATATAAAGTCGTCGGGGCTGCCTAAAGTCGGTATCAGCCAGTCAGCGAGGGAGTCTATCCCTTTTTTAATAGCGCTAGACCAAGGAGATTGTTTTAGCATCTGAGGTGGAGCGCTACACCTACCATCAGCTCCTTACTTTACCGCACATATCCCTGTGCTACTCATACGCTGAGTTGGCGAGGACCGGTATCGAACTAGGAACCTTGTGGTTTCTAGCCGAACGCTCTACTATATAAAGCTAGATAAATAGATAGCAGTGTAGACAGCAAACGACTGAAATTCCAAACCGTCTATCTGTATCTATGCGTATAATTTCATTGCTTCATTTTACTACACTGCGTCCTGTTTTCGTCTCAGTTTTCTCAAATTCATCTTCAACAGCGTCGCTTTAATTCATATTTTATACATTGGTTGAAAGCAGCAAATATTGTGCGTGTGTGTATGGCATCTTGTTTACCCTACTGTCTGTTGGCGACATCCGAGGGTGGTGACACATGCGTGTGACACCGACTGGTTTTCAACGTCTGAGCAAACATATCCGCTTGTGTACATTGATTTTCATTCATAAATACCAGATTGTAATATCGCAGCAGGACTGTATCTCAAAACTTGATCTTTTGTTTCTCTCCCTTGTTTACAAACATAAACACGCACACACACATATAAGTACATATATATATATATATATATATATATATCCGTCACAGGAAGCAGGTGGCATATATATATATTATATATATATATATATATATATATATATATATAGTTATTTGTCAAGTATGTCCGATTTTATTACACACGTAAATGTAAAACAAACACCATTATTTTGTAAACAACACATACACATATACTCAAGATCTGAGTATCTTTTAAAACTGAGATTATACAATCAGGTAGATAGATCGATTAATAGATATGAATAGAGGATGATATAGATAGATAGATAGATAAACAATCTAACTTGAATATATAGATATGAACAGAGACTGAAATATATACTTTGATTTTCCTATCTATCTATTGACTGTCGGTCGCGAATTAAGCTTGGATTATAAAACGGATGTGAGCTCTCTAGTGGCTGTAACGTCTATCCCGGTCGGAGTTAACCTGCTAAGTCTAACCACACTGAAGAAATGTAATACATCGAAATATGGTGTCTGTGGATAACAATATATATATATATATATATATATATATATATATATATATATAGAGAGAGAGAGAGAGAGAGAGATAGAGAGAGAGAGATAGAGAGAGAAAGAGAGAGAGAGAGAGATAAAGAGAGAGAGAGAGAGATATATAGAGAGAGAAAGAGAGAGAGAGACGGGGGATAGATAGATAGTAAAATGAAAGTATATTTATTTCGAATGGCAAATTTACCAAAATCTATAGCAAACTAGTTATGCGAAGTAGGTGTGAAGACATTAGATCCCATCGATTTTAGCTATGAGATATACAAAATAAACGAAAACTAAAAAAAAAAAAGGTTGATTTGAATCAGTCGTTATGTACTAGAAGTGGCTATCCAGCATCGACTGGGAAAAAAAACCTTGTATATTGATTTATGTATACTTTTGAGATTTACAAATGCTGGACACTTAAGTAGAATTTTAATGCTATTTCTATGTATATTTTAATTTTGAAATATCTTAGAATATAAATCAAATCTTCATCATATCTGCTCAAATAGCAAGAAATGGAGATATTTAATATGCATATACTTTGTCGTTAATTGTTTTATTTTCATAATTTCTTCCAGATATACATACATATATACATACGTACCAATTGCTCTTTATATATATATTTACCAACTCCTCCACACGAGCAGGATACGACACAAGGTCAATTTCTTGAGCGGAGTTTAACAGGTTTGAATTCAGAGTTTTCCTTCTCCTAGACTGGTTACCTAGCCATGGTTAAAGAACCCAGTCTGCCCTGCTATTTACCCATAGCTGGAGGGAGAGTAGGATTCATACCTTTCCCAAGGGTATTAGCGCTAAGTGAATTGCTCTTTATATATGTACTAGAAGCATCTACCCGGCGAAGCGTGGGTAGAGGGAAAAAACAAAAACAAAAAAATAATTAACAGAATGTCTTTTGTACATAGGGATTTTTATGGGACATCCTGCGAGGATCAAACTTGCTATTAAAAAAAAACGTGGTGTAATGGTTAGCATGTTACTCTTGCAGATCCATTGCTACTGAATTATTCAGTAGTAAGGGATCTGCAAGACTAACTTGCTAACCATTACGCCTCGCTTATTTTATTTTTTTAATACCAAGTTTGATCCTCGCAGGATGTCCCATAAAAATCCATATGTACAAAAGACATTCTGTTAATCCGGCCTGGTCGGGTGACAGGATGGTTTTTTTGTTGTTTTTGTCTGGGTAAAGGAAGTGACATCACATATAAAGATATAGTAATAAATTTTAATTCAAGAATTAACAATATTTAAAAAAAAAAAGATATAAATGAGCCGATTTTGTAAACTGATATTTAAAAAGATTAAAAAAAACATACAAAAAAATAAATAAATACAGTATTTAAACGGAATTGACGAATGGAGATCGAATTCAGTTTAAGGCAACTTGCAAAACTTTCCTATTCATGCCCTTCAATGAAATAATGATTTCAATCCTCTCTTCTCCCGGTCCAATCTCTAGACATTTTAACTTCAAACTTGTCTCTGTGACATCATAGTTATATGACAGAAAAAAGGTGTGCCTCTTTGATCACAAAGGTAATCCACTCTCTAATAAATAACTTCTAAGCTTAGTTTAGTCTACTAGAGGAGTGTCCAATCTTGTGTCACTTTTCCATTCTCGAGTCCAGATGCACTATCCAATATCTTATTATAATGGAGATTGTGGGTTTGTCTGTAACCGAAACTATATTACTATACAAGCCATAACTCTCTGTGTTATTTACATCACATTCTCTCTGACTTTATTTTATTTAAACCTCAATTATTAATAAAATTGTTTTACATCATTAAGACTGTTGACCATATCTACATGCTAATAACATGCAATTGTATTTATATATACAACAAAATAGCGGTTTACAGTATGAATGGGAAGCCTAATTTGCATATTGATCCTAAAAATGTGATTTTAATAAATATATGCTTAGTATTATTGATTTCTAATTGTTTGGTTTTATCTTATGAATATGAGGAAAAATCTCGATGAAAATCTTAAAAGAAATCCATTAACAAGAACAAATAACTGTTATTTTATTCTTTACTTCCTATTTTAACTAAATAGTTAAATTAAGAAAATTTACCAATAAAAGACGGGAGTAATGGAAAATGATGGAAGAGTTAGTTTCAAAGTTGTTCTATTTTTCAATCATACCCCCTCTGTTCCAATTTTTTCTGCATTCTTATTCAGTTTCATTAGCCTTTCTAATTTAATGTGATATTTTATTATATTAAAACTTAAATACTTGCACCCGGAGGGTGCATATATTTGCTAGTTTATATAAAGTAGCAAGAATATGCACCCTCCGTGCGTAAGTATTTTAGTTTTAATATAATGAAATGTATTAATTTAGAAAGACTATCAAAATTAAGTAAGAACTCACCTAAAAAGATTACCCATGTTTTAATTATATTTTAATTGGTTTCTATATAAAAATCATTCATAGAATTGATTTTAATACATTAGTGAATAAAACAATGTTAGAGATCAATAACACCAAGTAATTATTTATTAAACGCGGTTTTTAAACCAGTATGCAAATTTATTACATCATATATTATGTAAACCTTTATTTCTTAGCGATATATAAGACACGTTGTAGGATTTTTAACTCGCTACTAAAATGGGCTGTTTTGAGTCAAATCTAACTCAGATTTTCATAGAGACATCGTTAATAAAAATAAATTTATTCTAATCTATGCATTAATGATTTTGACTATGAATTAGATAATCATTGATAAACTTTCGCAATTCCTGAGGGTATTTTAACGTAAGACAGACACCAAATCCCCATTGCAATAAGATGTATTTAGTCTTTTTATATAATTTCTTGGTTTAATACAAAAAGAACAAGAAGATAAGTAGTATTCCCCTTTATGGAACTTTTGAGTATAATTGGAGTAATTAGTGAAAAAGAAATGATTTAAGGAAAAAAAAAAAAATTATAAGAAATTGTATATTCTGGAGAATGGGAAAAACGAAAGAAATACTATAAAAATGAAAAATAAACAGTAAACAAGAATGTTGTCTTTTTTCTTAGGTTTAAAAAGAAATTTTAAGGCAATTCCTTTTAAAGCATTTTAATATCAAAACAAAGAATCTTTTAGATACTTAAGCAAAAATTACGTTAAGTAGAGTATCATTGTATTTATTATATCTTAGTTAAAATCCTTTGTTTACAAATGTAAGCGGTTTAGTAAACGTAGACATAATCTTGGACATGTTTCTGGAAACTCCGAGTTAGATTAGACATGAGATTAATTACAATAAAGGGGTACTTCATAATATCCAGAACTCCAGAACCGGAGCCTCACCATCAGATAATAATTAGTGTCATACCGAATACATCAACTTTGAGTGGGGTCTGTTCTTACCCGTCTTCAAAGGATTTAGTCGGTGTACAGAGCGCATTATTTGATAAAGATCTTCTTACACACACGCATAAAAAAGGAAAAAATATTCAAAATAGGAAAATTCTTATTTATCATGAGTTTTTTAAGGATTATGTTTTATTCATTATCTCTGTATTTGTATCCATAATTCTTAGAATAAAGTGAAACGTGTTGATTATCTAAAACAAACGGCCAATTAGTCACGTTAATCGTCTTTTTTAATAAAAAATATCGAAATTTAAAAAGAAAGAAAATTATAAAATTGAGTTATATTATTTTTATGATGAAAATATCACCAAATATAAAACAAATACAACTCAAAAACGGAATAATTTTAATATTTCGGACTGCTGTCCTCATCTTTATTGTGTATAAATACAATGTCCAGGCTTCTGTACCGTTGGGCTTTGTTTCAGTGTTTTCAATAACCTTCAACTAAGCCATTTTCAAACGATTATCCTGAATTCAAACGTGGTTTCCGAGCTGAAATCATTACCAGAGTAATCATCTGAAGATTATTTATTTTAAGGTAATTTTAAACAAACATACATAAACTAGTTCCGGGGTTATAGTGACCTGAACATTGTGTGTATACACAATAAAGATGAGGACAATAGCCAAACATTCATATCAAACCTCATCACATGCATACAGTCAAGTAACTAAAAACTATTCTTTAGTCATGGACTTTTGACACTAAACATAGATATCATATGTTCTCTTAAGACATACCAGGTTAGTTTTTTTTAATTGAAAAAAGGAGACCCACGTCATGTATGTTAAGTATCTGGTCGGCATCCTTAGTTCCAGATGTAGTAAATAAGTAAGCAAGCCAATAAGAATCCGGTGTTATAGTATTCTTTGTAAGTCCGATGTCCAAGATAATCCAAATAGCAATGAGCCAAGGTTAAGAATCAGACCTCTATATGTACACCAACAGCAGCAGCAGCAGTGCCAGTGATTGGACAGTGGGAATCTTTCTCAGGTCACGTGGTAGTCAACGAGTCTATATTTAGGAGTAGGCATCTATCACACGCCTTATATACTAAAATATTCCAACAATGTAATGGTTATCGTTGTTGGAAAAAGAATTGATCTCTCGAGTTAAAATCCTTGACGAAGCAGTTTGTTTCATTTCACGATAATGCTTTGGGAAAGGCACGGATCTATCGTTTCCCACCTCCCCCGTTATGGATAAATAAAGGACAGGCTGCATTCTCTAGACGTTGGATTAAAAATTCTTATCTTATTAAATTGGAGATTATGTAACTGTCTGTCTGCAACCAAAACTACGTCACCACTGACATCACGATTTCCTTAGTTATATCTACAATAATTATGAATTAGTCTTTATTCAATCTTAATTAGCATATTATTTATTAACGATGCCTCTTTTAAAGCCTAGATGAGTTAGCTTTGACGCAAAATCGCTCATATTATTAATGCATTTAAAATCCTGAAATATGTGTTATATATATCTAAGAAATAAAGATTTACATAGTATACGGTGGGAATAATTTGCATAATGATTTTAACAAAACTGGATTTAATAGATCATTTGCTGTTACTGATTTCTAATACTATCATGTTATTCTCAAACGTATTAAAATCAATCCTATATATAATTTTATATAGAAATCAATTAGAATAACATTCGAATAAGTGGAATATTTTTTATATTCGTTCTTATTTAGTTTTCTTAGTCTTTCTAATATGATATATTTTATTGTATTAGAACTTAAATGCTTGTGAACAGGAGGCGCATACTTTTGCTAGTATTCTAAATTATGTATTTAATAGATTATTTTAAAAATATGAACTGAGAATCCATAATGGCCTAGAATCACGCAATATATATATATATATATATATAACCTACAATGATCTGAGAGATGCCAGATCCAGCAAACCCAATAAGTTATGGGAAATATTCAATTATAAAGTCATGACTTATGAGAGACTCGGACTTCAACAGGGGATAAATTTAATAACTGAAATTTATAACAATTTAAAGATGGTGGAAATAAGGATTTACAAATCATACACTTCCTCCTCTGTCTCTATAACTGTATCGTTCACAGCTCGCTAATGTTTCGCCAGCTAAACTACCTAAGATCTACGTTGTGTTTGTTTTTCTGAAAATCTGTTATAAGTCAATCGCAAATTTTGATTGGTTGGCTGGTTGGATTTTACGGCATGTCAACTCTTGTTGGATCATTTTATGCCGAAAAAGTGTTGTTTTATTCATTATTGATGGGTACTTTTTTTTTTAAACTCAAATATTTTTTAATTCAGTATTTTTAAACATATTTTCTAACTCATTTTTTCTATTTAACTCATAGATTTGAACCTAACAGATACTACCACTCTGGGTCAGATTGGACCTGGGAGTAATTGCGATAAAAGGGTACTCCACATTCCTCAGAGCTTCAAAACTGGAAATTCTCCATTAAATATATTTTAATGCCATACCTAGGACAATAAGACACTCAACCACCGCCTTCTAGCATATAAGATAAAAAAGCAATAGAGTCGGGATAATCATATAGGTTCTAGGGATTGACGGGACCAGCCAATTGATTGGAGAGGGCTTCTTCGACCACCCGTCTAGCCTAAGGGACAAAGTGGTGTGTTGCATGTCAGAGTGCTCAGCAACTAGGGGTCTATCCTCAAGAATCACTGGTCGCAACATACGTACAACAAGTGGCCCCATTGGAGGAATGTCTTACCACTCTGTAGAGGTGCAGTCGGTGTACTCTTAAACCCCAGCCAACAGGACTGCAGATTTTGGTCGTAACTCATTAGAATCAATATTCAATTGCCTCTTCCAGAGTTCTTATGACAACCATATATATATATATATATATATTATATATATATAACCTTCATCAGGATGTATTAAAGGGTGAAGAAATTGATGGATGTTTTATAGATGACAGGAGATAAAAAATCTTTATGAAATTTTATAAAGATTTTTTTATCTCCTGTCATCTATAAAACATCCATCAATTTCTTCACCCCTTAATACATCCTGATGAAGGTTTAAAGAAACCGAAACGTTTAAGCGTTGATAAATAAATTTATCTTATTTTTTGGAACACTTGTTTTTTCAAATTTTTTAATATTGTCGGATTTATTTCCATATTTACTCACACACACACATTATATGTATATATATATATATATATATATATATATATATATATATATTGTTGGGCGACAGATATTCAATGCTGTAGAGTTTTGAAGTAGATAATATGTAATGATATGCGTTTTGATTGTATAATATTCCGCTAGACATATTTAGATGCTGGTATCATTTTATAAAAATTGATAGCGATGTATTATTTACTTGTACCACTATATATATATATATATATATTATTTGTACCACTATATATATATATATATATATATATATATATATATATATATATATATTAAATATTATCGACAATGCTTCTAAAAAACAAACAAACATCCAAAAATCTTATTTCCTTCGCCGAGGAGCATAAGGCCCCGGATGTGTCTGTTATTATCCACTCAGTGACTCACTTGCCTCATATGGCAGTAGTCCCCTCAGTATCAATGACAAGGTTAATTTCGCATGAGTTTCTCGGTGCTGTATCATGGCTGAAACAGTATAGTGTTTAACTATCCTGCTAGAGGTCACGGTTTCGATTCCTGTCCGAGGGGAGTCGTTAGTATATATCGCTGATGAGACTTAATAAAGTTGAAACAGTCTGTACGATATTCTACACACCGAGTCATTCTTTGCGGGATTCACTTGTCATTATTATTATCTTCTATAATTATCGAATTTATGCGATATTCGCATTGTAGTTGCCTTCAAGCAAAAATATATATATATATATATATATATATATATATATATAGATAGAGAGGGGAGGGGGAGAGATGTCGAACTAGATATTTATCCAAGAAGATGTTTCATCGTGTACATATTATAAATTATTTTCCTTTTTTATTATTTTTATGCACACATGTGTATGTGTTTGTGATAACTCGTTATTTACCGAATCCTTTTGGTTAAGGAATATAGATATATCAGTTTTCCATTACTGTGGGACTTGGCTTCTATTTTCTATTTAATTCAATAAAAGATCTATTACAATTCTGTGAAGGAAAAACGAACGTAATATTTCCAAATTATAGCTCTATCGTTGGACAGATAGAATTCGCACTCCCTCAGCAAGCTTTGATTACACTAGAGACACCACTTTACGTGTATTTATATCAAACTTATTTATATGAAAGAACTATTAAAATGTGAAGGGACATGAAACGTTTACTTATATACTCTTATTTATATAACTTAATTATTTATTCAATCAATTATTTATATTTTATTATTAAATTTATTATATATTTATATATTTATTATTATTATTATATATTATTTATTTATATAATATTATATTTTATTATTAAATTAATTATTATATAATATTATATTTTATTATTAAATTAATTATTTATAATATTTATTTTATTATTAAATTAATTATTTATATAATATTATATTTTATTATTAAATTAATTATTATATAATATTATATTTTTATTTAATTATTTATATAATATTATTTTATTATTAAATTAAATTATTTATATAATATTATATTTATTATTAAATTAATTATTTATATAATATTATATTTTATTATTAAATTAATTATTTATATAATATTATATTTTATTATTAAATTAATTATTTATATAATATTATATCTTATTATTAAATTAATTATTTATATAATATTATATCTTATTCTATTATTTATTATATAATATTATATTTATTATTCTATTATTTATTTATATAATATCATATTTTATCATTCTATTATTTATTTTATATAATATTATATTTTATCATTCTATTATTTATTTATATAATATTATATTTTATTATTTAATTAATTATTTATATAATATTATATTTTATTATTTAATTAATTAATTATATAATATTATATTTTATTATTTAATTAATTAATTATATAATATTATATCTTATTTAATTAATTATTTATATAATATTATATCTTATTATTTAAGTAATTACACTGGGGAACAACTGTGAACATAGTTCCTGTTGAGTTTGATTCTTTATTTGATTTAGACTAAAATTGGCTGATTTCAAAACTGCAGTCAGTTTTCTTCTATCACGTCAACTTTCTTTTCTCTACAGCTTACTCTTCAAATAAGCACAATTTTATCGTTTGTCTGTAATCATAGAACTGGTCAACTGATTGCGTTGATTATTTTATTGAAAAGGAAGGAGAATCTTTCAGATCTTGTGACCAGGTTGATACCTGGTCTAAGAACAAATATCATCGCATTTGTGAGGCTAGTCTATTTAGCATATTTTGAATAAAAACTTTACGATTAAGACACATCTTGGTCCAATCACAAGATGTACAAGCAGTGTGTTGAGAGTTTACGGATGTAGATCAAGAGAACACGGGATAAGTTAGAATTTGGTAAACCTATGATTTGGCAAGAGCCAAAATATAATTATACAAGACTTACTTTTGTTTAATGAAAAGCTCACCATATGACAAGGAAAAAAACTGAAATTGAGTATCCGAGTCTATCATCGGCTAAACATTCAGTGCCTCATTCAGTTGAATTCCCAGTGCCAGTTTTCGTTCAACCTCTCTCTTGAAGATCTCAATTAAGATGAAGATCTCCGTAACATCAATAATTCAAATTTTGAAACAGAAGACGACTCAGCTCATCGGGGATTCGATCAGCATCAGTTGGATAAGTAGGCACAAATTTTGGAACTATCAAAAAGGCTGTAGAATTCCTAGCATCAAGACTGAATAAAAAGAAACTTGCTTGAAAAAGGAGTGAAGGTGTCCTACCTTTGATTGAAAGTGGATTTCTGAAGTAGTTTCGGAGTGGCAGTAGGTTTATGCATTGCCATAACATACAGGTTCTACTGGAGGAATTGGGAATTTCTATTTACAACTCAACAGAATAGTGGCTGTTCATCGATTTCTCAAATCAGAACTTAACGTGTATCCTCTTCCATCATGGTAATTTATAGGATGCAGTCTCACTTAGACATTCAGTTTGTCTTCATAAAAAATATAAAGACATAAAGGGAGTCATTAAGTTGTTGCAACATCACAGTTGGATCATCTGTGTTGACCTTAAAATGATGTGCTTGCTTCTTAGTCAGAGCATAAAGTAAAATTGTTCACAGATTGAACACCCAAGAAAAAACTGTAGATATTTACTCTAACTACTTTCACACTGTTTGACTTACAGTAACAATATCTTTTTTATGAACAAGACGTATTTGTACAAACATTACAGACAAGCAATTTTTTAAATTATTTTCATGGTAAATTTTAAAACATTCTATAAAATAAGCACAGATCTGTTAGATGAAGTATTCTAATAGTTTTTGAGACCCAGCTGAAGAATAATCAAAGTTCCAATTACAGTCGAATTGGGAAGACATGGCAACAAACTGTTGTAACCCAATACAAATCCGAATAGTTGCAAAGTCTACTGCAGAATGACATGGTATTTATAAAACCCCACAATATCATTCAAATCAAGCAGCCAATCAGAACTCAAGGAATGGAATCACCCAATCACCCAAATTCATGAATGGATCATTCGTGATTTTTATATATACCAACTGTCATGGACACTGCTTCAGTGGTACTTAGCTAGTAATATATTTATTTGTTTCGCTTTAATATGACTTAATATAACTTCATATACTTTTATTTATTCATGAATATGAAACCTTTAGTAATATACTTTTTAAAAAAATTATTCATATAAAAGAACTATCAAAATGCTGTGAAGGAAAAACGAATGTAATATACCAAAAGGTTTATCGTTGGATAGATAGAAACCACACTCCTTCAGCAAGGTTTGATAACACCCGGGAGAGTACATTATCGGCAATTGCAAATGGAAAGCCAAATACCTGCAGATTCGTGTGAAGAGCTTTTATTTTGTGTTTTTTTCGTTGTGCTTTTTTTTCTTTATTTATTTATTTTATTTATTTATTTTTGAATTAGCAAGCGCGTATTGCAGCTAGATCGATTTTGGAGCCAAAATGTCTTCGGAAATCGAATTGGTCAGATCAAAAGAGACCAATGAAGCGTCAGCTGAAAGGGAACCGGGTGGGATGAGGGTGGCCGGTGTTCAATTTCAACTAAGTTAGAGATAAGACAGGAGGTAGAAAAAAATTTAAAAGGGAAATAAATAAATAGCATTTTGGGGAAAAAAAGAGACAAAATTGGATTGCGAATCCAAGATGAAACCACCCCCTTCCCTGACAAATGCGATTCTCGTCCCGTCAGTATTGCAATTTTTTTAAAATTCTTTATTTTTTCTTATTTGGTGGATGTCTATTTACTGGTTATATTTTTAGTGGCCTAGAGCATTAGACTGAAGTCAAAGGCAAATGAGGTTCAGTCCCTATTCTTACATATCAAAATATCCTAAGCAAGGAATTGAGATTTAAAACATTTTAATATATCTTATTATAATGTAGATCCGGTACCTGTCTGTGAACGAAACTACGTCACTACTTACGTTACAATACACTCACACATTGCGTGTGAGTTTATCAATGAGTATTTAATCTTTAGTCAAAATCATTAATACATATTATAAATCTTATTTATTAACGATTGCTCTATGTAAATCTAAGTTATATTTGCCTCAAAACGGCCTATGTTATTAGTGCTTTAAAAATATTGTAAAGTAAAGTAAGTAAAGTCGTCGGGGCGGCCTAATGTCGGTATCAGCTAATCAGCGAGGGAGTCTATCCCCTTTTCACTAGCACTAGACCAAGGAGATTATTTGCGTCTGAGGTGGAGCGACACACCTACCATCAGCTCCTTACTTTACCGCACCGATCCCTGTGCTACTCATACGCTGGGTCGGTGAGGACCTGTATCGAACTAGAAACCTTGTGGTTTCTAGCCGAACGCTCTACCGACTGAACTAACCCGGCCCTTAAAAAATCTTGTAATGCGTCTTATTTATCACTATCAATGAAGGTTTACATAATATATGGCGTGGTTAATTTGAACACTGGTTTTAACAAAACCGGGTTTAATAAATAATACCTTTTTCATTGATCTCTGATACTGTGGCATTACTTTCGTATTTGGCCTGGAGAGTTGTCTGCCCGTTTAGTTTGCTGGTTCCCGCTAGGGGCCGTTTATTATTTAAGCGGCTGGTTTGAAGGTCTCTTTCTCTTTTCCGGTTGCTCGACCCACGAGGCACCACTATGGGTTAGACTATGGTCTATCCCTTCTCGTTGGGGCTTTGGTCCCCCTTACATTACTGTAAGTGATTTATACAGCATGGACTATTCTTATTCCTATGTTTGTACTTTTTTTTCCCTTCTACTTTTGTATGTATGTTTATGTACACCTTGTATTATGTATCTTGTTATATCCATGTGCTGTACCATATTAAATGTTTTGTCTGTCAACCTTTGTCGGAGTTTGTATCTGCAAGTATATCACTTTAACCTTACAATACTATTGTTTTATTCTCCAATTTTTTTTATATTGAAACCAATTGAAATATAATCAAACTAAGTGTAATCTTTTTATATACGTTTTTATTTCATTTCGTTAGTCGTTTTAATTTAATATATTTCGTTACATAAAAACTTAAATACACTTGGAGGGCACATATTCTTGCTAGTCTATGTAAAATAATGGGATGTGGAAAAACCCATGATTTTAGTTAGATGTTTTGTAAAAGTAAAGTCGACGGGGCGGCCTAAAGTCGGTATCAGCAAGTCAGCGAGGGAGTCTATCCCCTTTTCAATAGCGCTAGACCGAGGAGATTGTATTTAGCATCTGAGGTGGAGCGCCAGACCTACCACCAGCTCCTTACTTTACCGCACAGATCACTGTGCTACTCATACGCTGAGTTGGCGGGGACCGGTATCGAACTAGGAACCTTATGGTTTCTAGCCGAACGCTCTACCGACTGAGCTAACCCGGCCCACTTATGATGTTATGTAATAGACGAAATTAACTAGGTGCCGGTTTAGCTCAGTTGGTAGAGTACCCACCTGGCAATTGCAAGGTTCCTGGTTCGATACGGGTCCCGCCAACACAGCGATTGAGTAGCACAGACTGAGTAATTTGATATGTACGGTAGAGAGTAGAGCTAACGGTAGGTGTGGTGCTATATCCCAGCAAAAACAATCTCCTTGGTCTAGCGTTAGCGAAAAGGTTGATAGATTACCTCGCTGCCCGGCTGATACCGACAATAGGCTACTCATCCAATCTTTTTTTTTTTTATCTATTTACTGATGTCAAAGGTCAGTAGGTTCAGTCCCTTTTGTTACGAATCAAAAGTTGAGATTTAAGAATCTATATAACGATACTATTGTTTCTAAAAACGAAAATAAGACGGTTACCATCTTGCAACACATTCTGGTTAAAAACGAGACCCTCCAAATCGTCCAAGATGAAATACAAAAATGTTAATCCTGCTTATCTGATGTTGCTTATCCGCTGAATATTTATTTTTCCTGTGTGTCGTCACCTCAGGAAAATGATGGACTATTCCATTTTTATTATAAAGAAAGGGGGGTAAGAAAAAAGACATGCTGCATAGAAAAATAGAAAGAAAGAAAGAAAGAGTAGGGTAAATATATAGAGAGGGGTGAGCGATAAGGCTAATCTATTTCAATCGAAAAATGAACATATGAAAAGAAGGAAGGAAAGAGAGAGAGAGAGACAAAAAGAGAGAGGGGAAAAGAGAGAGAGAGGGGGGAAAGAGAGAGAGAGAGAGAGAGGGGAAAAGAGAGAGAGAGATTATTATACTTTTCACATATTGAACACTTTTCAATAGCTCATAAGTAAACTAATCAAATGATGTGATAAATAAATTTTCATACTGTGGTACATCCACAGGTCCTGCTATAATAATAATAATAGATTTCTCAAAATTATTAGATAAACAAAAGAGAAAAAATAACAAAAAATTAAACTTTATGGTCTACAGTAGCAATAGCACTTAACTTTCTTCCTTTTAATTTCTATAGTTTTCAGCATTCTCAGCACCAAATATTAAAAAGTGTGAAATGCATTTTTGTGCCACGTAAAATATCCTTTATTTAATAATGTATCTTTGATTCAAATCCAAGCGTGGATATCTAAATGTCAGTAACGTTTTGCAGGTCCCCACGGCAATCACTTCGTTTATCATTCTGCAGCATTCCTAATTCCAAAGAATTCATTTCGGTTATATTCTTCAAAAGCAATATTCCACAGAAATGTAGATGCCATATCTTTAGGGATGGGGGGGGGGAGATGGGCAAACAGATTAATAGGATCGATTTGAATGTGAATTCTTGTGCCGGAGTCACGGAGACAAACATTTTAAGTGTTTATTTAGGCAAAATAAATGCAATCTATTAATTCTAATGTTCAAGACAGTCGTGTATGTCATAGTTTTCAGTTCCAGAAACTCGGTTCCAGAATTGTTATTTACAGACCAAATTTTAAAATTGAGAAGAATTTCATTCATACCGCACGCTTGAAAAAATCCGGATTAGTGAAAATGCCGAATTACAGAAGGATTAACTTTAATCAATATCAGCCCTGTTGTCGGGGTTTAGAATACGCTGACTGTCCACTGCATGTTGCCAGGGAAGATATTTCCCCCTACAAGATAGTTGGACTCGTCCAACAGAACACATTCAAAGATACGAATACACGAGGTTATACGTAGTCGTGTTACGTAGTAGAATTCGTGGACGAAACGCTACGAAACGAAGTCGATTACCTATTCATGCTGTTGAAGAACTGCGCGTTGACTTATTTATATTGCTGTACAAAAGTAAGAAACCGTTTCCAGATTTTCAGTGTTGTTAATTGATTAATTCATTCACTACACTGCAGAGGGCTAAGACCCCTCTCCACTAGAAATATTGTTTTGGGTATGACACTGAACTGTATTTGATGGTGAGACTCTAGTCATGGAGATATAGGGACTGTGGTGTACTTCTTCATTGCCATTATCCCCAGGACTATTCTCAGTATCTGTTAATGTCATATCTACAGGTCAAATAGATCTGTTTCAAAATAATTCCTTTTCGATAGGACCACGTTATAAAAAAACCTTACGAAACAACTATGCAATAAATGCAAATATGAACATACAATGAACACGATTCCCTAACCCCTAAGCATAAAATAACTCTAGACGGGTTGACGAGCCATTAAAATCAATCAATCAATCTAAATCGCTTTATCGTATAGTGCCTTGTATATTTGGCCTAGAATACGCAAGACTGCATTTACTGAAAAAAGGTAATATGCCCATCCAATAGTGTCCTGGGTGGTGAGGATTCAATTCCGGAGTTTTGAGGATTGTGGAGTCACTTCCCCATTGCTATTATATTCAGTTAGAGTTCTCTAAACAATAATTAACCGGCTCATAATATCGTGCCTTTTGGGATGGCCAACAATACGAAAATTGCATCCCACGCGGGGGTAAAGATCCTCATTAAAGAAAACAGGTGTTCTGGGTATAACAGTAAAGGTACGTGGTAATGGTAAGGGTCGAAAGAAATGGACTCGTCGACCAGATTCCAAATCCTGGACAAGGCTGTTTGCATTTCACATTACGCTTACATAAAGATATCATCTTTATCTTTCTATTGTTCTATTACTGGGGATCTTGCTATGGTTGCATATAAGTTAGGGTCAGTTACTGACAGTTTCTCTCCAATGCGACTATTTAATTTAAGTGCACTTGGTTCGAATAATCAGTAACTAAGTGCCATTGAATCCATGTCCACGCTATCCTAACTCACATACAAATGCTCTATCCATGATATTGAGTAGTATTACAAATATAGCATCCGTATTATCAATATCATATTATGGACTCTCTCGTCGATTTTCATACAATGAACACTCACGCAGTGATTTGTTTATAGTGGTGAAGGCTTGTGTTGGACCATCCACAATTTTTGGCACAGTCGATAGGAAAGAATTGGTGCATCAAGGGTTGCCACAAACCCAATCAACGACCGACCTCAGGAATTTTGAATTCAGAGTTATCCCTCTCCTAGACTGGTTACCTACCCGTGGCTGAAGGGCCCAGTCTACCCTACTATTTAACCCATCGTTGGAGGGAGAATATATGGATTCATACCTTTCCCAAGGGTATTAGCGCTATGTGAAATGCCAACAGCTTCGTCTAGGAATTGAACTAGAATCGACGAGTCCATTTTCCACGACTCTAACCACTAGCCTCCAATATTATATATATATATATATATATATATATATATATATATATATATATATTCGTTGGGCTCCCGGTGGAATTGTTGAAAGTAAAAAGTGTGAATATTAAACATGCTCTGTTTAATCCCATCACTCAATGCTTGAATGATGGTGTTTTGGTGTGATTATACAAGGGCAAATGAGAAAAAGGAGCTGTAATAACTACCGTGGAATCACACTTTTGGGTGCAGTTAGCAAGGTTCTCTCAAGAGTTTTGTTGAATCGATTGCTTTGGAGCATCTGTCCTGTAGTAATTCTTGAATCACAAAGTCGTTTTAGGTCTGACTGAGGAGCAAACAACGACATGAAATCTTTGGCCAGGCAAGTGCAGAAGTGTATTGAGCAACGGGTCTTCCTGTATAAAGTTTTTGTCGATTTGACAAAAAGCTTTTGATACAGTTAACAGAGATGCACTTTGGATGCTATTGAGTAAAGTTGGAGGCCCACCAATATTTGTGAATATACTCAAGCGGTTGCACAATGGTATGAAAGCTAGAATTGTCATGAGTGGTAGATTGTCGGGGGAAATACCAATAGATAACGGGTTAAAGCCTTGGCCCTAACTTTATTCTCAATATTCTCTTTCTGTAATATTAACTCGTGCATTCCAGCATTGTGAGAAAGGTGTCCTCTCGGAATTTAGAACCACATGAAGGGTTTTCAGCTTGAGAAGATTCAAGTTCAAGTTAAAGACATCATACACACTTCTTAGAGAATTCCTTTACGCCGACGACGTTGATGTTTTGACTCATACTGAGGAGGAAATTCAAAATAATGTGAACCTATTTACAATATCGAGTATTGCTTTTGGATTAAAAATAAGCTTGACGAAAACAAAGGTAATGTTAACCTCCGTAAAAAGGGAACCGTGTATTATACCAACTATAACCATTCACGGTACTTGTTTGGGTGTTGTTGAATCTTTCACATACTTGGGAAGTACACTGACTTGTGATAGCTCTTTGGATGCTGAGATTAACCTACGCATCTAGAAAACATTTGTGGCTTATGGAAGGCTTGAAAAACGATTATGGTCTAATACCAACATTACCCATGAAACAAAGTTGAAAGTTTATAGGTCCTGTGTATTGAGTGTCCTATTGTACTCCTCAGAAACATGGACATTGCTTCAAAGTCACTGGATTGAAAAGTTCTGAGCATCCAGATGAATAACAAAAGAAAACCCGCAATGTCTTGATCATTTGTCGAAAACGAGTGTTTGCGTCACATGATTTTATTGAGAAGAATGCTTATTTTTTTCGTCTGTCTGCCACTGAACTAGGGATTATTTTAAGGGGTAGCTGTAATAGTATTACGAACTACTTCCTCACATGACACAACACAACACGGCAGCGTAGGAAGATCATGAACTGATAGCAGACGCTTAGGGGTAGAACTACTTACAAATGCTATCCAGGCCTAGACTCGCATAATACATATCACTGTACATTCGCAACATAAATAAATATATATATTTCTATCTTATACGCCCCTGTTAAATTTTACATTATACAACACATCTCTTCACAGTAGCCTTATATTAAAATCATCCTGAAAAATCACACAAGGTCTAATTTTGCATCTAGGTCTTATTTTCGGTGAAACACGGTATTTCTGACGAAACAATGCTACGTAATTATTTCACATCTCCCGCTTGAAAAAAAACAACTTCTTATACATATAATTAATAATATTTAATTAAATGAGAATAATCATTATTGTAAGTTGTAATGATTTTCCTGTTTTTTTTTTAATTTAGAGATGTTATTTTGTTTTATCATTTCCATCTGGCATCAACACAATTCCTTGTTGAATATTGTTTATTGCTAGATAGCACCGGTCAATAGAAACCTATCTCTCCCATCGGTTACAGTTTTTTTAAAGGTTAAACATTCTTTTAACTCTAAGAAATAAGCATATAGCATTTCGTATAACACTACATGAATGTATTTAGCCATCTATAGAGGGTAAGAAAATAATTAAAGATTGAAATTCATGTAGGCTTATTCTAACTATATCAGTTTTCAAAAGCAGATCTGAAAATGTAGTGAGCACATCTGATATTCATTTATAATTACAACTTATTCGGTTAATAATTTTTAGCGACAGTAAAATTTGTTGCCTTCTCCATTAAGTCACGTCCTTTCTGGCGTCTAGCTAACCCTAGCGTTTGTTTAAAACGGTTGAGGACTCTAGTGAATTCATTTCCGCTTAGAAATGTAGCGATTAATTATTCTCCTATATTTGACAGCTGCCTCTGGCCGTACGGGTTAGAGGTTTGGCGAACGAAAGTTCATTCGGGTCTCGAACCCGGCCAGGGGTAGCTGTTACGGTATAGCCACACTGATGAAAGGTGAAACCTTGAAACATGTGTCTGTGGATTACTTATCTATTATATATATATATATATATATATATATGTGTGTGTGTGTGTGTGTGTGTGTGTGTGTGTGAGAGAGAGAGAGCTTCTTTAAAAATCGCATTTTCGAGCAACAGATAGTTACCAACGATTGTTAACTATGTCTTCGCACCTTAATTTAGATATACTTGGTATATCAATGATACCGAGCACTCTTTACTTATAAATATATCAAACTATATTATTAGGTGATATATATATATATATAAATTTAATGAGTCAGACGAACCTACTATTAGTTTCGCTTAATGCTCTTCAGGGCTAAGATCTGACTCTTTTCCAAAAAAATTTTTCTCCCCCGTTGATGTTTGGTAGTATATTTTTTACAATCAAACGATTTGCTGTTTTTTTTCTTACCAACACGCGTGGTATATATATATATATATATATATATATATATATATATATATGTGTGTGTGTGTGTGTGTGTGTGTGTGTGAATGTCTGTCAAAACAAAAATTGATAATATACAGGAGAATAACAGATGTACATTATGTGGTGACAGAAATGAAACAATCACATTATAAGCGTATGCAGAAAACTGGTACAAAACGAATACAACACTGGGATATATCTCGTCAGCCGTTCCAGGATGACAATTGTGGCTATTGTCCTCTTAGAATTGACCAAAAATATTGTAGGATTCCTTGCCAAGAAAGCCAAGAACAAAAGTAATGTCTAGCCGCTTCAGGACAACCATTGCTTTCTCTGACGTTATCACCATGTTGGACCACCCTGTCGGTTGGGGCTGTAGCATACGCCGACTGCACCTCTGTAGATGAGTAAAGCCACTCCAATGAGGTCACCTATTGGCTGTGGGTGGTGATCCGTGATGCTTAAGGATGGATTCCTGGTGGTTGAGCAGTCAAAGACATGCAACACTCCACTTTGACCCTTACTTAGGCTAGACATGCAATCTGCGTATCCCCTCCGATCAATCGGCTGGTCACGTCAATTTCTAGCACCTATATGATTGTCCTGACCCTATTGTCCTTATGACAAGGACCAACCCTTTTATCGTATATGTGTTTTGAGGCAGCAGGTAAGGGTCCTAATGTCCTGTCTATAACGTTAAACTATCTGATGGTGAAGTTCCTATCCTGGAGCTCTGGGGAGTGTGGAGTACTCCCAGATCCACACTGACCCTAAGTGGTAGTACCTATTAGGGTCCCATCTATGGATTGAATAGAAAAAAGGATTTTAAAATATGTTTAAAGAATTGAGTTTAAAATATTTGAGTTTGAAAAAAAAATTGAGTTAGAAATGAATGTTGAATACGCATCACGAAAGAATCAAATAAAACGTCTTCGGCATAAAATAACCCAACAAGGGTCGACATGCCGTAAAACCCAACCAACCAATCATCTTGGAATTGCCGATCAGCATTTTACAATTCCTTGCCAAAACAAGAAGGCCAAGTACAAAGGAATTACTGGCGGGATATCTCGTCGGCCGTTTTGAAGTAGGTAATAGAATTTTATCTAAAATATATGTCTTTGTAATTCATATTAATCCAATAATGTCCTTGCTGTTTCTAAGCGATTTCTATAATCGTTTAAAATGTCTCACTTAATTGCATATTTTAATATTTATACAGGAATATATGTTGTTTTGCTGGAAGAAAACGATCAGCTGATTGCGTTAGCCATTACGACTCTCTTTATTATTCATATCTCTCTTTATTTGCAGGGAAAACAACTTATATATTCTACTTATCTAGATTTATAAAACTCATTCGATTTTTTCCGTTTCTTGACTCATCAACATTAAAAATAGAATGTGTGCCATGATTGCAATGAAAAAAATGAAAAACAGTGAAGGGAATAGAACTAGCGAATCAAAAAGAAATTAGGACACTTAGAGAAAAAGAAAATTACAATTACTTGGGAATACTGGAAATGGGTACCACCAAACAAACAGAAATGTTAAGAAAAAGTTAAAAAGAAAAAGTTAAAGTAAGAAAATAATACTTCAGAAGAACAACTTTTAGAAAGTTCTGTAGCAGAAATCTCATCAAGGAAATAAACACCTGGGCTTTCGTTCTTGTAAGATACTCTGGACCATTCCCAAAATGGACAAGGAGTTCCAACAGATAGACAACGGATAAGGAAATTTATAACAATGTACAAGACATTACATCCGAGAGACGACATAGACAGACTGTATGTGCCAGGAAAGAAGGGGGAAGAGATTTCGTCAATATTCAAGATTGTGTAGATGCGACAATCAGAGCACTTGAGGAATATACTAATAAAAGTAAGGAAAGATTAATTGCAGCAGCCGGAAAAAGCAATTTCAACATATACACAAGCAGAAATACAATAAAAAACTATAAAGCAGAAACGGGAAGAAAAAAAACAACTATATGGATACTTCAAGTGACAAACTGCAGATACCACACACAAGAAGACATGAACATGGTTAAGGAGGACCTGGACATGGTTCTCAAAGAAACTGAATCTCTCATAATTGCAGCACAATACAATGCGATGAGAACTAAACCAAAGCAAAAATAGCCACAAAACAACATAATAGCAGGTTTAGGATGTGTAGAGACAAATACAAAATGGTTAATCACATTATAAACGAATGCAGCAAACGAGCACAAAGGGGGTACAAGACAAGGCATGGCTGAGGGGGAAAGGTTATTCACTGGGAATTGTGCAAGAAATTCAATGTTCACCTTGCTGCTAAATGGTATATGCACAAAACGGAATCTGTCGTAGAGAATGAGGCTCATAAAATTATCTGGAACTTTGAGAGACAAACGGATTATTCATTCTTGTTCGATATTATTGTTTTAGATTCAATTTCTTAAAAATCACTTTAAAAAATTGATTTTTGATCTATTTAAATAATAGATGGAACCCTAACAAGTACTACTATACGGGGTCAGGTTGGAGCTGGGAGTAATGGTGATGAAGGGGTATTTCACACTCACGGCAGCTCCAGAGTTGGAACTACACCATTAGATGCAATTCAACGCCATCCTGAACACTAAGCCACTGTCCTCTAGCATATATAGGATATAAAGGACTAGGGTTACCAGAAGGGCAATATGATTGGGACAATTATATAGATGCTAGGGCTTAATATGACCAGCCGATTGATTGGAGGGGGCTTCACTGACCGCCCGTATAGCCTAAGGACAAGAGTAGAGTTATCATGGATTCCGCCTTTAAGCATAGTGGATCACCACCCATGACCAAAAGGTGACTCCTTTTGAAGGATTTTTTCGCCCTACAGAGGTGCAGTCGACGTATTCTACTGCCCCAGCCAACAGATCAGGAAAGTATTTATAGGAAAAACAGACGGTTTTATTCTAATTAGTTAAGTACTATATGACAGTTTTATTCCCAATCAAAGCAATTTCGCTAACTTATCAATTTACTAAACTCCACCCCACCACTGACAGAATCTGGCACAAGGTCAATTTTTAAGTAAATCACAGCTGGTTTGAATTCAGAGTTTTCCTTCTCTTAGAGGGGTTGTCTAAGCAATACTAAAGAACCCAGTCTGCTCTGGGGGAGAACAGCTGGTTTCGTGCCTTTCTCAAGGGGATGATACCAATACCGCTATGGCCGGTTTAGTTAAGTCGTTACAGCACCCGATACCGACCCCCAACTCGGCGTATGAGCAGCACAGATTGGGTAATCTAATGAGTGCAGTAAAGTGGGGAGCTGGCGGTAGGTGTGGCGCTCACCTCACCAAAAACAATTTCTCTCGTCTAGCGCTAGCTGTTTGGTTGATACCGACACAAGGCCACTCCACCAACTTTACTTTAACTTATGTATTGCATGTGCGGGCGTATTCGACGAAATATCTTATATATTTGTTTAAATTCCTCTCATAATTCAAAGTTTCCCCATCCCCCACTACTCAAAATAATTGCATAGGAAATAGGAAGGGCTAAGTAAGACTTTTACCGCCCACACAGAAACAAAATCCTATCCAGAACCCAGTTTAAGTGACCCAATGATCTCAGAGATAATTTGATTTACTTTATAATATGGATGGATGTAAATGTAACAATATTTCTTGCTTAGTCTTTTCACTACATTCGCTGGCAATGGACCTCAATAATGTTGCTGATATAATACAAAATATCTGTACATTGAACACAAGACAAATTATCTGTAGCAAATTCGGAGTCAATAAAATAACTATAATGGAAGAGAGAGAGAGAGAGAGAGAGAGAGAGAGAGAGAGAGAGAGAGAGAGAGAGAGAGAGAGAGAGGTAGTTTAATTTCGTTTTTCAAACTATATATCAACTCCTTATTAGTTAACCAATACCAACATTTGATTCACGAGAAAGTACATGCACCCTCCGGACGTAATTATTTAAGTTTTAATGTAAGGAAATATATTAAATTAGAAAGACTAACAAAATTAAATAAGAACGCATATATAAACGGATTACACTTATTTTAATCATATTTTAATTGGCCTCTATATAATAATCATTCATATGATTGATTTTAATACATTCGAGAATAAAATAATAATATTAGAAATTAATAATACCAAGTAATTATTTATTAAACCCGGTTTTGTTAAAATCAGTATGCATATTAACCACACAATATATTATGTAAACCATTATTTCTTAGTGATATATAAGGCACATTTCAGGATTTTAAATGCACTAACAACATGGGTTTTATTTTTTTTTAGGAAAATCTAACTCAGATTTTCAATGATACCTCGTTAATAAATAATAAAGGACCTGGAAGTAGTGGCAAAGATTTTTTTGGATTTATTTATTTAAAAACATGAGATTATTTAATTCCGACTCTTGCGATTTTCAAACCAAGTTTTATTTGAAAGTCGCATGGGCAAGCAACTGTCAGTTACCAAGTGCAGCCGACTTCATGTCTTCGCTAACTTATATATACATATTGTCACTGATATTGAGCACTATTTCCTTATAAATGTAGCATATATATATATATATATATATATATATATATATATATATATATATATATATATATATATTAAAATGTTGTTCTAGTTCCAACGGGAGAAAATTTTATAAATATAAAAAAGAAGGTCCGCAAAATCTATTATGTTCTCAGAAAATTTTTAAAAATTCTTTCTATCTTACATATACGACACGTGTTTCTGATCTGTTGTCTTCTTCAGGCATTGAATTATTATTTTGGCAGAATATGTCCGATATTTGATAGGTTGTGTGTGTTTCTGCAACTTTTCTATTATAATGATAATTATAATTATAATAATTCTATACATGAAGAAGACAACAGATCATAAACACGTGTCGCATATGTAAGATAAAAAGAATAAACATTTTTTTTTCTGAGAACATAATACATTTTGCGGACCTTCTTTTTTATAAAATATATATATCTATATATATATATATATATATATGAGTATAGATAAAATGATATGAAAACAACACAATATGCTGTTAAAGTGAAAAGATTTTATCTTCCGCATAACTTTTTTGCAACATCAATGTTTTCGTTTTAAATTCATATTATTTTCGTCTCCGCTATTGATATAGTCTGGAGTATAAACAAGCTCTGAAGATGATTTTTATAAATCGAAATATTGTTCAATATTAGCTATGAATATGATATAAAATCTTTTCCCTTTAACAGCATATTGTGTTGTTTTCATATCCTTTTATCTATACCGTCGGATTCATTTCCTTTCTCTTAACTTATATATATATATACACATATATGTATGTTGTAGTGGGGTCCACATATGCTTCTTAGTTGATATATATATATATGTCTATGATATATATTGTTTGGGATTTAGTATGAAGCATTGGGTGTGAAATATAAGAAACTCAGTTTTTGAGTGTTAAGTTTCGTTTTATTTAGTTGTATTTCGGGGATGTTTATAACCCTTCTTCGGAACGAATACAATGATTATCTGTTCTTTTTGGCATCTATGTATACTCTTTATTGATGTTGATGGTATCATCTAAGTGACCTCCTTAGGTGGTATGGGGACAGCTGTTCTTAGTGACCTCCTTGCTAACACATAAAATATAGACAAGCAACCGCAAAACCAACCAACCAAATGAGTAGTCGTAAAAAAGAGGCAAGGAGGTCACTAAGAGTGACCGTCCCCATACCACCTAACGAGGTCACTTAGATGATACCATCAAAATCAATAGAGTATATATGGATGCCAAAATGAACAGATAAGTCATTCTATTCATTCTGAAGAAATGGTATAAACATCCCCGAAATATAACGAAACTTAACATTCAAAAACTGGGTTTCTTATATTTCACACCCAATGTTTCATACTAAATCCGAAACAATATATAATATATATATATTATATATATATATATATATATATAAAGAAAGAGAGAGTGAGAGAAAGAGAGAGTGAGAGTGAGAGAAAGAGAGAGTGAGAGTGAGAGAGAGAGAGAGAGAGTTAGAGAGAGAGTGAGAGAAAGACACAGAGAGAGAGAAAGACAGAGAGAGTGAGAGAAAGACAGAGAGAGTGAGAGAAAGACAGAGAGAGTGAGAGAAAGAGAGAGAGTGAGAAAAGAGAGAGAGAGAGAAAGAGAGAGAGAAAGGTGAGAGAAAAGAGAGAGAGAGAAAGGGAGAGAGAAGAGAGAGAAAGAGAGAGAGAAAGGGAGAGAGAGAGAGAGAGAAAGGGAGAGAAAGAGAGAGAGAGAGAAAGGAGAGAGAAAGAGAGAGAAAGAGAGAGAGAAAAGGGAGAGAAAGAGAAAGAGTGAGAGAAAAAAGGGAAAGAAAGAGAAGAAAGAGAGAGAGAAAGGGAGAGAAAGAGAAAGAGTGAGAGAGAAAAAGGGAGAGAAAGAGAAAGAAAGAGAGAGAAAGAGAGAGAGGAGAGGGAAAGAGAGAGGGAAAGAGAGAGAGAGGGGGAAGAGAGAGAGAGAGAGAGAGAGAGAGAGAGAGAGAGAGAGAGAAAGAAATTGGCTGGATGCTTCCATCTCCATTTATTCTTTTTTTCCTCCCAACACGACTATCAATCTGCGCCTGTCTAATGTCCATATGTCAGACCTTTAACATTTGTCTGTCTGTCTGTTTGTCTATTTATTCGTGCCTCTGTCAATCAAGTTACCCCCAATGCTCATCTCTCTCTCCTTCTCTCCCGCTCCCCACCGGGCAACTATTCTATTAGTTTTGCAAACCAATTCTACGCACCCCCACTTTCTCCTTTATTGATTTATTTTTCAGTCACCTGCCACTCATTTCAATCTGACCATTTCCGTCATCTCCACTCGATTAAAGACGATGCAACAACAACAAACACATCAGATCAACAGGCCATTAGAATTTAAGGCTTTCATCTTTTGACCCTTCGCGAAATTTCAGATAAACAATGTTTGTTTCTATCACTATTCCTCATTGACAATTCTTCCAGGTTGTGGTTATGTCAGTACTGCTGTATGGCTGCACCACCTGGACCCTAACAAAGCGCATTGAGAGTAAGCTGGATGGGACCTGCACAGGAATGTTGTGTGCAGTCCTGAATAAGTCTTGGAAGCAGTGTTACGTAGCCGTTCGTCACGGTACCAAATAGATATACGTTGTATTCTTCTTACGTCTTACTCTGGTCTATTCTTCCGGCCGTCTTCTGATCGTCTAGTCTTTTGTCTTCTATCTTCTAATGGTCTCGTCTGGTCTTTCTTATCTGGGTTCCGTGTCTGGTTCTGCTGGGGACCATTTCTTATCAGAAACCTTGTGTCATTGTTAGCTTTTAGTAATAACAACAAGACTTCGATTTACTTTTGATGTTAGTTTATTCCGGAACCCCAGACCAGACAACTGCGCGCGGAGAGTCACAATCTTGCTAGCTTAAGTCCTAACTCTCCAACTCTCTAACTCCAACTGTCACTGCAACTAACTGAGTTGCTTACACCTTAAACCGGAAGGGGCTTTCTATCGCTTCCGATTCTCACGATCATCCCAGAAAGCAAGGTGAGAGTGAGGTCAAGCATTGTCACTCACTCTCAAGGCCATCAGCTGTACTGATCACCATAAGGATTTCTATACAACCTTAAAAAGTAATAGGGATCCAATTAATATGTAACAGCAGCACCCCACAAAGAAGCAACTATATGGTTACCTGCCCCCCCATCTCACAAACCATCCGGGTGAGACAGACTAGGCATGCAGGACACTGCTAGAGAAGCGGGGACGAGCTCATAAGCGACGTTTTCCTGTGGAAACCAACACATGGACATGCTAACGTAGGACGCCCACTAAGGACCTACATTGACCAACTATGCGAGGATTCGGGATGCTGCGCAGAGAACCCCCCAGAGGCAATGAGTGATAGGGAAGGGTGGCGAGAGATTGTCATGGATATCCGTGCTTAGTGCGCGACATGATGATTCCTCGAATTATTATGACACATAAAAAACAAAAATCTTATAATGGAGATTCGGTATTTGTCAGTCTGTAACCAAAACTACCTCACTGCTTACGTCACAATTCCCTCGAGAATTGCGTACGTTTACCAATGAGTATTTAACTTATAGTCAAAATCATCACTATATATAGAATAAATCTTAATGTATTAACAATTATCAATTAGTAGATAAAACTAATAAACTAATTTAGATATATGGAAACCAATAAAAATATAATTAAAATAACTGCAATCTTTTTATATGTGTTTCTATTTAATTACGTTAAAACTTATATACTTACGCCCAGAGCACGCATATTCTTGCTCGTATTCATAGTGACAACATTTGAACACACATGTTCAAATAAGACCTACCTGCAAGATAAGACCTAGAGTATTTTTCAGGATGATTTTAATATAATCTCTCTCCTTAAAATAAGTCCTAGTTGAGAGCGGCATACATATGAAAGAAATAAGCATTCTTCACAATGACATCATGCGATGCAAACACTCAACATTCTCAGAAAATAATATCTCATGTTATATTTCGGAATGAAAATTAATAAGAGTCCTGTCTTATTTTTGGAGAAGCGCGGTAAATGAGGTGTAATAAAAAGCGACCAAAAATTAAAGTTGCAAGAAATTTACCCCAAATTTATCTATCATCATCCTTATCAAGACATGATGACAGCATGGATTCTGTTGACACTCGCTCATCATCCGTCCCTATCAGTTAGTGCTCTTGGTTCAGTTAGGAAACTACTGCTACTCATCTATCAGGGTGGCATCTATTAAAGAGAAAAATAGCCACCGAAAAATTACAGTCATGTCACGTTGAAAATACCGGTTCCCTTTAGATCACCGAAGTTAAGCAGTGATGAGCCTGTTCAGCACTTGGATGGGTGACCATTTAAGCAACATCAGATACTATAAGCAAACTGATATTAAAATGACTTGATTCGATATTAAATGACTCAAGAAGGATTGATATGCCGTAAAACCCAAACCTCACAAAAATTATGGAATTTCAAAATTTAGTGGATTTTTAAACTTTACCTAAGAAATTGAAGTTGTGTAGCATTCTGCTCGTGCGGAGGGTTTGGTTATCACACACGCACACATATATATATATATATATATATATATATATATATATATGAGAAGTAAATACACAAACAATGTGTTTTGATATGGCTTTTTTAGCCGACAATTTTTGGGAGAATATGTGCTTAATTGTAGTCGTACCTAATTTTGAAAATTAATTAATTAATAATTAATTAATTAGGCGGGCATACCTATTCAAATGTAAGGCTAGACAAACCGAGAAAAATCAATATCTGTATGTACATTTCGGCCTATTAGGCCTCATCAGCAGAGCTATAGATAGGAAAACCGCCTTGTGCGGGATATATATATATATATATATATATATATATATATATATATGTGTGTGTGTGTGTGTGTGTGTGTGTGTGTCAGGGACAAGTCCTTGTTCCTGGTACCATGTAACACTGTAGAATCTTTCAGTTTGTTATTTGACCAAAAAGATATAGCCTCGAGGAATCTCTTTTAAAAACAACAGAAAATAATGCCATAAGAACCAATTATGTTGGGGCAAAATAATAAGCAGAAGAATAGTAAGAATAGGCCACGTGGTAAGAGAAATTAAACAACTAATCTCAGTGTAAGTGAATACACAAAAGGAATACCAAAGTAGATATGACTGGGTGAACAGGAAATTCACTGGGAATTGTACAAGAGACCAAAACTTGTCCATGCTGACAAATAGAATACGCGCAAACCAAAATCTGTCCTAAAAATGGCACCCAGAGAATTGTCGGGATGTTTGAGATACAAACGGATCACCGAATCCCGACCAAAAGAGCAGACGTAGTTTTAATTAACACTAATAAAATTATTTCTCAACTAGTGGATTTTGCCTTCCTGACTGACCATGGAGGAAAAACGAAAAAAATGGTTCTTGCCAGAGAACTTCAGAATCTGTGGAACGTGAAAGTGACGGTGATATAATGGGTCTCTGTGTCAGTTTCAGAAGATAAAGACGAGAGGAAGAGAGAAAGAGGTGACGGTAATTCATAGTAAAGGTTTCATTTCGGTTTCTTTGTTTAACGGTATATCAACCTTCATGGGTTATTTAATGCCAAACCATCCTTATAGAAGAACATTGGTGTTACTATTTAACCCATAGCTAAGGAGATAAGTTTCCCAGATGTATTAGCCCGAAAGTAAACGTAATGGTGCGACTGGAGATCGAACTCGCTTACTCAGATGTCACACTCCGGCACGTTAACCATTACGCCACCGGGACACA
The DNA here is from genome assembly GCA_023376005.1 of Doryteuthis pealeii. Lineage (NCBI taxonomy): Eukaryota > Metazoa > Mollusca > Cephalopoda > Myopsida > Loliginidae > Doryteuthis > Doryteuthis pealeii. The sequence goes on along the minus strand of CM042137.1, from coordinate 131,517,560 downwards.
TCCGTGTTTACTTAGTTTTTTTTTATTTAACAGTATATAAAATAAGACGTGTGTTTCACCTGTATGTGGAGGTCACGCTTCAGGACACCAGAGCCCTTCTATCATTGGCACAAAAAGTAAATCACTTAACGCTGTCGGTACATTACATAAACCTGACACACCAAACCGTAACCAAAGGACATGTTTGCCAAGTACGTAGAACGGACTCTTTATTTCTATTATTCAAACACATTCTTATGCACACTTCTTCTCTTTTTGCATCTTTCTGTTGTTATGGTGGGTTGGTGTGTTGGATTTTACTCCATATCAACCCTTGTTGGGTTATTTTATGCCGAAGACGTTTTTGTTTTATTCATTCTTGATGGGTACTCAGTTTTATTAAGATCAGTTTTTAACCACTAAAAATGTGTCATCACTAAAACAATTTATCATTAGATTTATAAATAACATAACCTTGATAAGATTATAGATTAGTTCCCACCTTTATTTCTTTCATTATCTTATTCTTAACTAAGACTAAAATAATCTAAAAGCACGTCACTTGAATTGTTGATCGAAAGGACGTATTTCTGGTGGAAATTTTCTTTTAAATTTCCACTATAAATTTTTAATTGGATTTAGATCTGAACTGTTTGCTGACCGAGTCATTGATTTTTATCACTTTTTTTAAGCATATGCCTGCTTCGAATTTTCAAGATTTCTTCTTTCACAAGTTTGACACAGAAGTTACAGCTTGGTCTCTTCACAAAGTTGATGGCCAGCCTGAAATCACGAATGAGCATGTGAACAGGATTACAAAACGCATGTAAAACAGGTCCAGGCGTTCAAAGATTGAAGTCACGATTACTACTTACTGCTGTGCGTGCACGACTTTCACGCTCTTTATATACTTATAACAGGGACAAAACTTAAATGCGGGCGCGCGTGCGCGCACACACATCTTATATATATATATATATATATAATATATATATATATATATATATATGTGTGTGTGTGTGTGTGTGTGTGTGTGTGAAGAAAGGAAGTGAATCCGACGGTATGTAAGTATATTGAGAAAAATGAAAAAACACAGGTTTAAATGGGTTAAGTGGTGAGTTTATTGGCCGACGCTGCAGTGTTTCGATCTATTAATTAGATCATCTTCAGGGCATTTGTTGGTATGTGGAAGGTGATAAGAAATTATTTATCACAGAATAGTGAGAAAAAGCGAGAGGTAGTCCTTGTTATTCTGTCCGTTTAACATTTTTTTGAGGTTTGAAAAATGTATATATATATTAATTTAAAAGAAAGGAAATGAATCCGACTGTATGAGTATAGATAAAAGGATATAAAAACACAACAAAATGCTGTTAAAGTGAAAACATTTTATAACATATTCATTGCTGATATTGAACAATATTTTGATTTTATAAAAATCATCTTCAGAACTTGTTTATACTCCGTGTTATCAAGATCAGAGACAAAGGTCATATGAGTTTAAAAAAACCAAAAAAAAAACCTTGGTGTTGCAAAAAAGAAAAAAAAGCAGAAATTAAAAGGTTTTTGTATTTCCTTATGCTTCTGTGGTCATCCATGGCATAAGGTATTGAAAAGATGGTTTCACTTTAACAGCATTTTGTGGTGTTTTCACATCCTTTTATCTATACGATATATATATATATATATATATTATATAATATATATATATATAGAGAGAGAGAGAGAGAGAGAGAGAGAGAGAGAGAGAAAGATAACAGAGCATGGTTAAAATTGTCATTTTTTAATCGTTTCTGTAAGACGTATAAAACAGGGTAATATGTTTGAGAGAGACAGAGACAGTGTGTGTGTGTGTGTGTGTGTGTGTGTGTGTGGTGTGTGTGTGTGATTTTCAAGACAAAATTTGTTTGAAAATGACATAGGCGAGGAGAACAGCTAAATATTAGATCTAACT